>VZTZ01022379.1:32564-110338 GCA_013400955.1 Drymodes brunneopygia | reverse complement strand
GAACGGGGATGGGAGCGGGGATGGCAGCGGGGATGGGAGCGGGATGGGGAGGACTCGCTCTGTTTAAGCAGAAAATGGGAGGCTGGAAGGAGGTGTCCGATTTTCCCCCTCACGTGAGGGGTGAACTCCTGGATAGATGAAATTCCATATTTTCCCTTGTGATATCCAATCTAAACACAAGAACATTTGGATTTGTTTGCAGTTGTCAGCTACAAAAGCCAAAGGCCAAGTCTGATATCTGGGCTTTATGGAAGGAAAAGGTGGTTCCAGTGCAAATGAGCAGCAATGCAATTTTAAAAGCAGCAGAACTCTGGCAGAATGAACTCATGGGAGGATCTGTTTCCAGATTGCACTGGAAACAACAGCCAGTATTCAGCAGAGAAATCTTGTTACAACTTGCAACACTCCCAGGCTGTGTTTGAGTGTGAGATTTTGATGGCCTTTATTTTTATCAGTGCTTTGCTGACCATGTAAAAGTTCTCTGCACTGTTGTGCAAACACAAGGGAGGCAGAGCTGTAAGAGGCTTGGTTAATGAGGAATTTCAATTTATTTCATAGGTGCCATACAGATTAATTCAGGGTAAAATGGTATTTTTCCTATTTTTCCAGGAATTGTAGTAGCACTCTGTGTGCTTGGGAATAATCAGAAAATCTTTCAGGTTGGAAAAGTCCTCTAAGATCACCCGTTCTCCCAAGCACTGCCAAGCCCTCCACCAAACCATGTCCCCAAGTGCCACATCTATATGGCTTTTAAATAATTAAATAATTCTAAATAATTTCAATAATAATAATAATAATAATAATAGATCTGAAACTCGAGCTACATGCCAGCCTGGGATGTGCCAGTGTCCAGAGCTGCCTGGCACAGAGGAACAGGGCTGTTGGACCAGTAACAACACGTGGCAGGAGCAGGACAAGTGTAAATGAGCACCTGATTAAATGAGCACACACTGCTGAGCAGAACGAGCAAGGAAAGCTCCCAGCACCTGGGAAAGGACACCTGGCTGCAGAACTGAGCCCTCCTGCCCTTCTCCCTTGGCTGACCTTGCCCTTCCTGCTTCATTGGGGGAGCCCCTGGCTCTGGGGAGGGACACAGAGCTCTGGGTGCTGCTCGGGGTGTGAACCCACCCAGGGAACAAAGAGCTGCTCCCACCTCTGGATCTGGCAGGGAACAGCTCCCTCCCTTCCAAAGCTTCAGAAAAAGCTGAGCCTCGACCAAGATCCAACAAAAGGCTGATTAGGGAATGTCTCTGTACTCCTGCTGACCCACCAGTGGCCAGTCTGCCTGTGCTTTGCTTTCAAAGAAAGGCCAGTAATTACTGGTGGCAATAATTACTGCACGGGGGAGGCAGGAAAGCAAAATGCAGCTTCTCCAAAGCTTCCCCAGGCCTTCCAGATCTCCCAAAAGAAAATATATTACATGAGATTCTCAGCCATGTCCCAGCTCCTGACTCTTTGTTAGCCTGATATTTGTTCCTCACTTAGGACTCCTCCTAGTGCAGTGGAGTTTGCAGGCCAGAGAATTAACAAATCTGGTTTAGCTTTGAATTTCAGTATCTCTGACAGGTGCATTTTTGCTGCACTGCCTGAAACTTCCAGAAGCCAAAAGCTGGCATTGGGAACACCAAACATTGACCTGGGAAGTCGTGTGAGCCCAACTCTCTAAGGATCATTTTCATTATTTTTTTTTAGGGTGGGAATTCTGCTAGAAATAGCTGAAACAGACGATTTAAATTTTTGGCTACTTAAAGTAATTATTTAATCAATTTTGCCTGACTCCACATGGCCATTAGACCCTGGTTTTGGGGAAGCTGTAGCAGAGCATGACATTCCTCCTTTCAGGGCTGCCCTGCTCTGTGTGAGGCACTTCCCAGACAGGGGAAGATGTAGTGCCACTTTCTGTGTCCCAGGATCCTGGGACAAATCCATCAAGTGAAGTTACTTTGATCAATCCAAATGCCCTTTTTGGAAGCCATCCATGGCATCCACTCGGCCTCGAGAGCGATCGATTCCTGCTCTTTTCCCATGGATTAATGTCTCACTTTCCCTTTTCACCAAGGAACTTTGCAGCAGCTCCTGCAGAAATGTGCTCAACGTGAGAGGAATTTGAAGAAGCTGCTTCAAATTTAGCACAAATCCTTCATCGTGCCATGAGCACCCTGTTGATAGATATGGACAGGACTGCAGCCTGAGTTTTGGAGGCTCCACATCCCTTTCCAACAAGGAAAAGCCTGCAGCAAGGTGAGGAGTTCTAGAACTTGACCCCAGCAGGAGCTGACTCTGTCAGTGTTCAGCATCCAGGGGCTGCACTGGGAAAGCTCCTGGAGCAGACTGGAGTGTCTCAGAAAGTCACAGCTGGCTTCAGGTCTGTGTTTGCAAAGCCAAACCATCACTTGGTGATGTTCCCTGACTCCTGCTCCTCTTTATTGGTTAAAAGTTAAAAAAAAAAAGTTGTTTGGTTGAGTCTTGCTATTGAAAACCAATTTAAATTTCAAATCAACAGCCAACAGCAGCGTGGGACAGCCACAGGTATCTCATGACTGAGAATTTCTCCACTCCATGAAGTTTCTCCACGAGGTGAGGCAATCCATGAATATCAAGCAGCATTAATAATCAGCAGCATTAAACAATCAAAAAAAGGCTGTTGGGATTTTCTTCCTTGGCATTTCCAGCAGCACATCAAGCACCAGATTCCCAGGGAAGTTCAGGGCTGGAACTGCAAAATCTGGACAGCAAGGCAGGACCTTCCTGCAGGCAGGACTGAGAGGAGCAAAGCCTTGGGAAGGACCCACCCTGCCATGAACAAGAGCAGAACAGCTTTAAAGGGATGGAGAAGTTTATTTGATGTAACCCACACCTGTGTTTGCAAGAGCACTCAGGGCCCTGCTGCCCCTGGCATTGCCAAAATCCAGGAGCAGCCACAAACCTTGCAGCCCACTGGTGTTTTTAGCAGCAGTAACAGGCACAGAAAACAAAAGACAAAACTGAGCCTGATGTCGAGATTTTTCAAAAGGGAAATTATTTAAAAAATATATTCCATGCAAATGGTTCAAAAAGTTTATTGAATATTTAATTTACAAAAATCATATCCCTATGAGGTGTTCTATGCAAAACTGGATAAAATAAACTGCATATAAAACCCAACCCTAGTAATGCAAATACAACACAGATATGAGACCATGGAAAGGAGAAAGAAAGAGTAATAATGATCATGACACACATGTGACATTCATGAAGGATTGTCCCAACCATCCAAGAACTGGTTCAATGTGATGCCTTCTCCCTTGATACTCTGTACCTTTCACCATTTTGTACAGGCCTTCCATATTCCATTGGTCCAAATTTAGAGCTGATAAGAATTCTTTGCCTTCTTTCTTGGCTGCTACACCAGATTTGCCATTTTCCTTTTGATCAGAAGGTGGAAACAGACAGTACAGACACTGAACATGTGCACTACTGGATGCAACTTGCTATCTTTGGTAGGGATCCTAAATCTGCAGTGGTCAGCTTTCTAGAGCAACAGGAATTTCAGTTTTGGCAAAAAAAAAACAAATCCAACAAAAAAACCAGGTTTAATTGTGTTGTTTAGTAGAACAGTACTGGCAGTTTCTGTTGAATATACAAAAAAAAAGTCTCTGGTTTAAAGATGGAGATCATTTACAGGGGTTTCAAATCCAATGACTCACATTCAAAAATGGTTCCATAAAATGTCAGTACTGCACAGCAGGCCCTTCCCTGTGTGAGCATGGATGCACAGCACACAGAACACAACTGCAATCCCACCCCTCCTGCCTTTTCCTCCCATTTAAAGCAATGGGAATATCCTGCAGGTCTGGATGCCAGTTTCCTTCTGAACAAGCAGGAATCTCGTTGGGTGACTTAACACTTGCACAGTAACTTTGCCAAGTTTTCCTGGGAAAAGAGGAGGATGAAGCAAAAATAAAAAAAGTAAAGGAATCTGGGACAATCAGTGCTAGAGAGTTTGCAGCCCTCCTCTGGGACAACATAAGCAGGAGGAGCAGGACCAAGAAGAAATAATTAAAAAAGAGGGGAAAAAATGAATACAAGAGCCAAGGAACCTCACTTTCAAAGAGAAGGAAGAAGTACCAGACTGTTTCCTTCATAATATTAATATTCCATAAATATTGGACAGTATTTGATTAACTGCCATTAGTAGGTACAACTTTCAAACATTTTGTTTTTTTTCAAGCACTATCTGGAAAACAAAAATAAAGAAAAGTAAAAACATGAAAAGAAAAGGAAAGAAAAAAAAAATAAAAAACCCTCCTACTCTGCACCTCCCCAGTCCTCCCCACTTGGTGGAAATGCAAAGAACCTGCAGAGCCATGACTTTCTCAGCTGCAAACGCTTAGTGGAAGACTAACTAGACTTGAACACTTGAGTAAATCTGCTCACTTAGGAGTAAAACATGCACTATTACAGCAGACAGCTACCTGTCCTCCAAAAGGCTTGGCTAATTTGGCAGAGAAGAAACGTTTCCAGATGAAAATAAACCCCAAGAGCCTCGGTGACAGACGGAGCAGTTACAATCTATTAGCGATTTCTGTGGCATAATCGTTTTAAAAAGCATCAGCGAAGTATTAAATATAAAAGCCATGTGCATATACCCCCTCCATCCTCGGGAAAGCCTCGTGGCCTGTCTGTAGTGTGAGAAGTGGTGTGTGTGGGCTGGGGAATTAAGGCAGGAGCAGCAGAGGGAGGCCCTACTGCCGGAGCTCCACGTAGTTGGCGGGGAAGAGGCCGTAGCGGCCCTTGCAGACCCCTCGCCACCAGCCGTCGTCGATCATCTCGATGTTGGTGATGATGTCGTCGGGGTCGAAGGAGATCTCGTCGTCACCCGCTGCAGGGAGAAGCCAGCAGGGTCAGCACCCACACAGCCAAGGGCTCTCAACAGCCCCAGCACTTGGGTGAAAGGGATTTTTGGGAACTCCCCCCCTCCCCATCCCTGCAAACAGCGCCCTGTGATTTTCAATCTGCACGCAGTGATTTTCGATTCGTGCTCTCGTTAAACCCCCGAATCCCTGACTTTTCATTTGCCATCACAAGAGACATGAAAAGGCAAAGGAAAAACCCAGATTTATCTTGTGCAGAACGGTTTTCAAAGCCAAAGGGTGATAATAAGAGCTTTGCTCACCAGCTTGGTAATCGTAAAGGGCTATGGCTGTGATCCCAAGTTCATTTTCATACTCATCATAAGCATTTTCTTCTGAAGAAAAGAGAGGAGAACAATTAAATCATGAAGCACATTATCACCCTCAGTTCTTTTCTGTGGTGCTTCTCCTTCAATTGCACTGCTAACTCACACAGGAAGCAGGCAACAACCCATGCTAGGTTTCAGCAGTGCTGCTGTTCCTTCTGCATGGACTTTTCCCCTCAATCACACACAACTGAAGCATGAAAGGAAGCATTTACAAGAGACATTGAGTACAGGACTACATAAAAACAATCAGCCCTGTACTGATTCTGTAAAATGTGACAGGACAGCAGAGCCCAAGATCACTGTTTAAGAGAATAATTAATACAAGTGGTACATGCTGGGGCTGGGGGGCAGAAAGGGGCCTGGTTAAAATTCCCAGGTTTTTGTACCAGAGCAGGTTCATCTTTCACACCTCATTTAGTAACTAGAAGAGGTGAGAAAAACCCAGGAATTCAAAAGAATCTTACTCTGAGAGTTTCATAGATCCCTGCTCCACTCCCTCACAGACACAGAACCCAATACATCAATTTCAAACTCCAAGAATGGTCAGCTGGATTTTCTGCTGGCTCAGCACACGTTTAATCTCCAGCTCGGTGCTTTCTTCTCGTGTTGAACTACTTTCCATGGGGAGAGAATGGTTACCCCCGAATTTCTTTTTGAACTGAGACCTTGGAGAGCCCTGTAATTACTCCAAAATCATCTCACAAAAGTTAAGCAACTTCAACACCTTGCTGCAGCCGTGTATTAATTTCCTAAAATAAGTTGGTGGGAAATATAGAAAGTCTCATCAGACTGAGAGTTTGGCAAACTAGGACAGCGTGCTGTCAGCACCACTGCTCCTTAAGCTCTTGCACAAGGAAATAATCCTTTTCCTGAAGGGTTTGCTGTGAGACACAAACCTGCTTGGTAGTGGTCTGCTGCTCCTGCCACCTCATAGACAGTCTCTGGCTCGTACTCTGCCTCCTGCTGTCTCGCTGCTTCCTGGAACTCCGGCTGTGCCGCTTTGTACCCGGCCTCTGCCTCCCGGGCAGCGGGGTAGGATGGGCTGGAGCTCTTGTAGGCTGACCCTGCCTCGTAGGAAACAGCATCCTGCAGGAGGACAGGGGAGCTCTGTCAGGGCTTTGTGAAGAGGATCAAAACCCAGGTCCCAAAGGGGATCCCAACAAACCTCGTAGACCGGGCTGGAGGGCGCCTTCTGCTCCGCCACCTGCGTGACAGGGGAGGGTGGAGGCGTCTGCTTCTTGGCCTTGGCTTGCTCCTACATCCAAGGAGAAAGGAAAACTTCACTGCAGTTCAGTCACTGATGAGGTGACCAAAAACCAACCCTCAACAATGAAGGATGGGCAGCATACCCTGCAATGAACTGCTGTGGTCACAGGAGGACTGGACTGGCTGGGCCAAGCAGAGCACCAGAAATGCAGCAAAGCAGAAGAGAAGAATGGGAAGAAACAAAACCCCCATGGCACATATGCATGCCTGTGTTTAAAAATACAGTCCCAGAGTTGTCTGGCACATCTCCACAGGAGCTGCAGGGTTTTGGTGCTCAGTGTATTCACTCTGCCAGGCCTCGTGTCCCATTTCAGCCCGAGTTTAAAGAACCTGAAGCCCTCACATGTTCTGGGTGCACAACTGATGAACTGCCTTTGATGAGATATGGTCCTGCAAGCTCTGGCAGCTCTGCAAAACATCCTGCCAAGGGAAAGGACTGAACAGCTCAGACAAAAGAAGGTCCTATACAGTGACAGTCAGGATTCAAATGTTCAGAGGAATTAAGCCGTGGTGGAAATAAAAGCACTATTGCTACTGTGTTTTGTGACACAAAGAACGTGGATCTGTTCTGGCATGTGTTAATGGTGTGCCATCCCACCTGTGAATCCCAGGGCAATTCCACAATCATTGGAAAGTCACTCATTATGGAGTCAGGACACTGAAGTGCAAGAAATGCTGTGTTGCTCACACGACACAAAAAAAGGTAACTGTTTCAACAGGCAACTTTCACTTTGCCTCTCTTTACCACAGGGGAAAAAAGTCCCTGAATCCAGGGCCAAACTGGCTTCTTCACTGAAAAAGGAACAGAGGATTTGTGCAATGGGAATCTGTGCACTCCAGCTGTAACACCTCAGAGGATTCTCAGGAGAAATTGCCAGTACAGGGATGAAGTGGTAGGACTCGGTTCCAAAAAATTCTTCCTTTCCTTCGCTTGTCAGAAAAAAAACCATCTATACATCTAACAAAAAAAGCAAAGCATGCTTGAGAGCAGAGGCAGCTTTGAAGACAATTCAAAGCTTAGTGTTGTGCTTTCTGGAGAAAGTCTCCCCTGGTGCAAACCCCCCCTCCACTTTTAACTCCAGATAAAAAAGACAAGAAGGCACCAGCAAAGTGATTATTAGAAGTCAAATCTAAGTTTGAGGACAAATTAAGCAGTCTCAATCCATTAATGATGTCAAACGTGGCAACAGTTTGACTAATTTGTCCTAGGAAATGGGTCTGCAATCCAGATTATAGTTGAGGATAGACACAGTGTAATTACCATCAAACATTTAAACTGCATGGTCCCCCTCAGGCTGGGTTTTGTTCCACAGTGAAATGCTCCACGTGGAAGAGCATCCTGCCTTTTTTTCCAAGGCAGCAGAGCACAGTGAAATCATGAGGCAGCATTGACTCAATCCAGCCATCAAAGAAGAGCTCCCTGAGCACTCTTTGACTGTGACATTTGTACAAAGCAAACCAGCATGAGGATTACCAGTAAACAGGGCTCTGCCAGGAATGCAGTCCATATGTACATTCCCACTGTGGGAGGGTGTATGCCCACATACCCTCTGAAAGTGAGGCTTTATCCTTCTGAGTGAAGAAGTTCCCTGATAGAAACAAAGTTCACTCCAGTCAGAGTCCATCCCTGCCCTTTGCACTCTCTGGGTGGTGTGGATCACATCCCTGCTCCCATGCTCAGCCTGGGAGCCAGGGGCAGAGCCAGCAGTGCCATTTCAGCTCCCCTCAACCTCATCCCCTCCTCTCTGTGTCTGCAGAATCCCACAATTAACCATGGAGATGTTCAGGCTGTGAGAACATTAATCATCTGGTTACGGGGAAATTTAAATACCAGCTTTGGGGGAAAATCTTCAGATGTGTCCAGGCAACAGAATCCTTGCTGAAACACAAGAAAAATCCAGCAAAATGGCTTGGATTTAACCCACACTTACAGCAAAAATACCAGTAAAGAAATACTGTAATTTCTGAGATGACAGAAGAATAAGGAAAAAAAAAAAAAAGAAGACACAGCAGTTAAGGGTTAAGGTCCCTTCCAACCTAAACCATTCCATGACCTCCTCCTCTCCCAGCTTTTCTCCAGCACAGTAAAGAAACCCTAGGAGTTTTTGGGGGAAGATATTAAAAGTCCACATGGAGGAAAAGCAGCATTAGAATGATGCACAAAAGATGAGCTCCCATTCAGCTCGTGAGACATTTCTGCAGTGAACATACACTCACACTGCACAGCGTGATGCCAAAAGGCAAAATAAGTGATAAACTGAGAGAAAAAAAGGAAAACAAGAAAAAATNTTTTTTCCAAGGCAGCAGAGCACAGTGAAATCATGAGGCAGCATTGACTCAATCCAGCCATCAAAGAAGAGCTCCCTGAGCACTCTTTGACTGTGACATTTGTACAAAGCAAACCAGCATGAGGATTACCAGTAAACAGGGCTCTGCCAGGAATGCAGTCCATATGTACATTCCCACTGTGGGAGGGTGTATGCCCACATACCCTCTGAAAGTGAGGCTTTATCCTTCTGAGTGAAGAAGTTCCCTGATAGAAACAAAGTTCACTCCAGTCAGAGTCCATCCCTGCCCTTTGCACTCTCTGGGTGGTGTGGATCACATCCCTGCTCCCATGCTCAGCCTGGGAGCCAGGGGCAGAGCCAGCAGTGCCATTTCAGCTCCCCTCAACCTCATCCCCTCCTCTCTGTGTCTGCAGAATCCCACAATTAACCATGGAGATGTTCAGGCTGTGAGAACATTAATCATCTGGTTACGGGGAAATTTAAATACCAGCTTTGGGGGAAAATCTTCAGATGTGTCCAGGCAACAGAATCCTTGCTGAAACACAAGAAAAATCCAGCAAAATGGCTTGGATTTAACCCACACTTACAGCAAAAATACCAGTAAAGAAATACTGTAATTTCTGAGATGACAGAAGAATAAGGAAAAAAAAAAAAAAGAAGACACAGCAGTTAAGGGTTAAGGTCCCTTCCAACCTAAACCATTCCATGACCTCCTCCTCTCCCAGCTTTTCTCCAGCACAGTAAAGAAACCCTAGGAGTTTTTGGGGGAAGATATTAAAAGTCCACATGGAGGAAAAGCAGCATTAGAATGATGCACAACAGATGAGCTCCCATNCTTTGGGGGACCAGAGAGCTCTCCCCTCATGAGCTCCTCTGTGCCCAGAGGGGATCTGGGACTGCCAAAAAGCAGAAGCACAGGAGGAAAAGGCCAGGCTGGAGTAAGACACAGCTGAAGCACAGGCACAAAGACACACTTTGAGCTTTAAAGCCCAGCCTGGAAAGAAGGAAAACTCCTTTTCTCAAAGATTCCCTTTTCTCCCAGCACTGCTCTAATGAAACCAGGCTGCTCCAATGGGATTTGAATCTTACTGACCTCCAGTTTCCTCCGAGCCTCCTCCTGTTCTTGCTTCTCCCTGGCCATTCTTTGGGCTCTCTCAGCTTCTGCCTTCCTCCGGTCCTCCTGCTCTTTCTCCTTGGCCAGGTTCTCAAAGTTAGCTCGGATGCTGCTTGTTTTATTGGCAACTGTAACATGGAAAAGAACTCAAGGCAAATCATGTCTCAGGTTCTATGTAAAGGTAGCCTGGAATGAGTTTTAGCTATAAATTTCTGCTTTTCTGCCCTCTGAGCTCACAGTTCTTCTACCCCTCTTTCTTTCTCCCCCTTCCCAGCTCAAACCTCTTGTGCACCACATTTCTCTTCCAACAAAACCTCTGTAATGCTTCTCCCTCCTCTCCTTCATGGTACAGCCTCCACCACTGCCCTACACAGTTTATTTTCCCTTATTCCTTCCTTATTCTCACGATTTTTAGTCTCCCTTCCTTAACTCTGATGAGCATCAAGAGAAAAAAAACAAACTGGAACAAAGCAAAACAACCTCTAAAGGAGTGAGGAAGAGTATTTGAGGTTGCTAAAGAGCTGCAAATGTAGCAGTTCCCTCTGGATGATCCTTACTCAGCACTACTACATCAATATCCCAGGATTTTGAACATTACCACCTCCAAAGAAAGCATTTGGGGCCAATGCCTTACCAGCTTCTACTGGCTTGGTCTTCTGGTAAGTTGATGCTGGTTTCTCAATATCCTCAAAAGTTGCTGCATTCTAACAGTAAAGACAAAAAGGATGCATGTAAAAACTCCCACAAATTCATGGGGACATTCACACAGCCTCAATCTGAGATATTTTACTGTGATACTGTCCCCCCTAAGGCTTTTTGCAGAACATCAAAACCAAATCAGGAAGAATCAAAACTCGACAAACAGAATAATCCTTTCTGCAAGTCAAGCAAGAACGAATTAATCTTCAGGGGCAGTGCTAAACTCATCAAAATCCTATTAATTTAAAAAGTTTGAGTGACTCATCAGAACTAGAAACCAGGCAATAAACATACACTGTGTAGCTGTTGCTGTTCTAATCCACATAAGCTGGCATCAGCTCTGTGTGTATAAATTTGCTTTTTAAAGGTTTAGAAAAGCATAAAACTCTGCTCTTTGACTGGAGAAGTGCCCAGAAATAGAGAGATGAGTGCAGCTCTAACCAGGCTGTCCTGATACCCACAGATACTGAAGTCACAGCTCTTTGAAGGAACTCACCTTGTCCATCCGATCCTTCTGGACACCGTACTTCCCTCCAAATCCTTTGGAATAATCTAAAAGCAGGACAAAAAAAAGGTCAGAGCAGGGAGTTGGGTGCCCCTCCCACCTTGCAAACAGCCACCTCAGGTGCAAAGAGCCATTTCAGCTGCATGCAGAGCCACAGTGACAGCCAGCAGAGAAAATGCAACTTGGCTTTGATGCAGAGAGGACACAGAAGGCCAGGAGCCCTCAGGAACAGCAGCAGATGACAGACTGTGAGCCACATGCATCCCCTGAGTAAACACGAGGCTGAGGATTGAACAGGCAGCAAGCAAGGAGTGAGGGAGGAGCCCTTCTGATGCATCACTTCTGCAACACAGCCTTTGACAGCACCAATTCTGAGCCCTCTGCAGGAATCATGGAGCCTGAGCCATTTGGCTTTGCTCAAAGGAGTCTTGGGTGATCACAGAGGTGTTTTGGGTTTTTTTCCTCTTTAATTTGGTAAATTCTATGAATGGCAGGAAAATACGACAAATTTCTCATTCCAGTGGGTTTGGTTGTGATACTCTGCTGGTGAATATTAAAGCCACTGGTGATAACTCCTGTTCTATATATGGAAAGGGCCAATTCCACAGGCCAGCTTCAGCTGCCTAAAGCAACTCACCAGCACAGGAATGGGGTGTGTGTGCTATCCCACACCAGCCCTGAGCTGCACACTCTTCCTCCCAGCTGCTGCTGCCCTCAGCACTTGTCACACTCCCAAATTCACTCACTAGTGACACTGACAAAAACAACAAACTCAGACAAGAGGGGGTTTCTGCTCTCAGAGGAATGTCTGAGGAGCATCAGGGCAGCACAGCAGCAGCAGCAAAGTGTGTGGCTAGAAAAACACCTCTTTGTGGTGGCAGTGAGCTGTAGAACGTGCCCTTACACTGTCCATGGTTCCTATCCATCCCTGGAATACAAACCCTTCTCCTCTCAGCCCCCAAACCATTGCCTCTCCCTGCCAGCCATTGCAGTGTTTGCACTCAGGCTCTACAAATCTGAATATGTGTCACTACAGCACAGGAAAATATCAGCTATCAATGAACAACCTCATTTTCTTCAGCTTTGTACATATTTTCAGCCAGAATAAATATACTACACTTACATCTTCCTGCTCCAGACCTCTCACTTTAAGATAATGGAAAACCAGGAATTCATGGGTTGTACCCCAACTATTTCACAATGAATAAACAGCATTATAACAGCATTTGCTCACCCAAGAACCACAAACAGCCCCTACTTCTTTTGAAGACTACAATCCTTTTTAAATGTTCTTGCCACAGCCCATTGCTTGTTAATGGTTATATGTGTGGTCCTTACCTGGATATTGTCCCACTGATTTATCCAGGCAAAACTTTATATTTAGTCTCTAAAACTGACTTCATTAACATCACACTAACAATAATGTTATTATCACCCTGCATGTACAGCTATTAACTAATTCAGGATTTTGCAGAGCTGTTGACTAAACCCTGGGTGTTTCCTGAACACAGGTTTGCTTTAGGTAGTATTTAAAGGATAAAATGAAGAAAACTGCTGGAAGAATTGAAGCACAAGAAAGCGTCTGCACATTCCTGGCACTGAGCTACTCAGAAAACTATTTCAGACTGTGTGAGAAGTGGCTGCACTGGTAAGAAAGTAACAAGTGAAAACGGTGCCTTGTTGAGATTCATGCTTGGCTAGTTTCTCCTTGTAATCAAACCCCACAGCAGATGGGTCCTGCCTTTCTGTCTGCACACCAAATTTCCCTCCGAAACCACTCTTATAGTCTGAAAAAGCCACATGGGATACATTAAAACCAAGGCAGGCAAACAAAGTTTAGTCAGAAGCACTCAAAATAATTTTTGCAGTATTTTCAATTTTCAACAATTTTGGGTGGTGAAAAAAAGAGAAATATCTTAAGATATTTCTGTAAAAGTAAATTGAAAAAAAAGTCTCAACTTGAGATGATTTATCAGATATAAGAACACCATTCTGAAGTCACAGAAAAAAAGCAATTCTCAACATTTTTCATCCATACTGCATAATGCACTTGTATTTGATCAAAGGTATGAACACAGGCACACAGGTAATTTGTTCACCCAAACAAAACAACAAAAGATACACGAGAATAAACAAAATAAACACCAAAACATACAAGAGAATCAAACAAGCTTCCTTCATCAGCGTGATTAACATTTGCAGAGAGAGCTGGCTTTTAAAGAGGTGTGAAGGTGGGCTCCACAGAGACCACCCTCCAGATATTCCTTCAAGGAAGGAGGAATATTCCTGCTGCTACCCAGCTTGAGGGAGAAAAGGTTTCAGTTACAAGCTGGTCACTCCCTACTCCAGTCCAGGGAACAGCCATTTACATATGTATATTTATACATATAAATGTATATGTGTTATAAAATGAGGGATGGCACAGAAAAAAAGGGCTTCAGGTAATCTCACAACAAATCTGCTGGAGCACCCAACAGAAGAATATTCTGAGGAACAGTTTTAATTTTATTAGTTAAAAAAATATTCATTTTTTTAAGTCAAGAGCAGTGACAGGCAGAGGGCTGGGGAGCAACAGCTGCATTTTACAGGAAGTTGTATTTTTCCTGGGCACCAAGCATTTCACAGGAACAGGTACCCCAAAGGCCAGGGGCAAGCACTGCATTTGGTTTTAGACTCTCCCTGCATGGAAACTGGGATATACACAACAGAGTCCAGAAGGGAAAATTTATTTACTGTGTAAAGTATAAAGGAATTCCTAACCTGTGGTTTGCACAGCTCAACTGAGAAAGGAAAATAATCCAGGCTACTTGCAGGCTCATAAAAGGAGCATTTAGCCCTGAGCCTGGACTTTGAGGGGCTGGGTGCCAGCTGTGCCAAAGCTGCTCTGCAGCCACCAGTTCAACCACTGACAGCAAAACCCAGACACAGGAAAGGAGCCTCACGTCAGCTCCTGGGAGGCTGTGCCCAGGACACCAGGGCAGGGCTCACACAGGGCACAAGAGGTCAAAATGAGGGCAGGCAGAAAGAACAGCAGAGAACTGAGAGCTGATGTACCTTTCTGGGACTCGTGCAGCTGCACCTTCTCCTGGTGGTCCCAGCCAAGGGCACATTTGTCTTGTCTGTCTGTCTGCACGCCAAACTTGCCTCCAAATCCCTTTACATAATCTGTGAAGTGTTCACAAAACATTACTGCAATTCGTAGCTAAAAACCAGGAACATGTTGGGGGATAAGCTGCCCTGTTAATAATTCACTCATTTAAAGGGGTCCAAAATCTGCACACACACAGGGCAAACACACGTTTACCACAAAAAAAAACCCCAAACTAAAAACTCCCACCCAAAAAAAAAAAAAAAACCCAAAGTATTTTTCCCAGATTTAAAAGGGTCTGAGCTCCTATTTTAAAAGAAAATAATAAAGACCTTTCTGTGATTCATGTTTTTCTGTTTTGCCTTGGTATTCAAAGCCAACAGCACTTTTATCCACTTTGTCCTTGTCGACACCGTATTTGCCACCAAAGCCCTTGGAATAATCTAGAGATAAGAGGGAAGAGTTTTGTTTGTAAGTGTTCAGCAACAAAATCATCACCTTGAGAAATTGTGATAATCAGGGCTGCATTATATCATGCTTCAAAAGAAGCACTGACATCCTCAGTTAACCTTGATTTCAGACACTGAAGTCAGAAATCCTTCAGAACACATTCTCCAGGATGAAAAACAAAACAGCATTTTGCTGGGCAATACCAGCAGCTCAGCTGCTTGACTCCTTGGTAAAATTCTGAAGACACTTATAGCAAAGTGAACTTCAAAACCCATGTCAGCAACAGCCTGGATGCTTTTAAACACCCCTTGCTCCTTGTTAGCATTTGTAGAGTGCAAACATTTCTTTGGGATAAACAGAAAACAGATGGTAAAAATGGCACCATTTTAAATAAAATGGCTGATTTTTGATCAGATATGCCTGGAAACCTGATCAGCAACACAATGTTAACTCTTAAACACTGCTAAATGTTTTAATCCACAAACAGCTGATTCTTTAAGAAACACCTCTCTGTGGTGATTAAGCTGCTCACACTCTGAGTACTTTGATTTACAGCTTTTCAAAAGGAGCTGTAAAAAACCTCCAGACAAACCTATGTGCCTTGGACCTTAAAACCAGGCAGAATTGGTTTTTTTAGGTTTCTTTTTTTCAGGAGTCAAGGTTTTCAGCAACGTAAATTTTACCCAGCGTTACCTTCCAGCAGGTTAGGAGTGCAAGAGGTGTAAAACATGAGTATTTTACAAGATGGCCTATGGGCAGTGCCCACAGCACCAGGGAGGGAGCCTGCTAACACATGTGTGTCTATTCACCCTTCTGGGAGTCGTGTTTCTCAGTTTTCCCCTGGTAATCAAACCCCACTGCACTCTTGTCCACTCTGTCAGCCTGTACTCCGTATTTTCCACCAAAACCACTTGAGTAGTCTGCATTGAGAGTAAAGCACAATAAAAACAGCATGAAGGCAACTTGTCATGGATACAGCATAGCCTAGCAATTGAGGGGAAAAACAAGTTATTTCAGAGCTGAAGTATTACTAATGGTTTAGCACACAAAATTCAGTTTAATTTTAAACACAAGATAAGCAACAGTCCTATAGCTTGTGATGGTTCAAATTTATTCCCTATTTCCAACAGGGTGAAATACAACAAAGAGCAACTCCCAGTCTTCCTGACATGTCCCTGAACCTTCACTTTAGAAAGAAAAGACTCCTGATGACACAATATTTCCTTGCCTTAAAACCTCATCAACTCATGAAACTGCTCTGAAATTCATTTTTTCCTCTCCTGTTCCACCAAACCCACCATTTGATTCATTGAGAATGTCATGCAGAGGTCACACTAAATGAGGTACTTCCCACACAGTGAAAAAATCTGCTCTATTTTTTATAAAAAATGTGCCCACCGAGGTGACCACCTCCCCACTTTACCTTTTTGGGAGGGATGCTTCTCAGTTTTGCCCTGATATTCAAACCCAACAGCTGACTGGAAGAGAAATAAAATGACCAGTGTGACAGAGTTAGGCATTAGGAGAAAAACCACATGCATTTCAGTGGACAAAGAGCATGACAAGTTCCTGTGTCTTTCCATACTGCTCTGACCTTTTGCTTTGGGGGCATAAATACCTCTTTAACTTATGGGCCATATTCATTTACATGGTAATTCAGTGCATGTGTTCATGGCCAGGGTTTTGTCCTCCCTTGCCAAGGCAAATTGTACCAGCAGCACACTCCAGTCTGGCCTTGCCAGGTCCAGCAATTCAGTATAACAGAAACCCAGCATTTATTGTTATTGAGTCTTGGAACAGGACATCAATTATCCAGCTAATGTTACAATATAGGACAAACCAACCCCAAACATTCTACAGTATTCACACTGACCTTGTCAAAGAACACAAAAAGAGCTGTATTTTAACATCTCTTTTCAACTCATCTCAATTTCCCACGAGGGCTTTTTTCTCTCTGCTTTAAACAGTAATTTATCTCCCTAACAGTCAGTGCTAGCTGCTGCTAAACTTCAAAAAGAGCACAAAGGGCAGCCCACTCCAGCATCCTAAAGCACTGGAATTTTGCAGTTTTCTGTAGAAAAGTAGGAAATAAACCACTGTGGGTGGCTGCAGGGGGAGATGAAATCACTCACCTGGTCAACTCTATCAGTTTGTACTCCAAACTTGCCACCAAATCCTTTCACTGAATCCACTTGGGAACAATGCTTGGAAAGCTTGGATTGGTACTCATGTCCAACAGCTGACTGGAAGAAATTGGTGAAGTTCAGAGACAGGAGCTCTACACAGGCCTGTGTGTCAGACAAAACACTGCACCAAGCAACCTGAGGGTGAGTTTTGTTACCAACATGCATCAATGCCACTCCTCCTGCTGAAACCAGCTTCCCTGCAAATCCCTACTCACTTGGGAAGTCTCCACAAGGATGCTGCCATGCTACCAACCCAGCCCAGGCAAGGGAAGTGACTGCATTTTAGGAGGACTATTTTATGCCCTGCAATTGCACTTCAAAAGCACAGGAATGACAACAGGACAGGTACAGAGGGAGTCTTGATGGTGTTCATGCAGAGTTTGAAGTGAGTTCCAGGTGAAACACACAGCCTTGTGTTTATTTAGGGATCTGTTTTAGCTGACAGGGGACTGCAACAAATACAACAATGTTGCAGCACAACAATACAAATACAACCAAAGCCAGCTGCCATTGGTTCAGGGAAACACCCGTGTCTCCTGCATAAATCACAATTAGGCATCTTCCTCACATGCAAAATGGTATTAAACATGAGGAGATGCATCCACACCTGTGCCAAAGGTATCCCAGCCCTGCACCCTGGCCCTGGAAGTTGAGCTGAACAGAGGCTGAGCTCCATCCATCCCACCACGACTGGCAGGACACAGGGATATGTAATTACACACCTGGAAATGCCTCCACACAGCCCTTGCTAGTGTTACACTGACCTAGTGCTAGGGAGCCCTTCCAGCTCTTGGAATTGATGCTGGAGCCTCACACCTCCAGCAAAAATGCTTTTTCCTTGCCCAGTGCCAACACTGGGCACTGACCAGAGCAACCTGCAACTCCCCAGTTTAATCCAACATTGGATAATCCTGTGCCAGGCAGCTGCACCAAGGTGAGGTAATTTGAGGACACAAGGTGTCTGCACACTTAAGTAACTTGGATTTTACAGTATTTGCTCTTTTTCTTCCACACAGGTGCTGGAAGGAACATTCCCAGCAGGTAGGGAAGCAAAGCATTACTGGCTGAAGTCATTGCCAGGTAACAGCTCAAGGATGGCAATAAGAGGACACTACTTTGACTCACAAGCATTACAAAAGCTCCCTTATTTTCCTGACTGAAACAATCACACTCCTATTCATTTAGCAGGTGTTCTTTAGTACAGTATCTGTTAAATGTGGCACAATAGGCTCCCACCCCCCTTTATTCTTCCCATTACATTTATGGAAAACATGAAGCTCTGAAAATTTTAGCTTTTATGTGGTTTTACATGATCTCCCTTTTGCTATACCAACTGAGGCATAAGCATGGTGTTTTCTTTGTGGTACCAGCACTTTCTGCATTTCACCAAATACCAACCATTACTACAAAACCCCCTTTAGAAAAGACTTACAAAAATACTTTTCTTGGTAATCTGTATTTCAGAGTTGAACACCCTCAGAATTTTTCTGTACATTTTACACCAGCTCAGGAGGTATGGCACACAGAGTGATGGAACAGTTCATTTTAACTCAGCACCGGGGTTTTGCCCTAAATGCAGCAAAACCCTGCACCATGACAAGGCTGCAGTGACCCTGATTTAATGACCAAGCTTTAAAGCCAAGCTTTAGGAGCAGCACACCTGCACAGATACCTGCAAAGGAGACATCTCAGCCACAAGGCTTCAGAACTACAGTTACAAGGGAGAAAGATTTATTACAAACAGAAACCATGAACACCTCCTGCCACCAGCATCACTCAGATGGGCATGACCAGCATGTTATTCCCCATGATTAATTCTGGCCTATGGGAAACACTGCTGACTTTTGTTCCTTTCTTTCTCCCCACGGACACAGGTGAGGGACAAACTGCTGACACTAGAGAGCAGCAGTAGAACAGGCCTAGTGGTTGAATCTGCTCAGCAATTCCTTTTCTCAGATTCAAAGCTTAGCCTATGTCAAAGGCCCACTGAGAACTGGACAGCAATTAACTTTGGAATATGGGAATCCAGCAAAAATTTAAGGTTGTCAAGTTACCAAGAAAACAGAAAGCAAAGTAAGAAAACTTCCTTATTCAGGAATGTTTTAATTCTTATTCTAGCAGAGCTCATGAAAGAAAGTAGCCAGAAGTTGATATGCCTATTTATCACAGACTAAAGGAATTATATTAAGAATTGCAATTTTTTTAAACAGTCTAACACAGGCAGCAATCAACTCCTTATATAAAAAACTACCATCTGATTGAAGTATAATATTTTAAATACTTGCATTATTAACTCACAGTTTGTTCACAAGAGCTGCTCTCTGATTTTAATGCAGCAGCACATCCTTATTTTCATTTTTTGGCAGTCTCTGTCTATATGCATAGAGGAGCTGGCCCAGCATCCAAATAAAAGGATCACACTGAATTTATTAGTGCGTGAAGCCCTTTGTTCATTTAGAAACATAAATTTAAAAACTTGAATCCCGACTCCAGGGGAATCCTCTCACAACTTGGCATCAATCAAAACCATGTGGGGCCACTGCACATCCCAGAGCACAGCTGGAACAAGCTCAGCTCACACAGAGTCCTGTGTCTCAGGCTTATCACTTCACTTATCACTCCATCCCAGGGAAGCCCCAGCCACACTTACTTTATCCATGCGATCTTGTTCCACGCCAAACTTCCCTCCATAGCCATGGGAAGCTTTTGGTCCTGTTTGAAGCTCCCTTTCTTTGAGGTTCTGGTGTTCTTGGAATACATTCTCCCTCAGCTGATGAATACTTTAAAAGGCAATGAAGCAGCAAGTTTTACGAAGGAAGTTTCAGCAAGCAAGTTCAGAAAGATGCAAAACATAAAGCTGACAAAAATATCGTCTTAATCAGAAATTGGATGATTTGTATTTTTCAAGCCCTTCCCATTTTTTCAGTGATCAGAACATTTCCTCATATTCTGAGACACCAGATTTGTCCCACTGCAAAATGCTGTTTAAAAAAAAGAAAAGAAACTGCTAGGTTTTAATTCCCTTAATGTGGAAGGGAATTTTGCTATTTTAACAATCCTTTACTTAGAAGTGATTTTGTGCCTCAAATGTTTTTTTCCCCTCGTATCATAATTTAAATTCTTCCCAACACTTTTTATTTAGATGGTAATTTTTCAGAGCAGGGATCATCTCTTATCACACAGTCCCTGTGGTAACAGGGCTAATTCTAACAGAGCACTCTGGACACCACTGTACTGCAAAATAAAGATGCAAGAAACTTGCACCTCCTCTTTCCAAAGTGATCCCTTAAACTACACAGGAACTGAACTTAGGCCAGTGCAGGCTATGCACAAGAAGGGTAACCCAGGTGTAATCTGCACCTTAAGCTCTTCCCACCCGAGTTTTAAGCTTCCTCAGGTGTAATTCAGCCAGCAGGAATCCCTGCTGCCCTCAGAACAGGGCAGAGTAACACTGATCCCTGAAGTAACCAGAGCTCAGTCTCCCTCTGCAACATCACATATTTCCTAAAACTGCTTTAAAGTTCTGTCCTAGATAATTTTTGTAAGAAATCCAAGATTCAGGAGATGCACCACCTCTGTTTCACATATCCCTCTGTGATGCACTCATTTGCTTTTCATCAGAGAGCTCAGTTTGTTACTTTGCCAGGGTTTTTATGAGTTTGGTGGTAGCAGTTTTCTAAACAAAGTGTAAGAATTAAGAGACCAAACATTTCCTTAAAGTACCAAACTGGAGTTGCTCAGACTCCTCAGCTTCTCCCCTGACACTACTGGCTCTTGCACCAAAACAGCACATAGAACTTTTCTGGACAAGGAGGCAGGAAAATTCACATTTCCAGTGACAAAGAAAGATCTAAGAGTTCCTATACCATATTTCTGCTCTTGATTTCAGCTCTGAAGACACTGACGGATTTGAAAGACCAGCAATCTGGCAAATAATCAATCTTCTACAGGGACTCTTGTTTTAATTATGAAGACACAAGTAACAGAGATCATGAGGTGATTAAAAGTCGCCTGGGACTGTGCCTATTAATACATTTCACAAGAGAGCTGCTTTACTTGATGTGCTCTTGGTGGCCAGATCCATTCACGGTTTTAGCTCCCCAGCGCTGTTCTTTCTCACTCACATCATTCTGTGGAGGACACACATAAAAAGAGAGTTACAAACCCAAAGAAATCACTAAATACACGCATTTCAGAGCTCACAGCAAAAGCTTCCTGCAGCTACTGAGACCACAAGTGTTAGAAAAGCAGCTTCACTTCCCCTCCACTTCCAGGGACATGCTCCTGACAGTTTATTTGGTCAAGACACAGCGCCCACCCCGTTGAGTTCCTCTGGGAACCCACTCCTGCTGGACCAGTGAACCCCAAAAGCCATACCACAAAGTCTGGATCCGTCTCCCAGTCATCAGCTCCATCATCCTGGCTGACAGACACGGTGTGGCCTGCAGTAGCCTTCCACATCTGCAACACCAGCAGGAGAAGCAGGGTCACGCTCCACCTCATGTGCCAGCTCATTTGATTCGTGCAGGAGCTGACAAAGGAGGTACAATCCAAAATTCCCAATAAAGCATGTTATTTAACCACATCACCAGAAGCTGTGCTTGCAGTGAAAACAGGTTTGACCATTGGTGCTCAGGCTGTCTTCTCAAGCTGGTTTAAAAACCTGTTTAACTCTCCCATTTGCACTGCAAAAAGATTAGGAGCAATTTCTGTTTCAAAGAGAACAAAGTCACCTTTCTTTGCTCAAATTAATGTGAGCCTTTTGTGCAGTCACTGCACTCAAAGACTTCTCCTCACACAGGTTTCCAAGCCAACATGCACTTCCAAAGACTGCTGCTAATTCTGGATCCTGTGCATCCAGTTAAGGTGTAGGAATAGGTGATTTTTTTTTTCCCCCCAGGCATTAAAAATGGTGAGCACATTGTTCTTCACTGGCTTTACACCTGCACAACCTCCTGTGCTGTGCAGGGAATTTCAGCACAGCGACAGAAATCCCAATACCTCTAAGAATTTGCACACAACCCAGACATTGCTCCAACAACAGAGAACAGGAGTACCTGAGCTCCTCGGGTAATCCCTGGTGAGACACAACGTACACAAACTCGGAACCTCGTCTGGCTTTCAGGAGAAACAGAGGGTGACTGCTGGAGCACTGGCAGCAGGAAGCCAGACTCATAAAAAAGGCAAACAATGACTTCTAGAAACAACACCCAGCCCTTTCAAGAGGTTAATGATTTGAGGCCTCTCACTTTCTGGAAACCTTATTCCCTGTGGAGTATCACGTTGGATGCTTTCAATTAACACTTCTGAATGCAACTAGTTAGCAGAATTCCTGATCTTCTTGGTGCTGGTGGTTGGATTTTACACCCTTTATTCTAGGTAAATCAAAACAAATAAACCCTAGAAAGCAAAATTAAACCATCAAACTACAAGCTGCCTGTTCTCTCAGCTTTTTCAGAATCCACTTCAGAGAAAGGATTTACTTTTTCTTTGCTATTCAGCTACAGCTCAGTTTTTTAACATACCATCATTCTGTCCACTTACTTTTATCCTTCTAATTAAGAACAGATTACAAAGATAATTATCACAGGCTATTTAATTCACAAAAGCATAACTCAGTGGGTGGGATGAAAACTCTCCCTCTTATCCCTCTTAAATGCATAACTAATAAAGCCTGGGTAAAGTCCACAGCTCGTTCTGTCAGGCTTGTTCTGCAGCCTGGCAGAACGAGCTGATGAGCCACTTTTATGGAGCATTTCAGAAATTTCAGGACTGGTAACGTGAATGAGAACAGCTGAAAAACTGACAGTCAAACACCAGGGCAGCAAATGCTGGAGTAGCCTGGAAGAAGGGTGTGAAAGCAGAGCAGGTGACATCCTAACACAGCGTGAGTACATTTCCCCTTGTGTTTTTTTCAGGTCTCCCCACTCCAAACTCCTCTGGCAGCTAAGGAACTAACCTTTATAACAGTACTTCATATCCAAAAATGCAAGAATATGAGTTTATAATACAAACCTTTGGAACACGGGTAGTTTAACATTTTCCTTAAAATACTCTGTCTAAAAGTCTTCTGTCACATGATTGTGTCTGATTGTCCTACTCTTTCCTACTAAAATCCAATCTCTCACCAAAAAAACCACCAAAAGCCTTGGAAAGCAGAACCCAACCAGCTCAATAATGAAATTCAACATGGGTCCAAATTCTTTCTAACTTCTCCTAGGAGGGATGTTTTGTATCCATCCTTCCGTGCTCCACCACGCTGTGCAAGATGTTTAGGAACGGAATTCAAGTTCTGAAGCAGGGGTACATCTGGGTATGGTGAACTTCTATATACTTTGTGCCAAACTCAACTTTTTTCCCCCAAGTACTTGTTTCTTATGCTCACTTGAACTGATGTGATTTGTTCGTTCAGCTGCGCTTGGACATTTCAAAGGACAAAAGCTGTATCCTCCAGTCTAGGTTTCATTGCTTCCTCCCCAAGCTCTCACGAACAATAGCGCAGGGAAGAAGGGTTTCACACGCACCCCCGTGCAAAATCCAGAATCCACCACGATTCTTTGCAAATCATGCGCACAAACGTCAGCATTTTTGCACAGCTCAAGCCTGCACTCCGTGAATTCCACAAGGAGCAAAGCAGCCCCAGCGAACAAGGCTCCCAGCCCAGAGCCAGCAGGAATAAGCCTGGTTTCCGCCTGCTATTCCAGCACCGATTCCAGGGCAGAACCAGGAGAAACACCATCTATTCATGACTCACTGGCTCACGTGGTCATGATTCCTGAAGGAAGGAGCAAACGCTACGGTTCGAACACAAACCCAGGCTAAATATATGCCTCGAATGTATGCGCTCCTCGGCGCTGCTGTGACTAATCAGCACACACATCATCCTACCCAGCACCTTCAGCGGCACCCGCGGCACCTCCCCGCTGCCCGGGGCCTAGGGCCGAGCTGCGGGCAGCAGTGCCGAGGCTCCGGGAGCAGGTGAAGGGATCGGGGCAGCAGCTCCCGGGCTGGCCGGGGCCGCACGGCCCGAGCCCGGCACGGCGGCCGGCGGCTCTGCCCTCAGGGGCAGCACGGCCGTGGGGAACCCCCGCCGCAGACGCTTCCCCTCAAGTTCCCAGCTTCGGAGTTGAAATAAAATTTTAAAAAAATAATAAAAGACACCGAGTCGCGTCTCCCCGGCCCGGCTCTGCCTTGCACTCCCCGGCCGTGCGCGGAGCCCCGGCCCGGCTCCCCCTCAGCCCCGCCGCGCTTACTCTGCCGCTGCCGCCGCCTCCTCCTCCTCAGCGCTGGCTCCCCGCCGGTGCTTCCCGGGCTGGCGGCTGCTGCTGCTGCAATTTCCGCTTCTCCCGAGCTCCCACTTCCTCTTCCCGGCTCCAGGTGGGAGCGGGACGGGCTCCGCTCCGCCCCGCCGGGAGGGGCCGCGGCAAGGCCGCCTCCCCCGGGGCCTGCGGGGCTCCGCGCCGCTCCCACAGTGATAAATATTTATCTCTGGAGCTGCTCCTTCCCCCGTTCCTTTCAGCCTCCCCAAAAATGCACCATCAGGAGTTTTAAAATGGCCACAGGGGAGTTGTTGGTGCAGTTTTGAACATCATTTTTTTCTAATACTAGCTTTTGCACGGTCGTGGTTTTGGAAATAGCATCTCCTCCGTCCCCATCACTTTTTGTCAGTGGGCAAAAGGCTCCCCCGTGGCTGGGATCCCCGAGGGGATCCAAATGAAACGGATGCCGAAATGGAAACAACGGGGTTTTAAAACATTGTAGTAGGAGTTAATGGTTTGCCCACTGTTTGTGTCTTCTAGAGAAGGGAAAGACCCCAATCAATGCCATATCTAGCGGAAAACCTTGCAAATAAACACAAAATTCAAGCGGTAATAAAGGGCGAGATAAATAAATCCAGGTGAACACAAGCACAACTTAATTCCAAATGTAGCCAACTCACGTTCTAAATAGGCTCAGTTAGCTTTTCCTGGAATCAATACAGTGATTTACCCTATAAATTGCATACAGCATATTTGAAAAACTGGGCCAAACTTACTCTCAGAAAGCTGTCTGCTAGAGGAGAACACAGGTGCAGAGAACCTCGACCCTCTGGGCATCACTTCTGGCTGTTCTGTATCCCTTTGGAGCCTTCACCTGTCCCTCCATGTACAGGTAGGAATACCAACCACATTTCTGTCTCACTTTTCATCCATTCCTTCCAACATCCCATATAAAAGCACAAGGCACACCTACCTAAGTTAACTACATATGGCCTTCCCACCCCAAGCCCCTGCTATTAACAAAAAATGAAATTAATAAAATGGAGAATAACTTGTGCACCAAAGCTACAACTCTGACAATGGGAAGTGAAAAGCCTTCCTTTTAAAGGCAAAGTGACTCCTTTGTTTCTTTTAAAAGTACCAGCCCCAAACAAACAGTGTCAATTTTTATTTACCTGAAAATTTTGTTGCCCCACTCCCTCTCAGTCTTTAACCTACACCAATTTCCAAAAATAAATTCTGCTTTGAACTCCTTTACCTCTTCTCCAAATCCTGGCATGATAAATCACTACTGTCCAAAAGACACTGCTACAGCAGTTTAAAAGACAGAGTTAAAACATCTGTTTTGAAATTCCCTGTCCTTTAAACATGCAAAAATTGCAAGTTTAAAGTTCACTCAGATAATTCTGAAGCATGCAGACAGGATGCATATTTTAATTTTTACAGCCCTCTTTCCACCCAAAGCATTTAAAAACATTTGGCAATTTACAAAACGCTGTATTTAATCAAGCGTTATCTACAGATCACTGCAAGAGACCCAGGTGCCTTTTTCACGTGCACAGTTTTCTTTCAGCAGGGTGTGTGGGAGTTATTAAAATTGAGCAAGACACGTTTTTCTGGATCTCTCCAGCACAGCTCTGCTGTGTAATTCAGAAGGAAGGCACCACACACAGTTTCGCCAGTTCGTGAAAGCTTTCGCCATTTCACTCATTTATTCTACCTCTCATGTCAGTTCCATTGTTCCATAACAGGTAAGGTTTTACAGCCTCAAAATAATAAACGCATTTTCTGTTCACATTTTACAAGTCTATCCCGCATTGGTTTCACTTTTGAGAAGCAACAATACATGACTTTGAACACCTACTATCACATCAGTGACCAGCAACGCCTAGGCAAGGTTTCTCTAAACAGCACAGTTTAGCTGAGCAGTGAGTCAGGATTTCCTTCTGCAGTTCCATTTTAGTTTTTTTCTAGAAAGATAGATTCTCTGAGATTATAAAAGAGCCTGCAAATGAACAGACAGCAACTCGTACAGACAAGCCAGACAAACAGAGATGCATCACTGAACAAGGGTTAGAGCATCCATGGCAGTGTTTCTGCAGGCATTCCACATCCTGCTGCTGACCTAGAGAAAATGATGAAATGAGCTTCACTACTGCTTCCATTATTCTCCAACTTTATCCTTCTGTCTTCTACTCAAAGAAATGGTTTACAAATATATCAAAATTGACATGAACAGCCCTATTGTGACCCTATTTTGCATTGGTTTCCTCGACTCCCCTGTTTCGCCCCAAATATTACTATGGTCATGATCTCATTTTGTTACCAAAGCAGCTGTTGCTGCTGTCTAGAACAGCACTTTCATCTTCACCATGTGGACCAGAATACACTGAAGTTGTGTGATGGGTCTGGTTTGTCACTTTAAAAAGCAAATCATAGCTCTAACTATGAGCAGAAGTAGGCAGTAAAGTAGTTTTTTCCAGAAAACTGGTATTAATGCATGTGAACTTGAACGACTCCAAAGAAAATGTCACATCTAATGGAATATTTTTGCTACTGGAGAAAGGTCATCATTTGAAACCAGATCTACAGGGCAGCAAACAATCATTAAGATGCTTTATTGACAATATCCACTCACTGCAAAAGTTTCTGCCTGCATACAATTAGATCTTAGCTTTTCCATAGTGTTTTATTGGCAGTGGAAAATGCATCAGTACTTTATTGAAAGAAAGCAATAAATAATACTGTGATAAAAATAGTTCAAAAGTAGACTGTACATATTGTTACATAATCTGAAAATACACAAAAGATTAATAGAAAAACAGAACAGTAACAATGAATTTCAGTTTTACAAGCAAGTTAAAAGTGGAAAACAAAATAAGAAAAGACATGCTATATATATTGTTGCATAATAAATAATGCACCATCTGAACAGATTCTTGCTGGCTTTTTAAAATGCCATTTACAAGTGTCAGATACATTTTCTACTCATACAGTCCAAAATGGCTACAACCATCAAAATTAAAGTCCAGACAAGTCTTTAGAACAAGTTTACAAAACACATAGGATGACTTACATAAGAAAAGTAAGGCCTTTATTAGAAGATGCACTGCTTTAGTTTTCAGCCCATTGTACCTTCATCTTTCACTACTCATTTGACAGGAGGCTGCAGTGCTTTAGGATTGGTCCATTAAAACTGGTTCCACCAGCATCTTTCCACCAAGTGTTTTCAAGCAAAAAAGGTCTAGGACAAAAAAAAAACAAAACCCCTCTCTGTGGCCTGTGGCTCACGACCAGGAATCATTACGAAGTCTGTCTTCCTCAGGGAAGGAAAAGCAAAAATAAAACCAGTCCTTGGTTTATGGCTTGTTTTCAGTCACTGCGAGGAGTCGCTACACAAACACAGCAGAGGCTGAGCTTGTGACTGAGGCAATCGTGTCCCGCAGGGTTAAGAGTTCCTCCCAGCTTTTCAAACCACTTCTACTTTAAATAAAGACAAATTGCTGCTACTTGACACATCGTCTGTGTGGAAAGGTACAGCTCTGAGGAGAACAACACTCATGTACCGTCCCTCCTACGGCAACAAAGGCTCACCTGAAAAAAAGCTGGACTTGTTTTCAGATCTAAGCTAAGAGCTCCAAAAGACAAAATATATACTGCTCGGTGTCGTGATACTTTTACAAAGGTATTAAAATCCTTTTCACCTTCAGTTTCATTATTAAAAAACAATGATAATTACAGTAACTGCATAATTTACAAAAACCCTATATTGCTCATAGGGACATATACATACAAGCATTACAGTACATTCAGTTGGAAAGACTAAAATTAGAATAAAAAATCAGCAATGATTTGATTTGTAGACCGAATAGAAACAGAAAAAGTAAGTAACTGTATAAATGAGAAGTCACATAAATATAAGAAACATTTAGCTTCTAAAATATTTTCTCTATAGTACTCATGAATTTATTTGCTAATTAAAAACTCTGTAATAAAATATCTCAAAGTGTCCATTTAACAAGTATTAACAGGTTAAGGGTTCCAAATGTTCAAAATGCTGCATATCACCGGTAGAAATAGTGTGGGTAAACTGTAAAAACAACAAACAAAAACAACACACAGAAAGAAAAAAAAACACAGAAGATTCCATTAGCAGTTTTTAACCAGCATTTCATCCCAAGATTGTCACAAACAGCTCAGCAGTGCAGCAGTCATGCACTGAATTACTGCCATGCCACGTTGGATATAATTTTATTGCCTCCTGTAATCTCCAGCTGCAATGCAAATAAAGCAATGAGGGCAAATGTTTCTGCCTCGAGGATTTCCAACCCACGTCATCTGACTACAGAAAATCCTGAACCAGGGAGGAGAATCTGGGGGAGAGGAGACTTAAAACTTCAGTTTCTTGCAGCTAAAAATACTTTAAGAGAGCCCCTGAGATTATGAACTGACACACTCACATGGTCTGAGTTGCTATGTGCATGAGTTTCCCTCTCTCAGCATTTCATATGAAAGAACTCTTTAGAGCTCCACTCATACATGCAAAAAGGTTCTGAATTTGAAGGAGCCAAGTACATGAGTTGGAAGGGATGCTACCCATAAGAAAAAAGCTACATGCAGAAAAGGCAGACAATTTACAGTCCAGGAAAGGTATCAGTGAGGGGGAAAGATCCACTGAATTGATTTTTTAAAATTCATTGTATTAAAAAAAAAAAAAGGAGAGAATTCGTTTTCTGATTTGCTTGCAAAATGAGAGAAGTACTATGCCATGAGAAAATACAGCAGAGGCTGCTGCAGAAATATTCCAGATCCTGGAGAAAGACAGGACTACAGATCTTTCACAACCCAGAATGGATGGATTTTATGTTACAACACATCAAACTGCCTTTTATCAGCAGCACTGCTCTCAGCTCCCCAAACTGAGGCTACAGATAGCTAAATCCAGCCAGCCAGATCACAGTGGCATGGAGTGTCCAGAAACTGGGAATCTGCAATTATCCCTGCAACAATTCAATACTGAAGCATGTTTTAGTGGGACAACTATGACCAAGCAAGACTCAGAGATCAACAATCTGAGCTGCAGTGTCACACACTGGATTAATTTCTTTCCATCCCTAATTTATTCTCGTCCCCCCTCCCCACTTCCACTAGCTGTGTTTTCATCCAACCTTTCATCTCAACACTTTCTGCAGAGCTATTTAGCACAGGTTCTTTTTGAGGCTGGTAAAAAACCCTCACAAGAACACAGTACTGGCAAAACCCAGTTTTTAAACACTCTGTTGCAGGAAATAAACTCTGGATTTTCAATATGACAACCTACCCTGAAAACTTGGACTGTTTACTAAGTGTGTAAAACCACTCCAGTAAAATCCCTGCTGTTTTATTTCATAAATAGCTGCTTCAATGTTATTCCTATCAGCTTTACTCACCAGGAGAAGGCTTTAACAGGAGTAGGTCCTTACTGTAGCAGAATCCAATCTTTGTGTTCCTGATACACTGCCTATTCCAAGAAGCATGGGAAGACATGCAGAACACAGCATGCATGTTAGTTTTCAAAACAAAAAAAAAAAACCACCCTCCACAGCAATGCTGATTACAGCTTTGGTACTCACCCAACTCTAAGGTTACAAGTTAGAAAAGCAGATTTTACACTTTGTATATTAACCACTTCGTGTTCCCAGGGCTAACAAAAAGAATTCTAAAAGAAATCTGCGTGCCAAATAGCACACAGGAACTGGCAAAGGTGACTTTGTAAGTCGTTTACTATTTTATGTAGTTTGTAAATTTTTAATATTTCAAAAAGGAAGTGGTTTTACATGGTAAAGACTTAATTTACTTTCATTTACAGAATTTTCCACATGAATTCTGGAAAATACTGTGTGCTAGTGACAATATCTAAAATTTAGAAGAGCTTACTGAGAGTAGCATCAGATGCAAAAATTGGTTTTTTGAGCTTTATGAATAAATAAGAGCTTTCAGAACCTGAGGCAACTCTGACAGATTGTGTTCTCACCCTGTCTGTTCCAATAAAAAAAACATTTTATATTTGTTTCTACTTGTCTGTTGTAAACTAAATTCAAGTCATTCTTACGTTGCTACAGAGATGGTTTTTAAACAGACAAGATCCCTCATGTGACAGGTGATCAACCTCCACTTCCAGATGGGATTTTTGGGGTCTGCTTTTGTTGGTTTGGGTTTTTTAAATTCATATCTGTGTGTGCACACATATACACAAAGATCATTAAGTACACAGCAATGAATGAAACAGTGATTTCGGGTAGGGTAAATATTGAAGTGACCACTGCAGGGGGGTAATGCACCTGTTACTCAAGTTGTACTCATCCCAAAATTATCTGAGGGTTTACTCACATCATTTGAATGCATTTTATTGCATTTCAGAAGTGGGGCTCATATTGGTCTAATTGCTGCTAATTAGCTATTATGCATCATGTGACTGAAAGTCTCCTACTAAGCTGTCATTTTATTTTCCTGGTTTAAATTACATTTATTTCTAGCTATGATTCTCATTTTGTTACTCCAGTCCACTGCAAAAGACACTCCACCTCTAGTACAGCTCCCTGAAATGACAAAGCACCCTATGGTTAAACACAGTGTTATAAATACAACCATGCACAAGGCAGATGCATTTATGCAGCAAAAAGGTCATTTGGACTTAATTCCCCTGGAATCTCAGGCAAAAAAAAGCACATCATGCTTAAAATTATACAAAATCAATACCATCAATCTGCATCTTCTTTGGCTGCATAGAGGGTGAAGACATTGAGGTTGTAACTCTGAAATTTGCAGGAAGAGTCTCTGCTGATCCAGCAGCTAAACCTCTTATGTCCTTTGGTCTGAACTTCTTTCTCCACGAAGGTGCTCTCCTAAAGCTCTTATCATCATCCTGTCATATTGACAAACAACATTAGCAGTGCAAAAAGTGTGGTATTGTTACTGGCATTAAAAGGATTACTGACAAACTTAAGTCAACGTATCACATTGAAGGAGGTAATGATGAGAAAATAAAAATAAGTGTATTAAATACTGCATTGCCAAGCAGGGTTTTCCTTAAGCACTTGGGTAAATGCAACTTAAATACCCAAGTGCATGTTCCTTCCCCCATTAATACATCTGCATCTTTCAAGCAGTATTCCCACCTCAGAAATATAATGCTGCACTTACTAAATACAGTTTAAGTCCCACTTCCAAAACCATCTTTGTCAGAGAAAGCATTGTGTCAGTGCAAATACCCCCACTGGGCAGCTCCATTTGCCAGCTTCCCATTTAGAAACAGTTCCATCCTTTGAATGCTGCTTCACCTCAGATTTATTCCCTTGCACAATGAGGAGATAAGTGCCTACATTATTTGAGAGATCTTTATGATCAAACTGCCCTGTGCCACTAGAACAGAGCAAACATCTGTTCCCTCAAAGCTCCTTTTGCAGCTTGAAATCTCCAAGGAAAATACTTAAGAAAACCATCAGTGCTTTCTGATGGGTTATTAAAACCTTGGTAGAGACAAATACGGGAACAGAGCTGTCAGGAGCTTCCCCTTCCCCTGTCCTCTTCCTCATCCCAGCACCAATGTTTTTGAGACTGGTTTCCTGAGCTGGTTAACCACAGAAGAGTTAATCTGGAACAATTTTGCCTACGTCTGCTACCACATCAACTCCCATCAGCACCAAAGATGAGGCAGCACAGAGTTAATTAAGACTCTCCTGGGGAAGTAACACCCACTTGAATCTGTTGACTGAACAAGGTTAAAGATGGAACTCCCTGTGCTGTGGGGGCACAGAAATGCTTCACACTCAGACAGTTTTACACCCATTTTGGTGCAGTTTATACAGTAAGATCACAGGCTGCCCAACAGTAATTACTTTGATGTGTAAACACACCTGGTGGTCTTCTGCACCAGTATGAATCAAAATTACCATGAGATTTTTTTAAACCCCTCAAAGCTCTTTGAAATACTGCTCCTAAGGATAAAATACCTTTCTCTATCACAGCTTGTTCATTGCAATGCTGGTCACTAATTTTCCCATATTTTAGATAAAGAGGATTCAGCCCAAAGTGCTGCTTTAGACATTAACAATGCAAGCTAGAAAACCAAACTTGCAAATCTTACCAATACTTTCATATTCAAAGTCATCTTAGCAAAACCACACAAACCCTGCTGTATTTAGAAACCCTCAGAGACAAGGAGTTTCACATTAAGGTTTTTGTCACTGTTCTGTCAAAGCTTAAAGAGGTTCAGGCTAAATTCTTTCACTGAGGAGTTCTGATAAAGTTTTCCAGGACCATAAAATGGGTCAGCAACTCAAGTAACTTACTTCATCAAGTCTTCTGTCAGTGCCCATAGCAAGAAGGTTATTGAATTCCCTCTCCAGAACAGCACGAGCCTGAAGTTTGTTGTATGAAAGAAATGGAAGTTAATACCAAAAGATGAGTAATTAGTAACCTATGATTTAAAAAACTTATTAGGACCCAAATTGCTTAATGCTTTCTTATCAGATTAATAAACGTACTTCATACTTGAAAAGTCAGTACTTGAAAAGTTACAGTTAAATGTGTAACTTATTAAAAATTTAAGGAAGACTGAATAGCTCTCTGTTAGTTGTGACATCAAAGTTCATAATTCTGCCTCAAAGCTAATTATTTCAGAGTAAAAACTAGCAAACAACAACAATGATGAATTTCATACTACTGTTGTGAAGATGGGCTGTGAGGAAAATATTCAAACAACCAAAGAGAATTGTTATTATATTAGAAAAGCATGATTTTAAGTTTTTGTCTTGTGTGACAATGGACAACTTTGCATTGCTGAACTTCCTAGATGCTCTTAACTGTGAAAAAAACAACTGGCTCCATTTTTAACCTTCCTAGGAGGCCTAAAGTGCCTCAGCCCTGCTTACCTGTGTGTTTTGAGTGGGGATTTGCAGCAGGAGAGCCAATGCATTGTAATCAAAGGACTCATCTAAGGCCACAAGTGCACCGTGCACTCCGCTCTCGATCAGGTTATTCGCGTACTCCTTAAGGCCAATGGACACAACCCAGTGGATCATCCTCTCATTGCTCCACACGAGGACATCTAGGGGGGCAAAAACACAGTGCCAGATTCATTACAACACCACTTCTCTGAACCAAATCACCCACAGTCAGCAACTGGATGATTGGATTGGAGTGGAAAGTAAACATATTAGAAGTCTCCTAGGAGACGGCTCACACCGTAACAGTTTGGACTTAAATATTCCAAGGAGCAATTCCCTAGAGGCAAGAGATGCTCCCATTCCATTTGGGAGGCTAAAAACAACCTGGCTTGTTTGCTGCCAGCTATTTGTGACTCCTGGGAACGATCTCAGGCACAATTAGCACCAAAAGGTATCAATGCTTGGAAAGGGAAAGAGTAAGCACAGAACCTTCTAAGCAAGTTTTAGACTCAGATATCAGAAAATACTTCTGATATTAGGGAAGGAACACACTTTCTATGGGAAATCCTGGAAAACCATGAATTCCCACCCTGCTTTCTCTTATTCCTTTCTCTCTTGTTCAATAATCACCATGGATCTGGAAGATATAAATACCTAAGTCACTTTGATATTTTTTCATCAACTGCTGGGCAATAAAAGTTACCAGCCACAAGCAACAATGAAATCATGCAGATGGAAAGTTATGTCAAAACAGGAGGAAAAGAAGAAAATAAGGAAACCCTCCCACACATGTTCTTAACTCTCATTCTCCTAAAACATTTAGTTTCAAACTTCAGAGCAGTATGAGTTGCAAAAATGTTTTGTAGCAAAAATAAATTATTTCATGATGTGTTTTATCATTCCATGTTCAAGGCCTACATCCAGGTAGGCCTTGTGCATTTAACCCTTGATATTTTATAAACGATTCCTTCCTCTAAAGTCTTTTCTTTGTTAATGAATTTTTGAGGCTGATCAGTAAAAACACAGCAGAATCAGACTGAGGTGAAGACAATGCACTAACCCTTAATTTCATTCTGGCTTTCTTCTCTTTTTCTTTCCAGTTCTTTTCGATCATAATTCAGTCTTCGGAGGCACATAATTCCACACTGAAAACTGTTTCTGTTTGGACCAGAGGAAAAATAAAAAATCAGAAAAAATATTTAGAGATAATGGAAATACTTAACTCGTAAGTGAGGTCTCCAAGTTCCACCTGTTTACCTGTGAAAGCTGTCCACCATTTTGAGCTGCCCACGCAGGTCTTTTTTAGTTAAGTGGTCCAGCATCCGAGCATCCACCAGACATTCCATGAAGTAGCTGCGGTACTGAGGGAGCCCCAGGCTTGGCAGCCACTCATTGCCAATCCACTCGTGGTTCATGTCACCATAGGCTAATGTCTGGTTTGAAAAAAAAATTAAGGAACAAGTTTATTGAAATGAACAAAGAAAAGCTATTTTAGACAGCCCATTTTAAAGAAATTGCTTATTTCATTCTTAGCGTGTAAAGATAAGCGCATCAGAATACTGAATATTATGTGCATGTTTTCTAAAGGAGTCACTCTCATGGAGAAAAGCAAGTTCAGATATTCAGATCAGCAAGTAAAACTGCCTCAATTTATATAAAGAAATAGCATGACAAAATATGGAAGAGCTAATAAAATTTAAAAATAGACTAATCTACATGGTTGGATCGCAAAAGCCTAGAATGTCATTGTGTTGAGATACTGCAAATACTTTTTTCCTTGAAAACTGGGGGAGAATCTTATTTTTCATGTGAGTTTTAGAAAGGAAAGGTATCAGAAAAATAACTGCAGGCCTTTTTAAATACAGTTAGCTATTTTCAGCAACTGATAAAACCCTGCTACTGAAGAACAAACCATTCTAAATGCTAGTCCTTATCCTAAAAGAGAATTTTCTCATTACCATTTTGATCTGCAAATCACCAGACATTTTTTTAGAGAAAATATCTATAAAGATGAGTTTGTAGCTACATATCTAATCACTCCTTGGGCAACAAAACCCAGCAGAGCTCCTTTTTTCAAAAGCATAATAATTCAGATTTTTCTGTTGAAAGTCAAAAGCTTTATTTCTCCTCTAGAGGAAGCACCTTCCAGAAAAAGGAGCAAGGCCACAGGGAAATGCACCTCTCCAAGCCATCAGAATGTAGGAGAGTGAAAGAGCTCCTTACTCTGGGCTTGTTATCACTGACAATCAACAGATGAGTAGCTGAGATGTAGTTAATAGGACTTAAACCAGGTTTAAGCTGGAGGGCAGCCAAGCAAGAAGAGCCTGTACTGTCCAAAGATATGGATTATGGATAAATCCCAAGTTTTGTTTCTATCCCTGTATCAATACTCAGCTACATCAGTGCCTGAAAATACAATTAGGATTTGCCACCACTTTAAGGCAAAACAATTAATCAAGGGGGATTACAGAAATCTACTTAAACATCCAGGCCCAGGGTGTCTTGTGGCACAGCTGGGATGGTGGCTGGGTTGGACAGGGATTTTCTGCACAGAGCAGATATTCCTCTTGGATTCTGGCTTCCCCAGAGAGCCATCCCCCAACCAAAATATTAAAATATTGAAATCACATGTATTTCCCAAGTACAGAGATAAGCCTGCAGTTCCCCCCTCTCCCAACCCCCAGGTCACACCCAGAATCATTAAAAGATGCTGGTCTAAAGGAAAAACAGATTCTTTCATGCTCTAATGATTGTGACAGTTTACATACAGTCTGTAATATCAGAGAAAGTTTCCAACCTGAGCCCAGCTTCCCTCCTCATCTTCCTGTTAGGTGGTTAGGAAAGCAAAAGAACACACACTTATTAGTGGTTAAGTTTAGTAAGAAAGTCAAAAGTTACTGGTGCACTGCAAGACTCTAAATCTACTGCATACCAAAAAAGTCTAGATAAAGCAAGCATCATGCAATGTAAAAAATTATACACAAGGCACTTATTTTTGTATGAGAAGTTGCAAACCCCATCTACTGATTAAGTTTTCTGGAGAGAAGAAATTTCTGCACCAATAATTCAATTTGTCTATTTGTCAATCAAGTCAGAGCTCCATTTTACAGATTAGAGTTTTGTTTACAATCTTACCAACATTGATTTTTTTTTTCCTCTCTTCTGGAAAAAAAGCTATCAAGATGCAGATTACAAGGTTAATAATTAGAAGAAGCAATGATCCAGAATTTTAATGTGTTAATTTGAAAAAAAAAAAAAAAAAGAGAAAAAAAAAGACCAAAAGGTACTTGATTTCAAATGTTCAAGAAGTGGGAAAAGCACTCTAAGGAAGAGAAGTGGCAACACTGTAAACTAACCGTTTGTTGTGTGGCTGTAAGATTTTCCATCTCTTCATGTGTTACCCAGACATTCCCCGTGGTCTAACATGAGCCCACAGGGAACCAATCCCATCCAGTGAAAGGAAAGCAGTAACAAAGAGGAGAGGTTGCAGAACAGATAAGCAATCGGTACATTAAGGAGCAGGCATGGGCAAAGCAATGGTCTCTAGGTCAGGTACAGCTACTGACAGTCATGGCATGCAATAAAAGCCTACTCACAGGGATCAACTTCCTTCACAGATATTAACAAAACTGAGCAGCACAAACAGCTGACAGGATTTAATTACTGGGTAAACACTCGGCTCTGCTCTAGCCCGAAAAATACATTTGTAGTCTAGCACATAACCTAGGAATAACTTGAGACTGCAGTGCAGACAGTCTCATGAGAGAAAATTCCCACTAAGTGCCTGAATTTACTGTAGAGAGACAGGTGACTCCTGGTTTATGTAGTCTGAATTATTTGAATTTAATGGCCTTATAGCTGCATTAAAAGAGCCTCCAACTATCCTACAAATTTCTGTATCCAAATGTGTACTTCATCTGTATTTTAAATGCTCAGGAGGCCAAAAGATGAGGTGAGTAACACATACTCTAAAAACTTTGGATTACATACTTAGACTGAAACAAACTTCTCATTTCATCAAGAAAGCAAACTGCATTTATTCCTTTAGTTAATTTCCATGAAAGGAAGGAACAGCCTATATTTAAATAACACGTTCCTTTCCAGGAATTCTTAGCAGAAGTTCAGTTCTAAGTTTACAGTCAAACGTGGGGAAATTGTGGGTGTTTAAGGCTGGATGAGTTTCCTTACCGTCCTGGAGGTGGGAGGGGCAGAGGGGCTGGTTAGGGACATGATTTCCTGGATGGCCAGGCGGAGCTTGAGCCTGTGCAGGGGGTTGCTGATGCCGATCTCGCGCTGGATCTCGGTGTCAGACAGGGCTGACATGATGGCCCCGCTCTTCACGTTGGCTCGGCACGCAGCCACGTACCAGGCTGGCATCCCCACCCACAGCTGCAACACAGACACAGGGAAGTGAGCAGGATGTGGGAAACATTCCTGCCTCCAAGCCTGTTGGTTAGCTGGCAACAGCAGAAACACGCGGGTCACAGAGCAGCAGTGGTTTCACCAGGCAGGACCGACCAAAAGCCCTGTCCTTCTTTATTTACCTATTTTTATAGGTTTTTAAGGACAGTTAAAGATTGGTGAAAGGGGTTAACACCCCTGAAGGTTTACAGGATAAAGACATGGTCAATTATCTTTTTCCACCTCAGGGAAAGGAATGAAAAACAATTCTACAAGTGTAAAACAATCCCGGCTGGTTAAGGAAAACAAGGACCATGTTTACAGAACAAGCATGGGAAACTACAGCTACAATGTTACAACTTATGGGGCCCTGTAAAACCAGGGCGACACAAGCCCTCACAGTCCTTGCAACTCTGTACGTCGATGGGGGTTTTTATTTCTTGTATTTATGAGGATCACTCACCTCCAGCCACACCACCACAGTGGGCCCATCCCACTGTGCAAAAGGCAAACCTTGTCTTCTGGCTTCCTCCAGCAGCTCGTGCCTACAATTACAGAAGTGGTCATTAGTTATAATGGATGTTACAATTCCAGCACTGCACTCACTCCACTATCTTCTTTCCAATAATGAACTTATTCCTTTCCCAGCCAGCCTTATATGATATACCCCCTCAGGCAGATACAGCACACGTACAGGGACTGTGTGGAGGGATGAAAGGTGAGATGGGCAGGAAATCTGAGAGCAGCAGAGATGTGGATCTTGCCTTTCAGAACCTGGTGTCTGAAGCCACTACTGACACTCTACCCAACTCTCCCAACCCAAAGTGGAGTTGTCAGGCTTATTTGGCAATCAGATTCTCAGCTGCTGCAGTTTTCTGCCCAGCAAAGCTGAACCAAAGCAGTCGTTTTTCCTCAGCACGTGCAGATTTGAAACCTGTGCCAACACAAGCACATCAGACACCTCTGTCCATCAGGCAGTCAGGACTGGACACTGGGACAGTGACCATTCCACTGGTGGGCTTCAGCCTGTCAGAACCTCAGGCACAGCTTCACACAAGCAGAGTTGTGTTTGGCAATTCTACCCTGACAGGCTGTGTACTGAAACTCAGCTTTCATCTCCCCTGATGACACCATTTCCTTTGTTGTTCTGAAACAGAAACGCCTGAAGTTTAATATTGACAATTCAGCTTCCAGAGACAATGGAAGCTCACAAAGTCCCTATAAATAGCTGCCAAAAATGTTTGATAAACCAAAGGACAAAAACTAGCACATAAACATGCAATGCTGCTTGGATATGCCTGTCTGAAAACATGGAAAAAGCCTTAAAAAAAGCATTTTTACACTGCCTTTGAAAGCCAGTTGTATATGGTTAAATCTTCCCTCACTCTCCTTTGAAAATCTGAAAAAAACCTTCACTTAATTAGACTGCTTTTACTGTTCTTTATTCATGCCTGCAGCGTAGAATTAAGATATGCAGCAATACTACAGATTCAGGATCCTACATTTTCTCACTATTTAAATCAAATAAAATCTCCTTGCCTTTTGAACTGTCACACCAGATAGATCTAAGAGGGTAACATTTTTAGAAGTTATAGTTATTAAAGTACACAAGGCACCTTGAAGAGTGATTACTGACAGAAAAGGAGCTTTTTTTGCTACTCCTACAAAATGGAAACACATCATTCAGCTCTTTTGGACATATCTGGGATTCTCATGTTATATTGGTGAGTAACTAAATATTAAAAAGCAATCAATGAACTAATAAATATACTAGCAACTGCTTTATCAGTAGATAGCACTTCTCCACCTGCATGCCAATAAATCCTATTGCTCTGGAAGAACCTCTCAGTCATTAATCCTAATTAAATGTGCTTCCCAGGAATGGGAAAAGAAGAGGAAGGAAGGGACAAATAATCATTCTAGGCACCATTTTAGGCTCCATCCATTAAGGTGGAACAGTGTTCAGCACTCAGCAGCTCAACTGCTGAATTTCACTAACAAAGAAGACTGTAAAAGCTCAGACATATTTGTGCACTTCAAAAAGACACAGATTTCTAAATTGGGAATAAAGGATCAGCTATTTCCCTGCTACTATGGAACACATGACATTCATTCCACAAATAATTAGCCCTGAATACATTCAGTTCTGCTTCACTTTGTTGTTTCAAGATTTAAAAATCAGAAAAATAAATTAATAAGATACTACAAAACACTGCTTGGTAAGAATAGAATAAAGTGCTTAATACTGTATTTGCCAGAAAGGAACACAACATTTTTTCCAAGTACTTTAACTTCCAAATTGGTGACTATGCCTTCCTTTTTGGTGGTTGTACTTTGTGGAGTTCAGAGAATATCAGTGTCATCTCTGGTTGCTTTAGAAGTCTCATTGTCTACTTCATGGTAACCATGAAACCATGAATCCTTTGGAGTAGAATATAACGAAGACATCAAAAATGTAAGGAGAGGTTATGATGCAAACTTGAAACTCATGGTAGGCAGAAAATAATTGTGTGATGAAAGAAAACACATAGAAATAGAAACAATCAAAGAGAAAAATGTTTATGAGATTACTTTATGCAGAAATTATTCAATGGATCCAAAGAGGAAAGCAACCATGAAGTGGAAAATTAATTGCAGAATTTGTTCATATGCAGTAAGAGATAAAAAACTTGCTTGCACAGGAAATCATTAACCCCAAAGCTCAAGATGTAGCCCAGGCACAAAACATCTCACAGGAAGAATTCAAAAGCAGCTGCTGTTTCATCTGCAAATGATGCATCAATGGTTTTTTTCCCATAGCAGAGAACTTCCCTTTTCCAACTATTCCCTTCAAATTCCACCAAGACACTGCATTCCAGTAATGTGTGATCAGACCCCTGAAAGATCACAACTGCCAGGCCAACTGAGTCTCACAGCCCATCCAATTACACCACTGAGTGTAAAATCCAGCCCCGTATCTTTCTGAGAAAAAAAATATTGCAGTGGTGTCAGCAGTGTTAACAGATGGTACAAACTGTTATCCCTGTGAAGGATAAAAGAATGCCAAAGGAGTAGCTGACTACTGGAATAACTCCTAGGTGACAAAACCAAGGGATAGATGTCTGGAGACTTAATAAAACACAGGGCTGAGCTTCCCTTGGAACAGGAGCCCAAACACTGCTGCAAGGGGGGAAGGCTTGTTGTCAGACACATTCCAGAGGCATCTCACAGCAGCTGGGGAGGACAAAAGCAGTGCTCACAGACAGTGAGAAATGATGTGAAAGCTGCAGGTGGTGCCTGGTGCAGCAGTGAGTGCACAGGAGCCTCCAGAGACCTCCAGAGTGTGAGGGGTCTGTGCTCAGAAGGGCTTTTGGCAGGAGAGCACACGCTCACCCCACAAGGAAAATAAAGCAGCCTGGAGCAACCTCACTTTGTCACTGGATTAAGACAGCATGGGAATGGATACATGCAGAGCTCATAGCTGGAGGGGAATGCTGTATCCCAGATTTCTTGGATGGAACTGGAGAGGACTGATTTGGAAGAAGTTCAGAAGGCAGTAAACACTGCAGTGTGGGGAAGAGAGTGATACTGATGGAAGTGACAGAGCTTCAGGGTGTAAAAACTGAGAAGTAACAGTTGTAAAACATGAGATGGAAACAGGCAGAGCATCAGAGGAAAGTTAATATCCTTATTCTGGATTGAGTTCAGGGATGTAGTAAATCTTCTGTGCATGAGATTTATCTTAAATTTAGGGTTGCCTTCCTTTTTGGTGAATACAGTACTAAGTTTGCTGTGCAGCACACAGAAAAGCACACACACCGTTGTGGCAAACACTGTCACTACCACATCACACAGGAGATCAACACAGCACTAAAAACAACTGAGCTTTAGCAAACACCAAACAACACTTTTACAGAAGTACATCTACCTTGGAAACACGAATATCTACTATTGCTAAACAACTTTCAAATCCCAGATTACAAAACTAATTTAATCTAAGAGGGTTTCATATTTCCACTATAAAAACTCACACCGTGCAACTTAAGACAAGACACTGAACTAGCTTTCACACTGAACTAGGTGACACTGGATTTATTTCAGCAACACATTTTCATAATATATTCTTTTGAATCAAGTATTTCCTCTCATGATCAGATTTTTTGAAGAAAGGCTAGAGGTTTTAATATATTGCTAAAAAATCCAAACAAGATTATCATACTTTCACAGCAATCCTAATAAAATAAATAACAAACTTACCCTGATTTTGCACTACCACATCAAATGGTAAACAAAAGGAAAATAAAATAATGAAGGACAAATATAAAACTAGGATTAAACTGAACTCAAAGGCATAAAAAACAGTCAAATTATGTGTACTGTAATTTTATTCTGTAACTATAAATAGGTTTTTGTTAGCAGACACTGAACACTGCCTTCAGCCTGTTTGTGCACATGCAAGCAGAAATCAGAAAGATAAATGAGCAAATAGGGATTAGAGACAGCTAAAAATAGAATGAGCTGTTGTTGTTCCAAGCATTCAGGTAGCTGGAATTCTTTTTGCTGAACACAAGGTTTTGCAAGCAAACAGTCAGAATTTGTTTTAACCCACCCTCCTCCAACATCAAAGTGGAAAAGCAATTCAGAGCAGCTTCACCACTTTTTCTTTTTGATAAGGAGCATCTCAAGAAGGCAGCAGGGGGTCTTCAACCCCTTGTAAATAATATTGCTTCCCATGTTCAGAACACCCCTCTGGATTCTGAACAGTTGCATGAAAGCATCTTACTGGGATTTTTCAAATGATAGACTGAGATTGCATTCATTTGAGTGGTAGAGAACAGAAGGCTCCAGGGAGACCTTGGAGCCCCTTCCAGTACCTAAAGGGGCTGTGGAAGAGATGGAGAGGGGCTTTGGAAGGCAATTCCAAACTAAAACCTTTCATATGTTTAATATAGACAGCTGCCTTTTAAGCAACCTACAACATGCGGCCATAAATGACACTTTATGTAAATTTTTGAAAAGCAGAATGTTTACAAGAAAAGCCATGATTTATCTGCAGCTGCACTTTTTGCATTTCTTAAAACAAGACGGTATGGATTGTTTTACTGGGGAATTAAACTTGTGGCTGGTATTGAGAAATACCTTTACTGCTCAAAGAACAGACCTTACCACTATTTAGATATGACCAGACTAAAACTATTTATTCAACCAAGATGTGGTATGACTTTAAAGCACTGTAGAAAAGGGAAAATACCAGATCATAATAATGTATGATTGCCTTCAGTGCAGCAGTCTGAAGAAAAACAGCTGAGCCTTCTGCTATCCAAACAAACCCACATTCCATTCTGACTTTTCAAACCAACACACTGCTGGTTTTCATTAGCAGCCACCAGGCATTATTCTTATTAGTTAACAGAACTTAGGTACTGCAAGAAATTCCTCTCAAAGGGAAAATTAGCACCCTTTCTTTTCAACATTTACTCTCTGTCTTCAGAAGGCAAGGAAAGTCTGATCTTCATCAGTTTTTTGACAGCTGAACAGAACAGAAGCAGCAGAAGTTTAAGGTGTATGGCTCAGCACTAGGGGAAAAATGCAAGGAATGCCTGATCCTACTTATATAAAAATGAGAGTTTCCTGTATTACCATATAAGCATCAAGTCAGGATTTCTACCAGTAGCAATATCTATTTTTCACCTATGATTCGTCCATGCTTCATTTGTTCCAAGTCTGGGAACAACAAAGTGTGCAAACAGACATTGCAAAGGTGAGCAGTAAACTAAAGATTTTCTGGGACAGAGTGAAGAAATTCTCATGACTAGGAAAAGGGAACTGCATACAAGGTGCCATAAAAAAGGAATAGTCACCACTGATTAAAAAAATTTAAGAAATCAGGGCTAGGTGCAAGGAAAAAGATTTCAGCAGACAATCTTAAACAGAACTGAAAAAATTAGTGAAGAGAGAGGCTGTCAGCAGCTGCAACACAGAGACAGAGAAAGGAGCCAGTGAATTCCTATCCAGAGATGTCTGCACACAGCACCTCGTGCTTCCCTTCTGTCAACTCCTCCACACTCTGGAGCAAAGAACAGCCAAGGGCAACTCTGGGAGATCTCCCATTTGAATTAAAGTTATTTATAATTTATTATATTTAATACCTCCCAGAGCACATATTAAATAGAATAAATTTGGGGGGGGGTTGATAAGAGTCCACTTCTCTCTCCAAATTTCTTTATTACAGCAGTCCAGCAGTAAGTTTTCAGCTTAAATTCCTTTCAAATTTACCATGGCCTATGCTGCTATTAATGTTCTGGAAAAATAGTAAAAAAAATAAATCTACAGAGGCTTATTAGCCATAGCACCATATTAGGCAATAAAACCCCAAAACCAAACCAAAAACCAAAACCACAGCATTTTTAAACAAAGCAATACATGAATAACACAGGATTAAAAATATTTGATAACTTACTTTTTCTGCATTTTCCTGTTTTTCTCTGCCTGACCTCCGAGTTTGCTGAGACCTAAAGCATCCTGAGAGGAACCATCTGCTTCTCCCATGCCACCTACAAAAAACCCAAACTCAAGTCACTCTCAGCTTCACTCTTTGCAATGTTACTGCTCAGGAATGTGTAAAACCAACCCCCTAAGCCCATCTCTCTGAGTAAGAAAAAGCAAATTAACCTTGTCCCAGAGCTTCCTTGCTTGTTTGTCCAGGCCGTCCCTTTTCCTTCTTGCCGAACAGGCGGCCAATGGAGGATTTGATCCCCTTCTTTTTGGGGGCTTTGTGAAGGGAATCTTGGCTGCTGTTACTGCTACTAGGATTACTTGTTTGCCCATCTTGTGAACCTGTTGAACTGTACCAAAAAAAAGAAAAAAAAAAAAGTCATAAAGGAGCCCAAGCACAACAAATTCACCAGTTAATCAAAGTTCAGTAACTGGCTAATGACATTTAAATTCAGCTTTTATGAGATATGAAAAGAAATGCTGACAGCACAAGTTCCTGACTGAAAGGGGCAGACAAAGTTTGAAATACTTGAGTGGAATCCATCTCAGATACTTAGGTACTTTGAAAAGAGTATCTGTCAATCAAAGTGATGGCAATTTCGCAAGTTATTTCTCAATTTATGGCTAAATTACAACTTAAAGAGTGAGTTGAAAGTTAAATTTTTCATTTCCCAAACATGAAGCAAACTTAATGCAGACTTGAAGTACCAAAAGAATCCCTATGAAGCCATTTCTAAGCATTAAGAAAATCTACATTCTTTATGTTTATGTAACACAGTCACCCATTTATGTGTCCACACTCCTGGCTTTTGAGAAACACTTCAACACTCAGACTAAAACCCTACAGGCTGAACAGCTCTGCAGTTTGGGGATTTTATTCTGCTGCAGTGGAACACTGAGCTGCTGGCAGTGAGTGATTCCCAGCCACTTACTTCCTAATGTCCCTGATATCTTCGTGGCTCACTGTGTGCAGAGCTCCTTTCTGGACCCTGTCCAGACGCAAGGACCGAGGTGAGGAGGGTGGAGATGTCTCACATTTTATGGTGGTTTTGTCATCTCGTACCTCTTCTCTGGAAGCTGGAGACTGATGGAAAAGGAAGGAGCATTTCAGGGGCAATGCTGAAACATGAAGGCAATACCAACACTACACAAAACAGTGAAAGGAAGAATCTTGTTGCAGTGTTAAAGGCTCACTCCTGCCCTTACCATTCTGAAGTTGCCTATTTTGGCTTGATTTCTTTCTGAATTTCTTGTTACCTTCAGTGACAAACTACTAAATTCAGTCTTAGCTACTGAAATGAGAAAGTAGCACTTATCTTTTATTCATTTATAGGGCTAAGAACTAAACTAATGCCTTCAGCACCATAAAATGAATATACCTGTCCCCAGTTTAAGCAAGTGCAAAGACAGAAAAACTAAGAGACCTGTGAAAAGAATTATTAGCAAGACCATTGACTCTGTGAAGTCAGTTTCTACACACCTGTGGCTACAAAAGTTTGAGTAACAGGAAGAATAACTTATTTACATGTGCACTGACAGCTTTTAAAATTAAGCACTGGTGCATGAAGACTGCAAAGCAGTGGTTGCAAACAGAAAGCAGCACAACAATCCTCCACAGCAGCAAAAACAGGCAAACAAACACAAAAATCCACAAAACAAACCCACACTTAGGCTAAAATGAGAAACCATCATCTTGCTTTTTAAAAAGCTACCCTGCAAATGCTTTATGTTCCTGTTATCCACTACTGAGTTTGGGGACAGGGAGGGAGATGAAGGGGCACACCATGAAATAAACTAAAGATTTTTACCTTTCTACGGTGTTTCCTTAAATCACTAGGCTGACAGATGCATGCAAAGAAAAGAAATTTGGAAAAGCTGTATTTATTGTAACCTGTAGCACAGACTGAGACAACTAGTACAGACAAAACACCTTAGGGAGAATTTAAACAACAATTACAACAATGGCACAGAGAGATACTGGGTATGAAGTACTCCTTAAATCACAGATTACTCAAATATAGCCCTAAAACAAGGAAAAGGAAGCAAAAAATAAACACTTAAAAGAGTTGGTTATCCACCAAAGTACCAGAGATGTTGGAGTGTACTGGGACTGTAGGCAAATTAGCACAAGATATGTGCAGCAAAAAAACCTAATAAATAAACTAATAATAAACCAATAAAACATGTGGGGGTGCAAGGTGCTGCCTTCAAAAGGTGAGGACCTGCCTTGAACCTCCAGGTCAGCCACAGCAGCTTTAATAAATCCTCTGCACTCACCCCTCCCCACAGCCCAGGGACTCCTGCAGCTGTTTCCTACACTGCACAAAGGGCAGCCAATACTTTAATCATTGCAAAGAGTGCCAACAAGAGCTCATTTTTATACAGTAACAGCATTCTGTTCTTTTTACAGCTTTCAAGTGCTGGAATGTTTAAGCAGGAATTCAGCACCACTTTTATTTTATCCTCCATCCACTGCACCTCACTCCCCAGGGAGTGCTCACCTCTGCCAGTGTGTGGAGCAAGGCAGCAACCCTGAGTTACAAACAGCTTATTCAGATTGATGCTGACAAACGTTAAATTTAGATAATTTGTTTAATAGCTCTCATTATTTAAAAAGGCTGCAACCAAAAATAAAGTTGATCCCCTTTGAAGTGGGACAGGGGGGAGGGATGTTGTTTCCCTCCCACAGAGGACAACTTTTAATTGTTTTTGATTTAGAATACATGTAAATTTTGCAGCATTACTATGGAAAGTTTTGTTCAATCTGACTGTAGGGTACTGCATTAATAAATCATAAGTTCACTGAATCATAGAAGGGACCTTTAAAGATGATCTAGTTCCTCCTTAAGTTCTTGCACTGCAGACTCATTTTACCCTTATTGGATCTCTCATCCATTAAATCTGATGAGCATAAAAATGGCAATGTTCACCACATGAAATGAACTGCCCACAAGGACTGCTCAAGAGAGCTGTAGGCTTCACCATTTATCATGTTGATGCTTTTTAATCATGAGGGGCTTTCAACTGACTGAGCTGCATAAGCACTGGCATTAAGCTAATTTTCCTACATGATCAAAAACTAATGCAACTCTCTATTAAAACATTGCAAGACACAGCAGAACTCAGTCTAATAATTCATGATAGCTCTTCAAAAGTTTCTAGAAAGCTCTTGGTTCTGTAATTCTTGATTTCAAGCTTTCACGAGTCAGTTGCCAGGTACAAAACCCATCAAATACAACAGCAAACACCAGATCAAAGTGACTTCGATGCACAATTATGATCTGAAGTGAATTTATTTACAGTTCACGTGGCATTGGATTTCAGACAAGACACATTCTCCTGATCTAGTTTTGGGGAAAAGAGCTACTTAAATTTGTATATGGTTTTCTGCATGAGAAGTATTTAGCTTAACTAATTATTGTGAAATATTAGAAGATGAAGCACCCCACATTCTGAATTTTGATAGCTTTTATTAGAAGACGACTGCTTGACCCTGGATATATGACTGGATTAAAATTATTAATAATAAAATTATTATTAAAATAAAATTATTTTTATTTTAATTCAAAGAAGGCAAATTATTCCCTTTTATGAAAAAAATAGACTTATTGGTAGAAGTACACATTAATTTTAGAAAGCCAGCAAAATTACTCGGCTGAGTTACTTGGTTTTAACTGTTCATTTTGTTTAACATCTATGTAAAAACAAGAAAGGGGAAAATTTGTATCTAATTTTTACAGATGTGTTTCCATGCATAAAGCAGCTCCTAGAAGGCTTTATCTTCCTAAGCAGCCATAGGATGTCAAAAGAAGGAAAACATCTTTTTCCACTCACTGAACTCCTACGACTAAACTACTTTATCACTTACAAGGTCTAACAGATATTTCTTTCACCTCTCAGGCTTTAATAGCCTAAAACAGGACACTAGCACACATTAATATTGAAACAGCAGTGATTACCATCCCAATCTTCAAGATTAATATGCAAATCACTTTTTACCTCAGTGTTTAGTGGAATAGTGGACTGCTAAAAATAAAGTTTAAAGCCAAGGGAGAAAGTAGTTGAAAAGAAAACATTATTTTTTCTAGAAAGATGAATCTGAAGAAAGACCATAACAACAGAAAGAATAAATACTTAGGCACGAGATGTTGACCAAATAATAGCCTTGAGCTCTGAACGTTTTTCCTAATCATTATGTATCTTACACTTTTTTATAGAAGTTGAAAGGAAGCAGTAGGAAAACCTAGAGAAAGGAAAAACACAGCTGAGTAAGCAGGAGAGGAAGGGGCAATCCAACACCCCATTTCCTAGAGGAAAGGAAGGCTCTTGCGAGGAAGCTGCAGGCAGTGGGTACCCACCAGAGTCATGATGCCCAGCCTGTCCACCTCGCGGGCCGGGCTGTGCGGGCCCCGGCGCGGCGTGGAGCGGCCGCTGCCGGGCGGGGAGGAGCCGGCCAGGGCCCCGCCGAGCGCGGGCGGGATGGAGCCCACCGAGCCCAGCGAACGGAACCGGCCCGGAGCCTCCAGGCTGCCGCTGCCCACGCGGCTCTCGATCTCCTCCGCGCGCTGCTCCGTGTTCTCCTTCTCCTCCTGGATCAGCCTGCGGGAAAGAGAGGCTCAGAGCAACACTCCAACAGGGGCCTTGCAAACAGAGTGGGGCAGGGAAAGGAGCAGCACGTGTTGTACTGTTGGGTACGAAAGAAACACGTNAAAACAATCCCGGCCAGTTAGGAAAAGCAAGGACCATGTTTACCGAAAATGCATGGGAACCTGTGCTACAAAGTTACAGCCACAGAACCCTGCAAAAGCACGGTGACAAGAACACTGCAAAAATCAGGGCAACACAGCACGTAGCAGAAAAACGTGGAAAAATGACCATTTCCCAATATATTTTTATCAAAGCCTCCACAGCAGCCAGGCCATACCTGATCTCTTTGTTGATTGCATCCAGCTGTTCCTGCAGCATTATGGCCAAAGTCTGAGCATCAGCCTGACCACTTGGGGACAGCAGATCAACTGAGCTGAAAATGGTCTCCCTGTCGTCCTCCACGTCAGACACATCCACATCACTCTCAAATGCTTGTGCCACATTTGCCAACACACTGGCTTGCTGGGCCCGCTCCCAGTCCTGCTCATTCAGGGTCTGAACCTACAAGAACCCATTAAAAAAATAAATCCAAACTCAAATGGGAAAAATGTGACATCTCTACTGTTTATCAAGATGTTTAAAATAATTTATGTAAGTCCACTTACATGCTGAACACATCCATCAAGATAGCAATGTTTAGAGAAATGTAAAAAAAAAAAGATATAATGTAGGAAACTTTTACATTTCATTTAACTGCAAGATGCAGAACAGGCTCATTAAGTCAATTAAAACATCATATGTTTTGGCTATACACGCTTTTAATTACAGTAGAATTTTGCTATCAGTTCCATGGGAACTATGGAGTCAATTTAACATAATGAGTACTTATGTGTCCTGAAAGGAAATTGAAATTGCTTGCAGAACAGTAACATGGTAGATTAAGTACAGACACAAAAGTAGGACTGTTTCAAATTGTATTTTACAGGCTTATCAAAATTAAGAAACTAAACCAAAAATTCAAAAAAGAATTGGAGTTCAAATCCATAGTCTCACAAATATTTGCTAATGATTAAAAAAACCAGCAGCTGTTCATGAGTTGGTAACAAAGGACCTATAAAACCCAGGAGTTTATTGCTGGGTACTCCCAATTCCAAAACCCCTTGGCAGCTGATTAGCCTCATGCATTGAAGCAATCAGTTCTGCTGTAAGTGTTCTATTTGTGTTTTCCCTCCTTACCTTTGAAGGCTCATCCCTGAGGGCAGCCAGGCGCCCCTTCTGGGGCCGCCTGAGCACGGAGGAGGTGCCATAGGAGTCTGGGTGGCTGTCCCCAACAGAGGGGGATGGCACAGGGAATCTGAAATCTGCTCTGCTGCAACACAAAACAAACATTTCATCCTCACAAACAAGGGGAGAAGAAAACCAAGAGAGTCACCCAAAGGGTTCCTCTTGTGCCACCGCTGCCGAGTGTTTTTAAGCAGTATAAAAATTGCTTTATATGCTCTGTAAAAATGGATTTTATAGCTCTGACTAATATATTTTCATTTATAATATACAAAATTGTATTTAGCATAATGACTTCAATGAAAATAGGAAAAAATAAACTACTGCTGGTACCTATGATGAAGTGATGTGGCTCTGAGTCTCACTTGGTCATTTTCAGCCCTTAATGCATCAACATTCAAAACAAGTTGATCCTGGAAAAATAAAAAAAAAAACAAATAATATGCTTTTTAAATTATTGTCAAATACAAATTCATAAACTAACGTTTAAGTTTTTTGTCTCATTTCTCTGAAACTTGGAAATAATATATTTCAAGATATACCCTTCAACTATGTAAACACTGTTTTTGCTACACACAATACAGCACTGTCACAAAAGGGCATATGAGAATAATTCTGTTGCCTCTCTATCCTGACTCTAGTAATGACAATATGTATTTTAAAAACATCATTGAAACAAAGGTCACATGCTACTAAGTTAATTATAATAAAGTGATGATGATAAGAAACAAGAATTATTCAAGCTGTCTGCACAAAAGGGTCTAAAACCATTCCCTTTTAACTTGGACATTTTTACATGCTCTAGAAACTCTGAATTTAACAGCAGAGAAATCCAGTGAATGAGAAAACAACAAAAGCCTAAATAAAATAAAAAGTGGCTGATGATGAACATCTGTAAGGAGGGACCTTGTCATTCCCAGGACAAGCAGAACATCAGGCAGCTGCTATTGCTGAGGAGTAGCCAAGTCTAATAAATATTTCTCCCTCTGCTCCCCCAGTTCTTAAAACTTTAAATAAAAAAGTTAGCAGTTGCACAAGCATTTCATGATATTCAATGCTTTGAGAAAACCTTACAGGAAAACACCCAACATTAGAAGTATTTCTCGTTTAGTTTTGCTGTTCAAGGTCATATGTACAACAGAATAAAAATTCTACACAATCTCCAAACTTTGGCCAACTGCCAACATATCCAGGCACTTCACATCTTCAAAAGTGTGTTAAGTCTTGGAGTAAAAGGTTATGTATTAGCTATAAAATCCTCCTAAAACTGTGGCACACAATACCATAAAATAAGCAATAACAGCTCCTTTCTCTTCAACAGAGCAGGAAATGTTAATTTTTATGAGGAATTAAAATCCAATCCCGCTATGTAGCAAGGCAGCAGTTAAGTTCCAAGATAATATTTCAGAAATGCAGAGTGTACCTTTTCATGCTGAAGTTCTTCTATTTGTTTTTTTGCATTTTCAATTTCTCGAATAAGTGAATTCTGAAATAAAAGGCATCACAAATTAAGTTACTCTTAAGAAGTTTTACACTTTTAAACCATAACCACGATGAGTATAAAAAGAAAATGCAGTCAACACTACACAGATGCATCTTAAATTATAGATCCTTGATTGCTTCCATCATTTCACTTTGATTATAGTTGAAGGTTTATCCTTCCAGGTGTACAGCTCTCTAAATAATGGATTTAGTAATAGTACTGGTTCCATAAATCTTTAATAGCAATAGCAACCTTTTAAAGCTCCATTTGACAGTCTAACTAGTAAAAAAAAGGGAATAATTATGGAACAATTCAAAGTGATTCAAAAAAGACCATGTGATCAGAACAAAGTCTTAAAATTTTACCTGCATGTTTCTTCCCAACTTAACATTAAAAAAAGGAGCTGAAAGCCTCAACAAGAACATTTTTCTAGAAGCTACAGTAAAGGACAAGTAGATTTTCCTCATTATTCACAAATATAGTTACGGAAGATAAGAGGGAGTCAGGGTCAACCCTCAGACATCACCTATTATTCAAGCATGATGCATGAATGCAGAAGGAAGCAAACATTCAGTGAGAGTCTGGAAACATCATTTGCATTCCAAAGGATTTTATTGCCATGACTTTAAAACCAAAGACACTCAGCTTTTCCTGAAACATTTCCCCAGATGGTCATTTCACCCTCTAGAAAAAGAAAGCAAGTATTTTCTAAATCCAAGACCAAGCAATTCAAAGTCAGCATCAAGCAAAGTGCCACTTTAGAAGATGTTGCTTTGCTGGATGCAGAATAAGGGATCCAACATCAAGGTGGGCACAGAAGAAAAATCCATACGGACCTTCATCCAAAAGCAGAAGGGAAGAAAAGGAGCAAAAAGTGTGTCAAAAGAGATGAACTGAGGGGGAAAGCTCCAAGATGTGCACTGGCAATGCAGGAACAGCCTGTTTGCACTCATGTGAGTCTCAAAATGATCTACCTGAGAAGAAAAGCAAACTGCAGGAATCCCACAATGACTCAGGGGAACTGCTACAGCCAAAGGCAGTGGGAAACAAAGGAAACTGAACTGGAAAGGTCAAAGTTCCAATGCTTTAGGCTTCCTGTATTACTCTGGATGACCCTATTTATGCAATCTGCACCAGTCAAGTAAAAAAAGATTAAGCTTCTTAAAAGTTCTCAGCACCACAGTGCATTGCCCAGGGACAACTTCAAAAACTGGTTTTTAAAGGCAGATTTTCAAAATCCACACTAAAAAAAAGCCTTAACAGCAACTACTTATTAATAAGGGTTTTGTGTTTATTTGCTGAAGTTCCAGACACATTGCAAAAAGCACAAATCATTACAGAATTACACATTCATTACTAGAATGTGACTTGTTACCTTGTCTTCCAGGGCAGCCATCCTCTCCTTGAGATGAAGCTGGAGCCTTTCATTGGATTCAGACAGGAGCTTATCAACAGTTTCTGACAAACGTTTATTATGTTCTTCATTCATCTTCTCTCTCTGTCTAGCCTGAGATACAAAGAAGCTACTGAAAACACTTCAAATTTGCAATATCTCTAACAATTTCCAGGTTATGAAGGCAGCAAGCTTTCTTTAATCCAAATGCATTTTCTTTAACAGCAATATTTTTCCACAGAGGAACACTGCCTGTGCCTCCAAGGCTCTGTAAAGGGAGTCTAAGGGACACTTCAGATTTTAATAAGTGATCCAAGATCAGAAGTTTAAAAATCTAAAAAGGCACAATTCAGAATGGATTCCATTATTTATAACCCAGGAACCAGTTTTTCCACAGTCTTTTAATTCAGCAAGTTTTTTCAAACTTTCCTTGGAGACTTTCAGCACGTTTTCCTTGAGATTTAAGGTTAGCCACAGTACAGTGACTCAAGTCTCACAGCTATCAGCCAGCCTAAACTCTGGCTTTATTTTAAAGCTGAGAAATAAAGAGGATTAGGTTCTTTCTTTCAGCTTTTTATCTTTGTCAAAATGATGTGCAGTACCCTTTGCAGTTCTTGATTCTTCTCTTCAAGCTGAGCCTCCATCTGTCTCAGTCGCTCCTCGATATTGCCGTGTCTCTCCTCAGCCTGTCAATTTGAGAGCAAAATTAGAATTTGGGTGGGATTTTTCAGGCTTCAAAAGCACAGAAACACCGAGGCACAGGAATATTTTTAACATGCTTTGCACAACTGCCATTTATGGTAAACGACAATGCAGAACAGATGCTTTTCTGTCACCAAAGGGACCTTGCAAGAGTTCAGATGGGAAGCAGCAAAAGGATGAAACCTCTCACCCCTGAGGACCATGAATCAACTACTATTTGCAAACAAGCTTGGAACAGCAAAGTTCATTCACATCCCCAAGAAATAAAACCAATAAATAAAATAAAAGTAAAGACTGAGTGCATTTTCAGCTTCTCCTCACTAGCCTGGACGATGGGACCCTTTGTTAGTAATCATGGCAAAGCAGAAAGCAGCAAGCAGAGACAAGGACTAAGATACAAAGTCTACCTTCCTAAGCTTGGTGGCAAGTTCCAAAACTTTAGCATCTTTAGCAGCAGAGCTCCCAGGAGACAAAAGGTCAGACTACAGAGCCAGTTAGGGACAGGAGAGATAACAGGGAAAGAAATGAAAACTAAGGCTTTGAAAGAAAACATGCACACACACACTTGAAAAGGCTCATTTGTAGTTAACTAAATATAATTCTTCAGATTTCATTACTCCATTTGCAGCCCTCTAAAAATCTTGGTATTTGGTAGCACCACAACTTCTCTCACTCCCCACTTGCTTCACTTAGCTAGCAGTGGAAGAAATTTAGGTTTCCCTTTCAGAAACAGTTTATGTTTAGAAGACTTTATGCCTATTATTGAGCAATTTTAATAAAAAGGACCAAAATAATAATTCAGAGAGATATTTTTAAGATGTAGGAGAGTTAACAGAAAACATGCTTGAGTTCCAAAGAGCAGAAACTAAAAAAAATATATAAAAAATTTTTTTAAAAAAAGCAAAAAGAAAAGAGTAAATCAGAATGTCTTCAGAGAGATGAATATAAAAAAAGTAGGAAATGAATATTTTCTGAATTATTTGTGGGAAAACTGGAAACTAAATATAACCAAATCAACACTAGGAGGAGATTTCCTGCAGTGGGACACCAGTGGAGAAGGGAATCTGGAGGACACTGTGCCACCTCCTCACCTTTGTAAGTGCTGCAACTCTCTGTGCCAGCTCAGCCTCCACCTCTGGCAAAGTCTCAGCTTTTCTCAGGGTCTGCTGCAGCTTTTGCTCAGCCAGTTCCAGTCGTTCTTGCAGTTGCCTGTTCTTATCTTCACTCTGCACAGGGTTATGGCCAGCAAATGTTGAGGGTTAGAGAAGTGATTAGTTAGAAAGTGGTTGGTTAAACAACAATTTCTGGCTTATAAATTTGGACTATTTAATGATAAGCACTTGTCAAACTTCCTCCCTCACTAAGGCAATAGTCTGTAAAAATCACTACACACTATGCAGATCTTAAAAGTTTAGCTCAGAATGAGTAATTCTCACCCACAAAACTAAAGATGCTTGGAGACACATATAGTAACTTAAAAATCCACAATTAATAGGGACAACAGCCCTGCTGCCCCAAGATAAAGTGCACTAAATTTCTCAAAACCATTTCCCCTTCCCAGTAAAACTGTCTCATCTTTATTTCCAGGGTAGAACTCTCCACAATGTACAACTCCAGCTCCTGAAAAACAATCACTAATAACAGCACCATTACAGCTGATATTTATCTTCCTAAAAGCAAAGTGCTTCAGCACGGCATGAACATTCATTATCTCCATTAGCTTTATGCTGAGCAAAATGTACTTCATCTCATTCGAAACCACAACCTGTCGGTGCATGGAGTCTTTAGTGGCAATTTCATTTTCAAGTTTATCATTGAGGTCGTGCACAGATGTAGCTTCACGTTGTGCAGCGAGGTAGCGTTTCTCCAGAGTGGTGATTCTCTCCTCCATGTCCTCCTTCTGGGCCAGAGTCTGGGCAAGACACAGGACACAATTTGGGAAATAATTATTTCGTGATCAAAGAAAAGTTTTTAAAAAATCAGGTATTTCTGTTGTTTTTCTCAGTAGAAAATGAAGTAGAAAGAAACCGCTTTTTAAAAACAGTGTATGATTAAAAAACACAGGTCTTTATTACCTTTCACCACATCCAATAGTACACATAAAGCAAATCTTGACTTTCTGGGGATGGTCAGAGAATGTTCTTGGCTTTAAATAAGCTCCCTTTCTATCTAATAAAGACACATGGAACCCTGGAGATGAGGGATTCAGCAGTGACAGGAACTGTCAACCACACCACTGAAATTAAAGGGATTCCTCAACAAAATGCATCGTTTAAAAAAAAGGAATAAGCTGAGCATGTATGACAAGATCAAGCATCTCTTCCAGAACATGCAGAAGTTGGCAATGCCAAATCTTCAATCTATTAAGGAAGTATCTTGTTAGTCATAGATTTATCCTGAAGACAAATTTTCTTAAGTGACTGCTCTTTTAAACAAAAACCAGACAACCATCATGCCCTAAAAAAACATTTTCTTCTCATCAAACTAAAGACATTCAAAAAGCATAAAGGTTCAACTGAGCACCAGTGAGACTAAAACTTTATAAAACAATGGCATTTGTGACTCCCCAAATCCTGACAGTCCCTTCCTCACCTCTCGTACATCCCTCTGTAACTTTGTGTTCATTTCTTCAGATTTTATCAGGTCTTTCCTTGCTGTGTCAAGATCTTCTTCCAGCTCTGTTACTCTGCTGGACAAAGCAGTGAGGCGTTCTTTCATTTGTGTCTGCTCTTTGTTTTGCTTATCTATGATGTCTTGGAGTTCAATCATTTTAGCAAGGTTTTCATCCTGGCATAATGAACCATCAGAGGATCTCTATTAAACAGAAAAAAAAGTGTATTAGCATGATGCAAGTAAGAATGAAAAAACAAATTGTTACTCACCTGTAACATCCCTCCCCAAAGATAATTTTATTATTAGATAGACTGCAAAAACTGAAATTTTGAAAACAAGGACTTTTTAATTAGATCATCACTCATATTTTATTATGGTTTACAATTAAAATGCTACAGTTAATGATTAAAGACCAGATGTCAGCTAAGCTAAGTAAATAGCTGTACCTTCCCATTTGTAGTCGGTGTATTTTCTTGTTCATGATTTATATCCAGCATCCCATCTGGAAGTGTTTTCTTCTGATTATTTTGCTCTTTCAGAATCATTAACTAAAAGAAAAGTTTACAGACACATGTTTCAAGTCAATTCCTTTCTCACTAACAATATAAGGAACAGCTGCAAAAGCAAAGGAGCAAAACAACAATTACTGATTCTACTGCCAGGTATGTATTAATAAAATCTGGCACAGGCATTCAAATACCTTATGCCACTGCAAACCCTTATTTTAAAGGCACAGGAACTTTTTTTGTTGGTTTAGTTGGGGTTTTTTTGGGGACAGAGAGGGTATCAAGAGGTTGAGGTTTGCTTTTTTCCTCTCCTGCTCTTTCAAAGCAGTTAAATTAAAAATTAACTATTATTCCCATTTGGCAAGAAATCAAAAGCAAGAAGTGAAAGTGAAACTTAATAAATTACTCTGTACAAATATTGACTGAAACACCCAAAAGGGACACATGAAGCCTTCTTTTAAGACAGAAACTTACCTCTTTATGTGTAGTACCTAGTTCTTCTTCCAATAAGCTACATCTTTCAAGTGCTACTCGTAGCCTCTCCCTTACCTGAAAGGGCAATTGCAAATTATTTGAAATCATTCAAATCAAAAAGAAATCAATTTCACTTCCTGCCATGCCTTTACAGATAATAAATGTCAGTTTTTCCATTACACTTAGAAACCTTCTTCATCTGGAGTCAGTACTAATTACAATACATGCTACCAAAAAAAAAATAGCCAAATATAATCTAGCTTTTCCTTTTTTGTTATAAGCAACATGACCTGCACATTTAGGTACTAAAGAATTAAACATAGCCAGAATTTTGCTTGTCCTTTTGCAAGGCACAGACTGTGTTTGCTCTTGCTCATTTACAACACGGAAAAACAGGCAAAATTCCACTTAAAATCCTTTGCCAGATTTTATATACAAGGGTCATAAAGTTAGGTAAACTGGAATTTGGCAACAAAATTCAAAGTGACCTTTAGCACTTGCATATCCTGCTGCTAATATCAGGCACAACTGAAGGGAAGAGCTCCTTTAATTCAGTTTTCTATCCCAATGTAAGCAGATTCCCCTCCTCTTCTCTCTAGTCCATTCCTTGTATTAGACAATCAAAAGAACAAATCCTGATGTTGTACAGGTAAGCAGCTGTGTGCATTCCTACAGCAAATATATTGCTCCTGAACCATGCTGAGTTTACATTAATACAGCTTTTGAATTAAAACATGAATAAACCACAGCACCTTGCTTTAGTTAAGTTTAGTTAGTTTAGTTTACTTAAGTGCAGCACCTTGATTTAGGAGAGCAGTTACTGATGTAGTTACACTGCAGAGATTTCTACAACTTCAGTACAAAAACCACATAAAGGAAAGAGGATGAAAAGATGTTAGGTACAATATTTCATTACCTTTTCATCAAGGGCTTTGTGGTGCTCGAATAAAGATTTTAGTGCTTTGAGAACTTCTACTTCACTAGAAACTCCTGCTGGAGACTGAGCTTGCCTCTTCACCACAGTCATCCTGAGGGAGCGCTCATGCCTGGAGACAAGACACTCCAAATGTTCCAGTAATAGCTAAAGCAAAAGGGAAAAAAAGGACAGGATCAATGTTTATTCCTATTCTGTACAGCTGCAGAAAACTCTGCCTCCTAGAACATCAAGTTTAGAGTTCTAAACTTCAAATTTCAGAGACAAAGGATATTGTATTGAGTGTAAGGACTCATTTTTAACATTTGAGCTGTATTAGCAGTGTAAGCTGCTCAAAGAGATCACCACAACCTGCCCACTCTGCTCCTCTGATCCCAGAGCTGCAGGATTACAAAACTTTAACAACAAGAAATCTGGATGGCAGATAGCAGTGCAGTCTTACAAGCTTTTCCTGATTCTGCACAGCAGCATTTGGAGCTGTGCACAAACCTTCTCAACCAGCACAGACACATTGGTACTTCCATGGGGATTCATGTACAAACATCAGGGAGAAAATATTTTTAGCTTTTCAAATTCAACATTCAGTGTTTTCCTCCCTGTAGCTGGATGCTTTAACAATGGTGAACTTGGAGAAGACAAGGAACTGACCCTCGTATTGTTTCTTTCTGCTTTCAGTTCAGCAATTTCTTCTTCCCTTTCAAGCAGCTGCTCCCTGCATACATTCAGCTCTTTTGTGAGCGCTGCAAATTCCTGCAACAAACCAGACAGAAATATAAGCACATCAAATATCAGGACACAGTGAGAGTGGATTCATATGAACACTTGACAGTTCCTTGAAGCATTCATTTCAGATGTGTAAAGCCAATACAACTGTATAGTCATGCTAAGCCAGCTTCAGTTCAAACACTTCAAACCTTTATGCTGCCAACTGTACAGACAAAAGAAGTTTGACCAGGACTCTGAAAACTTGTTTGTGTCTCAAGGCAATTATATGAGTTGGGGTTTTCCTGACAAGCAAAGGGAAAAACATATTTGTAACACACTGTGTTATGGTTTCAAGGAGTTGTTGGTTTTGTGTGTTTTGGTTTGTTGGCTTTTTTTAACTGCTGAGGGAGACACGAAAAAACAGAGCCCTAAGCAAAGCAAAATAAGTAAACCAAAAAACACGATGAATTTCAAGTCAACATTTAATTGTGAGCAACAATGCATGATCATGACACGTACCAAAATCCAGCTAAATACAGGAATTTCATTCATGCCTTTCTTCCAGTCTCACAGAAGGGAATGAAGCAGCCCTTTCCTCTACAGTCCTGCTCGAAATCTCTGAGGATTAGAGTCAGAATTTTCTGAAAGCTAAGCCCAGGGCTCAAAGCCCTCACAAGGCTCACCCTTCAAATTCAGTAAAGATTTCACCAAACAAAACCCAACCAAAGTGAAACAGCCCAGAGTGAAGTGCCATCAGGGAACAGGAGTGGAGCTAACTCCCATCACTTGCTGCATGCTTGTTATCACAGTGAACACAGTCAGTATGAAAGAACATCCTCCTCAGTTTTGAGTTTCTGCCAGGAAATGATGGTACTAATATCTGCAAGAGCAACTGCATCCTAAACCATTTCCCCTCTCTATCCACAGCCTCACTAAAAATACTTAACATAAAAGACATTTAAATGGTCCATCAACTCAGGGAGCATAGTCTGAATAGAACAAAAGATACAACCATACACTACATTTAGAAGCAAACACAAAGCATAACTTTATCTACCCTGGCAAAATTTAAATTCTAATCTAAACCACACTAGAAATGAGAACTGACAGTGGGAATGTGAACAAGTCCATCCTTCAGAACAGGGCCTTGCAAGAAAGCAACCCTTTGTTGTCAATGTTGCCAATGCAACTTCAAATATGAAAATAAATATGTCTCAGTTACTCCAGTGGCCAGTGAGCATGTCAGGAGCACTTAGATAAGAAAACACCAAAATGCTAGTAAATAACACTCCTTTCTGTTGTCCAAAATAAGGAAAATACTCATAACCAAGGGACTTGCCTAATAAACAATGGATTTGTACAGCTGAACAGGTGATTAGCAGGGCAAGGTGAACACAAATCCCCAGCTAAGTGGAGACACAATTGCTGCTCCTCGTTTTCCAAACTGTGCAAGACACACTGCTTATCAACCAGCAGCTGCATAGCAAGTGAAAGCTTGACAGGGAGCTGCTTTGCAGCAAAATTTAGTTTTTTAATTTAATTTAATTTTAATTTAATTAGAATTTAATTTAAGCAGATGCTTAAAAACAAAAGGGCACATCAACCAATTAATTATACTAAGCACATCTGCAAATTCTAACGTGCAGCTAAAATAAGCAGACACGGTCAAAAGACACTGCAACTTCCAATATTCATTTGGTAAACTTTATTCTAAAATATATACATGACTGAAAAAGACAAAAAAATATGTTGCACAATAGACACCTGAAGTGAACTCCTTTGGAATTATGAACATATCAGGCTTTTAGAAGTTGCTGTGAAAAAGACAGCAAGACCTCCACCACAGATGCAGAATCCATTCCTATAATTCCTCTTCCTAAATAAAAACCTGGTCACTGAAAAAAAGTTTCAGTCCCCCTGCTTAATCAGCAAAAAACTGCAAAACATCTTAGTTTATTTTCCTTTCTCAACTGCTAAATTATTTGATTTCTCTAACACAATAATTACATTCATATAAATATTTCACTGCAGTAGTTCATTTGCATTCTTGAAAAAAAAGAAAAAAGCCTCTTATTTTCAAAATGGCCTGGAAATACTTCCAAAACAACCTGGTCTGTAAATACAGCTACCAGAACTTTTACACACACTAAACAAATTACAAAAGGGTCCTGAGTGCAAGGTAAACCAAGAGAGGAAAAACCTACTTCAAGCTTCAGTGGAGCTGACAGAAAAATTGACTCTACTGCGATCTTTCCCTGCAGAATGCTCCTTCACACCCAAGCTTTTCATGTACCTTCAACATCCCACCTGTGGGAGCTTCCACAGGGAATTGGCAGCACACTCCCCTGTTGCTCTCACACGAGCTCAGGTAAACCAGAAACCAAAGTTGCCATTTTTCACTGGCAGTCCTTGCTCATCTTTACAGATTAGATAGCTCAGGTAAACCAGAAATCAAAATTGCCATTTTTCACTGGCAGTCCTTGCTCATCTTTACAGATTAGATAATTATGTACTATTGAGAAGAGCCTTTCTTACTTTCTTGGTGTGTTTCCCCTTTCAAATTAATAATAATATAAGAAGAGCAATATTAAAAACCTTAAAAATGCCAACGTCAACATTTAGAAACATCAATATTGCCCAATTCTCCAAATTACACTGGGCTGACATGGGAAGTTTTGTATTTTTCCAGCCTCTATCTCAAGTCTTGAGAACAGGACAAAGAGCACAGGAAGGACAACCAGACACTGTCTCATCATCCTTTCTCAGCTTCAAATCACTGCATAGCATCAGTATATATCTTTTTATCTGGATGAGCTTCCCCACGTGAAAGGCAGCTGTATTTTTGAAAGGCAGTCTATTCACTCTTTAGATGGTTATAGGACAGAGAGTTCCATTCCATTGCACCCTCCTGTGTGAGTATAAATTGGAGCACAAATAGATCCCAGTTGTGACACGAACCATCACACTGTCAGATGACCCAAAGCAAGAGTGCACACAGGAATTTATATTGCTGCTGCATAAACACACTGACAGGGATTTCTGACATTGCATAACACCTCCACTGCTGTTTGTTTTGACAAAATAGAGTTGCTTTGAGTCCCGTGAGCTGCCTAAGAAAGAACATTTGAACGTCCTTAGTTTCAGCTGACACTGCCAAAAGACATGTCCTTTCTAGTTTTAATACTTACCTTCAATGGGAGACAATTTGTGATTTCCTTAAGCAGTTCAAAAGCAGAGAAACTATTTGCAGCTTTATAATCTCAAAAAAATTCCAGTCGTCTCATAATTTCTCCCTTGGCATTAGATGAATGTATAGAAAGAATTAAAAGAAAAAGGAAAGAATCCTGAGAAACTTTCTCACTTGTCCACAAAGCTGTGTTACTTTTCTGTAATTAAGGCTGAGAGCAACAGAATGAAGCTCTGCTCTGTTTCTGGATGCCATCAAAATAATAAATACACAGTGCTGGGGACTGACAAGAGTGGAGCTCACAATAAGCACTTCAGAGCACTCACATGAATCAGTGGGAGAGTGCTGAATTTACCAGGGAAATATTCCCTGCTGATTAGAACATTCTGGCAAACACCCATACTCTACACTAAACTGAAATGTTTACTGAAGAAAGTAACTTTCTGACCCAACTGAATCATTCCAAACACGTCACTCTTGCTGCCAGAAATAAATAAATCTCAACAAAAAGCCACATTGAGCAAGTAAGCTGGTTCTTGTTCAGTAATCCATTTTCTAGGCTTTTTTTTGTTCCCAAGCTCCATGATTTTTTAAAGCAATAGCATTTCTTCTACTTCAACCTTCAGAGCTGACCTTCAACCTCCAGTATTTAGATGCCACAATATAAACATCCTTCCAAAAGCTGGATCCATTAGTGCTGAGCTGTCAAGCCTGGCTGAGCTGACACACTTGGAAACTTCCAAGATCCCAGTCCAGGAACATTGCAGCTTTCAGGGACACAGGTTCCCCTCCTGGTTATTACAAACATTATTCACAGGTCTCACAGACAGCACATCACAGACCAATAAATGCTACATGACAGGAAGATACTGAACTTAGGGGAAACACTGGAAAGAAACAGAGGTAAAAAGTCTGTTAATATAAGTTGGGTATTAGGGATGCTCTGCAAATAACTACATTTGTTTGGAATTTGATTAAGCAAAAAAAAAACTTATTCCACAAGAAAATGCAACACCACTTGAGTGCACAAGGAATCATGAATTACAAGCAACCACATAACAGAAAATTTATATTAACGATGAAAACATATGTAATAAAAAAAGAGAAACATTTTAAATTCATCAAATATTATTAAATGCTGTTAAAGTAGTAACTTCAGGCAATAGAAAGATGAAGTTGTGACTGTTGCATCTTTAAGAACATCTCTGACTGAAATATATGACTGGAATTTATCTGTTTAATCCCCAAGTGATATAATGGTTTACTGTTATCATTATGGTCTGTAGCCTGAATATCAAGCAACCCACTCCCAAATCTGAGCAGCTGAAGAGAGCAGGAAAAGAACAACTGGGGGAAGTGCAGGACATCAGGGGTGAAAACCAATGGGATCTGAGATAAGTTTCCATCATGATGTTTGTAGTATATATAAACCACAATTATTCCAAAGGATGACTGCATGCATATGGCAAATATACAGTCTTAAACAAAACAAGCAAAGAAAAATTTAAATATCTAGGCTTATTTCTAGGCTATTTCTCAGTCACTTCACTTTAAACCTGAGGAGTTTAGGCAGTACATAGTGACCAAGAGCCCCAATAAATTTGAAAGTTCCTAGCAAGGGAATTTTTGTACCTATTAAGTCACAGGTTTGTTTTGGGTTTTTTTAGGCTAAGGATCAGTTCTACGAAATTATTAAACAGTTCAAGGGTATGGAGAGTTAAAACTGAAGACAACTGACTTGTTTTCACCATTAAATCCAGCCTTGGAAAAAAACATAGTTACACACCAACACAGATTATGCTTTGCCTGTTCTGTGTAATAAAACACATTGCTTTCAACCTTTCCATATCTCTGGCATGTGCTAATGGGAAAGAGAAAAATCAGCCTAGAGTGTGCAAAGAAAAATATTTTCCTTTTCACCTCATGAAATTAATTTCCAGTAAGCATCAAGCAGCCTGAATTGACTAAGCCAGAAACATAAAACTTATTTCAAGCATTAATAGAATCAATTCTATGAAACAAGGTTATCTTTTGTTCTCGAAACCCCCAGAACTTAAAAGGGAGTGTAAGAGAATACTTCAAGTAATATTAAAATATGGATATGTCAACTTCTTGTGTTTCAGAACATTGAAAGGCTTTTCATGCTCAAAGTAGCTGTTTTTCCAAGTGGAGCTAACTACCCACCAGAGTGAGAACACACTGGAGCTCATTACATAATTAGTGTATTGGCCTCCTTTCCTATTTCTGTGTATGCATAAGATGTTTTATAACTCAAAAGACAAGCACCAAAACAGAGGTGCAGATTTCTTTACTGTAAAAAAAAAAAAAATTCTCCCCTTCCAACTTGTGGCACTGAGATATAGAAAAGGTTTAATACCACCTTTGGTTAACTTTCTTGGAAAAAAACCACCTTGTTTTTTATCCTCTATCAAAACCTGCCACACTCATGAAAACACTCCAGTGAATATTGCTGCCAGATAGTGATCAATATAAACCTGAGGCACTTCTTCTCATTGCAGCCCTTTCTTTTAGCAGGTCTTCAAGTGTCCCTCTTGGACTGACCTAGCTAGGCTTTGGCATTAACGCAGCTCAATCCTAAACAGGCAATTAAGTTTTAACGTGTTTACAGTTGCATAATGTTATTGCTCTGGAATGAAACCCTCGCTGTTCCCAGTCCACTTTGGAGCTGGGAGCAGAATCAACTGCCTGGCATTTGACAAGCCAAGAGCCAAAGGACTCCTCACTCACAGCCAGCAGGTACCAAACATATGCCCAAGAGCAAAATGGAAAAGCTTATAGCAAGCCCAAGTCTCCATGGCAATAAGGAGGTTTCCAGTTACCATCCTGAGTGAGTTGCCTAAATTTATGCACAGCGTTCCCTGAGCCTGAACTACAAAGCACAAAATCCAGACTTCAGCACTGGTCCGGAAGCACGAGGAAACAGAAATGGAGAAAGGTGGGATTTGGCAGCTCGGCAAAAGGAATGCAGGAGCAGCAGGAAAAGAGAGGTAAAAACACACCAGCTCCATGTTCTCCCCCTGTAACTCCTCTTCCCTGGTCTAACTAACACATTTCTGACAGACATGTCCTGTTTGGGATGCAGGGGGTAAAAATACCGGAACCCAAACCTGGATCCAGCCTCTTGCTCCCCAGAGGATGAGGGGTTTTCCTTTCACCACCTGAATCCCTGCTCACACCTCACACCCACAGCAGCAAAGGCTGGAGAGGGAGCCTGCAAAGCCTTGTGCACAGAGCACTGGAATCATTAACTACAGCCTGTCCAAACCTGGACTAGCAGAGCCCTTACTGCCTTGGCCTCCTGCATTTCATTTGCTCTAAACCCAGCAGAACGGTGTTGTTATGTACACAAGGGCAGGGGCAAAGCCTCGTGCAAAACCAGATCTTTGTGCATCTCTGGAGAGCCAGCATTCCCTGATCACAGCCCCTGCTTGGGACTGAAGGGACACAGAGCAACCTTCCAGGCTCCTCTGTTACACCTAGACCTCCATCCCTCCACCACAGGGAACACAAATCACACATGTAACAGTATCTACAGCCCTGTTTATGGCTAATGTGCTGCAAGGCAAAACCAAGCCACAGCTGCATCCTACAACTGCTCTGCAGTCTGGGAAACTAAGGAAAGAGAACATGAGGTTGTTTAAACAAGTCAGAAAACCTCATCCAGTCACTCCTATTAAAACCTGCAGTTTGTTCTGCATCTTCTGTAGAGTAACCAGCCTTGGGATCATCAAAACAATCAGAACCCCTAATTTCTTCAGATAATTCATTAATCTTTTCACCAGCCTTAACAAATCAAAAAGTTGTTCAAAGTAGGGTAGATCACACAGGGTGATCAATTAACCCAGAGCAGACACCACTTGTTTTTATCCCAGCCTTTTAAAACCCTTTTAAAGCTACAGATGTATATCAGATCAACCAGTGAAAAACTCTACCAAAGTACCTGGTTTTCCCCCCAAGGCTTCTCCAAATACTCAATTGAGGGGACAAACCCTGCAAGTTAGCAGAATGCACAGAGGATTAACAAGAAATGAACATACTGAGCACTAACTTGAAATAACAGTTTTAAGTTATTTTCTTCACTTGTCTTGGTAAAAACACTTATGAAATGTTGCCTCTATTGAGTGGATCATCTCAGTGGATCATCTGAGTAAAGAAGTCCAAAAGCTGAAGCATTACAAGAGCTGGAAGGTGCCAGCTGCCAGCAGCAAGCACAGGAACTGCAGAAGCAGCCTTCAGACTTGCATGAAACTTGGCATCTATTAATGTGCAATGGTAGCAGAAAACCTTCTTCCAATCACTTCATTGTGGTGTGGCTATGCAAAGAGTTCCACCTCAGCTGCTCCACAATGTACAGGAATACGCCCCCTGAAAGGGCAGATAAGGCACAAAAGTATTCAGAACCATACTGAACTTGTTTTCCTTGGAAAAATGTCCAAGATCAGCTAAAATATGCATCAGGAAAACTTTAGTCATCCTTGAAAAACAGGCTTTGCAACTTGGGATGTGTATGGCTACTTTGTGCACAGCAGTAACTGTTGAGAATGGTTGATAACAAAGTAATCCTTTCCAATACTGTACCACTCCAACCACCAATATTCCAGAATAACAGCTTAATTTAACACAGAATGAGTCTACAATACTTGGGGGCTGTTAGAAAAACAACAGCCTCTCAGTGACTCTCTGAATCAGTGAATTCTGCAGGTTTCACAGTCGGAATTACCACATTCCTGCACCCTCAGCTTAGTCTATTTTGATTAGGAGCTAATACAGTAAAGTAGCAGCACAACTTCTTACGTGTAGCTTTAGGCATCTCCATTTTTGGAGTCCATGTCAGTGAAGAAACCTACCCACACCCATACCCAGTGTGGCAAAAGGAGAATACACTTGTACTTAATTAGAGAGCAAGAATCTAGCTTTACCAGTTTGACGAGGTATGGGACAAAACCAGTCTCCATCTTTAATATGACAGTAGAGAGACTTCACTGAAGTTTTTCCTCTCCTCACACAAGATTTCCTGGGATTCCATGCTGGGTGACACAGCATGCAATGCTCCTCAGGGATGCCAAACTGCAGAACAACTGCAAGATGTGCTGAGAAGATTTAAGAAGCTCTGTAATTTTCCTGGGACCCCCATTGTGGAGAGTAAGATCTTTCAAGTTGCAAACAACACTGAACTGTAGGTTCACTTGGGCAAGAAAAAAAAATTTTTCTGCACATCAACTCTAAACATACTGCACTCACAAGAAACAGTACAATTCTGGCTCAGCTGGCATTAAATATTAAATTCCTATGACTTTTATGAGGCAGAAATTATTTAACCCTACAATCTACACTCTAGTCATCTCACATGACTAATACTGCAGTTTTTTACAAACAGACCCAGGACAAGACCCATCATGCACAATTATTTCAGTGACAAGATACTCCTGCTTGCAAAAACTGAGCAGCAGCTGAGGCCCAGCCCTGCTCTAATCTAATCCTTCATCTTGGCCTCTGGTTGCCAGCTTTAGTTCTGTGGCTAGCAGCTGAAAAGTACATTTTTCACACTCTCTTAAGAGGGAATGCTTGGGAATATCTGAATAAGGTTGGCCAAGCCACCCTCATTAAACAAGCACCAGCATGTACTTCCCCCTCAGTGCTCTCCTATTACATATATATGTATTTATTATTTTTGCCAAGTGATGAACACTTCAGTCTTATAATTTCAGACTTGTTTAAGCAAGTAATACTCACTGAGGACAGATACGTGCCTTCAGCAGGAAATTCAACTTAGCAGCTCCTCACATCTTGTTTTTCCTATTTCTCTGTACTCCATCACCTCAGTTTACAGGCTGAGTGGATTTATTGAGCTAACTGAAGCTAAATATGTCCAAATCTATGATATTCTGAATAAATGCTACAGGACCATTCCATGGAAAAGCTGCTCCATTTTAACAAATACTCCAAGACAAAGCAATTCCAAAGCCCCCATAAAAAAAAAAAAGCATAGTCTCAGGTCCTACAACAGACAGGTCTGCTATCTAAACACAGAAAAAACTACAAAAATCAGCAACATAGATTAAACATTGAAGAGCTGTTTTAGGGGGAGGGTTAAAGCTTTTTTTAAAGTTCAAAGTAATTTTTTTGTTTGCCACAAAAAAAAAATCCATAATGAACAGTTCTAAACTTGACAACTCACTGAACCCAGACAGCAGAAGGAAACCAGGGAGAGGAGCAAGGCTACAATGCAGAGAAGAAATTTTAAAAAAATCAATCAATCAATAATAAATAAATGAAAAATAAATAAGTTAATAACAGACAAGGGAAGACTGCCAATATGGTGTTAGCACTAACAAATGCTGAAGTGAAAGATGGGTTGGTGGGGAACCTGTGAAGCTCCTGTTCCACACTGGACTAAAATCAAGGGAAAGATGATGCAACAGGAGAGCCCTGCAGCCTCCTACTCCATTGAGACAAAAGAAATGCTTGGCCCATTTCTCCTCTACTTCCCAGGACTTAATCTTTTATAACCATAGCACAAAATTCAGGAGAGGGTTATGCAGTCTCCAGAAACTACAGCTCCAATGGGATCAGAGTTATACCAATGTCATAATCAGCATAAAAAAGAACCTGGGAGAGGAAAAGGATCGAAAAGAAAAGAGCTGTTCCATTTCCACTCTACACGAAGCAAACTAATTCCAGATTTCTTGAGACAAAGACTCAGCTTCTTGAAGATAATGGTGTGGAACCACACCCTCCAAAGACATTCTGAAAACTCAAGCTGCATGTTTTAAAAGACATAAATTACTGGATGCACCTGCCTCATGCTCTTTAACATAAGGCTAAAAGAATGTTATCACCTTCCAAGCCTTTTCCCATGAACTACAAAAAGGTGGTCATGCTGTATGAAAAACACATTACTCAAGAAAAACAAAAAGATTCACAGTGGTATTATATCCTGAAATTATCTACACCAAACTTTTAGTCATTCCCCCAAATGCACTACAGCAAATAGAGAGAGCTTTGAAGAGATAATCTGGAATTAGGAGTTCACCTTCCACAGGCATAAACATGTGGAAAACCCAACCAGATTCACCCACACATCCAATATCACCCTCCTCACAGGCTCTGCCCTTCCAGCCTTGGGTCTCCTGGGTGAAACATCATTCTCTACACCCAAATTAGATTACCTGAAGAACTCTTAACAAGAGAATCTCATTTATTAATTTTTAATTTGGATCAGAAGTTTCTTTTGCTTCCAGGTTTCCAAAGCAGCCCATGCCTTAAATCCCAGTAGAAGCAAGAGGTTCAAGCATCCAGGATTTTGAATACCCTACACAACAGAACCTTCAAGTATGTAAAATTACAGAGTCCAGTTTCCCACTGGGAACAGCAAATGCACAGGCACAAGCTAGAGTGAAAAGCACAGCAAATAACAGAATTTAGGTCTGGTACTATTAGTTGAGCAAGGCTAACAGAGTCCCATGACTCCTAGCACGTTCAGCTCACAGGTTTCCCAATTATGGATAGGAATCCAAAGAAAATCAGAGTTTTGAGTATAACAGTCTATTGGCAAAAGTGTAAGTAATTGCTAAGTAATAGTGACAGGCTCACATAGGACAATTGAGAATGCACAACTCAAACCCACAAATCCACAATTTAAACCCTGCCACTGATCAAGACAGCAGACCCTTCAGAGGTGTACAGAACTCCCTTTTCACCCAATTTTCTTTTTTAAGGCAATTTGGGGTCGCACAGTGAAAATACTTTCATATTAAGCATTCTGCAAAGCAAATCAGCAATTCCACCTTCAAGATCTCTCCCTCCCTTTTCATGACTGTGCTTGAAAATTCAGAAATAGCTTAATAAAACTGGTCACTATTTATTGAGATAACCATGGATCCAGTACCATTAAACCACCAGGAATTTATGATCCTCTTTATTGAGTGAGCCCTCTCCACGCTGAAGAACATTTAGCTTTTACACCAAGGATTTTGGTGGCCAAAATTCCTTTTCAAGTAATTCAAAAGGAACCCCATTTCTCAGCACTGGACACTGTCAGTGTTGAAGGCAATGATCAGTAGACTTCATCAACTGCAAGGTAGTTTCTTTACATGAACATTCACAGATCTTTCAACCACACATCAAGCCAGTCCCAACTTTGTACAGGCCAGCATAGAAATTCTTTGTTTAAGCTGTGCACATCTTAAGGTGGCTTTGTTTTGTTTGGCCTTTTAAACTATGCAAATTACTCAGCTCCATAGGCTTATATAATGCACTGGTCTGTAAAGGTAGGGAAAAAAACCTCACTTCTTTCAACAATCTCCATGCTTTACTCATTTTTACCAGATAATCTACCCTGCCATTCTATAGAAAAGGTAAATATGCCTCTAAAAAACAATGTTTTAAGTGTACAGTACCAAATTTTATATGCTTTTATATAAGAGGTAGGATTTAAAAAAAGCAAGCACTGTGCCAGAGTATTTCTCTACAATTGGATACCCAACTCTACCACGTATTAGCAATAGGAGTCAAGAAAAACACAGCATGGCTCAGGCCATACCCAAAGAGAGGACTGTACTACAGAGAGGAAAAAAACCAAAAAAGAAAAAAGGAATTAATTAAATGACAAAATAAAATCAAGAGCTACCCATTTTCCTATCACAAGGAAGGAAAAATGCTTATTTTCTAAAGAGAAGTTCTTTTTCCTCCTGAACAAAACTCAAAAGGTCACAAATCAAACCTTTTAAGCTTTTTTCCACATGATCCTTTAAACAAGCCCTTGTTTAAAATCTATCCTGAAGATATCTGATTATGCTCAATACTGCTCATGGAAGGATCTTTTAATGAAGAAATTACAGAATCCTAGAGTAGTTTGGGTTGGAAGGGACATTAAAGTTCACCTCTGTCATGGGCAGGGCCACCTTCCACTAGATCAGCTTGCTCAGAGCTCCATCCAGCCTGGACTTGAACCTTGGTGCACTTCAAAAAATTTGTAAAACAGAAGACTAATTCTATATATTTATCTTTCTGAAAAGAAAACCAGAAGACAGATGAATTACAGGAATATGTTGGCTGTTCTTATTTGTATGTATCCATCAATAGCCATGGCATATTTCAGATCCAACCAAAATTATATTTTTGTTAAGATCTCCACCATCATCCTCAAAACCCATATCCTCAGTAGACAGGAGCATAAACAGATGAGCAAAGTTCAAGGCCACTGTGGAACAGCAAAAGAGAAGATTAAGCAACAAAGCTTCTCTTTGGAAAAATGCTGCAGCTCCAGCCAGTGCAGGAACAGACCACAGAGCCTTGTCAGGCTGAGCAGAAGAAAAGGAGCTGATTTTCAGTAGAGCTTACACGAAACCAAAGGTCAAGTCTGAAACAGCTAAAGGTCATGGGTAAAAAACCAAGGGAACCAACTACTCACATCAGCTTAGAGGAAAACAACACATCATAATGAAAGTGAGCATTACTTTGGACTTGTAATCACACTCCTCCAATTCTAAATATCTGAGCTCCCAGAGCAATCTCCTCAAATGACCTATGGATATGGATTCAGCTCCCTACACAATCACCTGGAGTTTCCAAAATGTGGAAACATTATTTCCCTGTGCCTCTGTGAAAAAGTCAAGCTGAATAAAAACCTCACCCTATTCAGTAGCAAAATAATAATTCTTCTTGCAGCCTGGAGAATGTGAAAACATTTTTCCTGGCAAGAATTGTATTACATTTACACTTGGGGAACTCACGGGCAGGATTAGAAAAAAAAAGACACTTTGAAAGTTATGAGCATTGAGATTACCTGACACATACAACACAAATTTATCCCTTCTCAGTATTTGTAGCTTGAGTTGTATATACACAAGAGATTATGGTATTTTCTAATATATGTCAACAGATACCAGTCAACCTTACAGACTTTAAGTGACTTAAGCTGCCTAAATTGCCACAAGCAGCTTACACAAAGACCTCTGTCATATTCCTTTAGAAGTGGAAAACTAAATAATAAATCCCCAAATTCAATTGTGAAGTATATTCATGCAATTCTGAGATGCAATGCTAACTTAGGAAGAGGAAAACAAAAATACTAACAGGCATTTAAAATATTCTTCCCAAAAATTCAAGGTCTCTGACAATACCCTTAACTATTAGGGACCTATATGTATTAAAATACAATATGACCTCTTAATTCTAAGATCACAACCCACAGTGAATAAAACCAACAATCAACTTTCCTAAATAAATTACAGAAAGACTGAAACAAAGTCTCAGGTCAGTGGACATTAAAACACTAAGAATTTGTGGGGTGGTAGGGAATTGTGTTCTTAATTCATATTTATCTTTAAAAAGAAGCCAAGCTGTTTTATTTTTTTAATGGAATTGCAATTATGTAGCCACATTGAATCTTTAAGTCTTGTTACTAAAAATCTTCAAAGCACTTTTTAGTTACACTCCTAGAAAAGAATGGTGAAAAAAAAATAAAAGGTAGCAGAGGAAGAATTCTCTGAATACCACCAGACACTACCCCTTGTACCAGAGGCTACAGGCAGGCTAACACTGGGGAGAGTATAAATGTGATATTCACCTGGCTCTAGATATATATTTTTAAATACTTTGTTTTGATTACAGCTCTTTTCACCTTATACACAGCCTGTTTGTTAGGCTGCAGGTTAGACTAAAGCATCCCAAGCATTAATAAATCCACTCTCAGACATCTGTTCAGAGTAGCACAAGAGTAGGGAAAAATAATCACTAGCTCCTGTTTCAGGGCATCAGCCACTATTAAAAACAAATAAAAAGCATTTCTGTGCAGTCACCAAGACGTTCTTCCTACAAATAAACTAAAGGCAATAAAAACAATAGTTTCAGACTTCATCAAATCTGCTTATTAAGGAGATGGATGGGACATCATTCAGCAGTAAAAACAGCAGTAAATCTCACCCCAAATTTAACAGCAGTAAAATTCACCCTCAAAAACAAGGAAACTCAAATAAATTCCAAATTTAATCTAGCTAAAAGGTCTATTTATAACCAAGCAAACCTAAATTAAAAGCACAGTATAAACAGCAAGTTGCTAACAATAGGCAAACAGATGTCTGCTGGGCAGGGGTGGGATGTTTCAATAAACAAACCCAAACATATCCACATGAGAAAGCAAAGTCAGAACCAATGATGGAGACTCAGCCCTCAATAAACTCCACTGCATTATTTAAGGGTAGCTACTCCTTTTTGCCCAAACAGAGCATTCTTTCAGCTAAATTCATATTTGAAGGTTTAGAGGTGTCTGTTTCTATGTCTTGAAAAGAAAGAAATGTTAGGAAAGCTGAGGTTTATTGATAAGCAATGAAGAATTCTGAATGTTAATTCCTATCTCAGTGTGACTTAAACTACTGTAAAGCCAGATCAGTTCAGTAATTTACTGACAGTAAGAGCCAAAAAGATTTAGCAACCGAAACTGAACATCGATGTCTGAAAATGCAACAGGAAGAGTCCTGTTCATCTTGGCTGTGAGAGCAGGGCGGGAGCAGTGGAGGGAGGAGGTGCCTGCTCTGACATCCCTGTGAAAGCCTCTGGCACCTGCAGCATTCCTGGACACTCTGCTGAGATTCATGGCTCTTATTCAGAAGTCAGCACCAGCTGCTGCCAGAGTAAGAAGTGCAAGCTGTGGCACCTCGGGGCTGAACATCTGGGAATGCTGGAAATGGAGCTGCACTTCAAGTGCAGGGGAAATTTCAGCTGCTGCAGAGCTTGGCAAGGTCTTTGCTTAATGTGCTTTCTGCCACTGTGTTCTTCATATTAGGTACAATTCAAAACCTCCTTTCTGCATCTATGACATCCTGTATTACTCAAAACTTGTCTGGAGGAAATCCAAATACCACTATTCATAAAATGGCAACGAAATCCTTAAGTCCATCATTTCAAAACAATGCCAGGGCAGTCTTTGGGCCAGGTGTTTTGATATTTCTTACACGTGAGGCATTGAGTACTTCTGAGATTGTCTAAGGAACATCATTCTGTAAGAACATACCTGAATTTCACTGAATATAAACATGAACTGACACACACCATCTTTAACTGAAGTGTGAAGTAGTGATAAAATATTTCCCATTAATAGAAAGCAACTTTAACCTTCTATTTTGCTTACCTTGTACAGAAAAAAAATAAGGCATGATAAACTTATGACCAAAAGATCAGAGGTGCAAGATTAAGATGGATCTTAAAATGTATTGCTTCATATTTGTATTACATTTATCAGCCTACAAAATTAACATACATATTAAAATTTTCATCCTGATAACAACTGCTGTGAATTCATTGGCTGTGCTTCTATTTGTGATGGGCACCAGAGTCACTGGAAATTAATCTCTAGTCTTCTCCATCCAAAACAAGCATCATGTTTTCATTTACAGAAAACATCTACATAAAATTCCATCAGCAAAATGAACCCTGGCCTGCAACACAGCAACAGCAAGAACTGTAGGAACTTGGGCCTCATCTACCTTAGGTTCAAAATTTAACCTTTAAACACAGTTTTATAGATTAACTTATAAATTTGAAGCACGCAAACCTTGAATTTTGTAGAATGCACTCTAAAAGGCACATAAAGGGCATAATTAAATCCACTAAGACCACAATTAGAATCATAACTGAATGTGTTTATGTTCTAAAGCTCTTCAAGTAAAAAGCCAACATTCTTTTTTTTTTCTGTGAAAAAATCTAGAAAAAATAAAATAAAGTTCTAGCACAGCACTTTGGTTTCCTCAAGCTCATTTTCCAAGGTCAGAGTACAGTTTGACTGGGGTAATCTGTAATAGAAGGGAACTCCCAGAAAACAAAGAGCATTGCCAAGAATGCAGTTATTTTATCAAGGCAGTGGTGATGTATTTTGCTTCCAGTTGTCCACACTAAAAACCCAGAAAAAGTCAGCTCTACTTTGAGTAAAAGGAACATCATTCTGTAAGATACATATGATTAAAAGCACATCTATATATGATTAAAATGCTCTCCTCTCAGTGAATCAGACATCCACAAAAGTTGCCTTACTCTAAATAGCTGTCCCAGGTTTATGGAGCTAGAACTGATGCCTTGAATTCCCAGCTGCCCTCCACACTAAGTGTGTGCTCCTCTGTGACCACAAAATGTGCATCACTGCTGCAGGAAAAACTGCATTTACTTTTGTAAGAGTCCAAGAGGTGCACATACTGATTTGCCATTTTTTAATTAATTATATACACACCAATGTGAGCTTCTTTCTTACACAGAGAAAACTCAGTGATTGTAAGGAATTAAGCACAGGGGTGCCATCAGAAATTGAGTGTCTGCATGGCAAAACCAGAAGAGGAATTTTGGTGTAGAAGAAATCAATCTGGCATTCCTGCTTTTAGACCAGCACTTTCCACCAGTCATCAGAATGGTCTAAAACTGGCTGATTCAGCTAAAGATATAAAATAAGAAAAGTATACATAGAAACAATTCAGTTCAATAGCTGGTAAGATAACATAGTCTAAAATAGACTACAAAAGACTTGTTACAAGCCAAGTCTGAGAAATAAATAATACTTTGGTTACAGATTGATTTAGTAATTCATGAAATTACACTGGTCTTTGTACAATTAGTTAAATTGACCTTGCAGATCTACTAAATTGAAAACAACTACTATGATAAAAAAATTTAAAACCTACACAGCTATCCCCTACTTTGATGAAAAAATACTACACAGTTGTTATTTTATCAAAGATAATCCTGACTGCACCCTCCTTGACATCCACAGCTAAACAACAGGTCACTTGAGGCAGTAGTTCAAAAGAATGTTCAGCTTGAAAAAATTAACAAAGTTTGAATAGTTTCAAATATTAGTCACCATAAAGTTTTGACAGTGGACACGTAGTAGAATTTTAAAAAAATTGTTTCACCTCATCAGAAATGTACACACATGAAGTAACTGACTCTATGATAACAACAAAAACTGCCCAGTACTACTATCAGGAGCTACTTCTGATTGTAGCAGTAATAATGACAATATTTCTGATTTTTGAAAGCACCACAATCACGTGAGCTAAGCAACACTGAGGACAAAAGCAGCAGTTCCACAACATGAAAATAGCATTTTCTAACAGCAATCAACAAAAATCCATACACTGCTGCATGGTTATGTAAAATTGCAGTAAAATTTCTCCCTCAACTGACTTGCTTTTCCAACAGATTTCACATGAAACCATGCAATTACGGCATTCTTGAAAAGGGGAACTGTTTATTAATCTTTCAGAAATGTTTAGAAAGTGATGTTTACATGCCAGTAGCCTACTGGATTTAGGAAGGAAAGCTGAGAACTGAAAATGCAAAAGGGGAACAGCAGAGTTGAGAGCTGGGATGATTCTGCTCAGCCACAAACTCAGGTCTAACAGTTTGCAGGTCACGCAAGTGGTTAATGGCCTCCATTAATGCAGCAGATCTGACACAGAGGATGAGGAGAAGCCACAATTATTACAACAAAAAAACAAAGAACGATTTGTGCCTGCAGCACGTGATTTAACACAGGCAGCAGCAAAGGTTGGAAACTTCTCCTTTCTGATTTTCATCACTGTAACAGAACTAGATGAACATGTGTAACATTTTCGTTTCTGTCCCTCAGTAATTACCAGCACCAATTACCATAGCGAGAGTCATACAGTGATTAATTATAATGAGAGCAGTGAAACAGAAGGATTTAACACTACTGTTTGAGAGGGTATAAACAGTAACTACAGTGTTTAAGGATATGGAAACATTTGTAAAAGCAACAGCATCATTGTGACACGCTCAGGACAACGACCACCATGCCAGAAAGCACAAGGCTGGCAACAGTTAACCAACACCTGAAAGCAGCCCCTGCTTTGCCTAGAACCAAATGTTTCTCAACATGTTCAAAGTCCAGTTGTATTATTTTTAACTCAAACAGCTAAAACCCAACGAGTTCTGTAGACACCAATCACCTTTCCTAACAGAGTTCCTTATGTAACAAACCTAGCACTGCAGGCCACGTGCATCCTTCACATGGCACTAATTAGGAATTCCTAGCAGAACCAAAAACAAAAACCTTCAAAAAGCCAAATCTAAACTTTTCACAAGTAACTAAACAAGTTAAACAACACACTCATACTTCTATATTGACACTGACAACTCAGTGTGCATTCACAAGGTAGCAGGCCTCAAGTTTTTAAATCAAAGCCCATAACAGTATCAGAATGAAACATATGGAATTCACAGAATCCCAGAATGGTTTGGGTTGGGAGGGACCTTAAGGACCAGTTCCAACCCCTTGCCATGGGCAGGGACACCTCCCACTAGACCAGGTATTAATTCTTAAGCACATGAATGAATCAGGCAATTAAGACACAGCATTTAAGAAGTACTAGTGACAGAAGAATGTCCATCAAGTTCTGTTAAACAAAAGGATGCAGATACCATTCCACATTTACATTAGGCCAAGGAAATTTCAGAAACTGGGAAAGCAGACTGGAGGGAAAGGGCTGCTCTTCCCTCCAAAAACAAAAGCAAAAGCTTTCCTTGCTTTTGCATCTTTCTCAAAGTGACCAAGCACCAACAGATCCTCCAGCATAGATTCATCTTCCCCTAAGACAACCTGACTCTTCAGTCAATCAAACCCAGAAAAAGCCAACAACACACCACAAAGAACACCAAAATCGTTGAAAAGAACACCAAAATCGTTGAAAAAATCCCTTCCTTCCCCAATGTCCATACCTGTGGAAGTGCAGTATTGAGCTGCCTCTGCAAGGAATCCCTCTCATGGCCAACCTCATGCAGCTTGCCCTGGGTGAGCGCGAGGGTTTCCTGAGTTTCCCGGAGCGTTTCCAGCAGGCGATCCCTCTCCTCCAGCATGGACACCATCAACTGCTCAAAGTGGGAATCAGCATCCGACTGCAACGGGGAACCTGAACCGTGCCCTCCATTTCCCCCCGCGGGAATCTCGGCCTCACTGATGGTTGGCATCACCTCACACATCATCTTGAAACAAAACCAGACAA
>VZTZ01022379.1:0-31076 GCA_013400955.1 Drymodes brunneopygia | reverse complement strand
AAAAAAAAAAAAAAAAAGTAGTCCGATGCAGCGGTGCAACAAGCTTCAATAGTTCATCGCTCATAAATTCCACTCAGGTCACAATCGCATTATTAAACAGAGTACGGACAGCAGGGGAAAACAGCACGAGCTTTCTTGCAGAGGATTTGGAAAAGCCTCCCTTCTTTTCTCTTCTATTAATTCCAACGGGAGGCTCTCCTTCCAGTTCCCTGGGTCTTAGTTCAAACATTTATAATCCCAAGAGCAAGACGCTGGCGTGGCTTTGGAAGGCGAGCAGGGAGCGAGACCTGTTGTTTCCTCCGCACCGGTCCCGCAGACGATGCTCCGCAACTGAGAGCAGGCAAAGAAAGGAGCCGGCAGCTCCGGGGGGCACCGGCCCGGTGCCGCCGCTCCCCTTTCCCGCGGAGAGCCCGGCTAACAAAGCTGCGGGCGGCGGACGCGGGGCTCTCCTGCTCCCCCCGCCCGTCTCGGGGAGCACCGGGCCGGGCCTCGCTNGGGCCCGGCCGGGCGCGGGGTGGGAGCGCGGCGCCTCGCCCGGCCCGGCTGGCCCTGCCCGCTCCCGGTGCCTCGGCCAGCCCAGGGCCTGTCCGGGCAATTCCAAACGACGTTGAGGGGCTGGAGCGAGTCCGGAGGAGGGAATGGAGCTGGGGAATGGGCTGGAGTGCCAGGAGAGGCTGAGGGAGCTGGGCGGCTCAGCCTGGACAAATGCAAGGGATAGTATCACACTCTACCACTCCCTGACAAAAGGTTGTGGCCGAGTTGGTCTCTTTTCCCAGACAACGAGTGACAGGACAAGAGGACGTAGTCTTGAGCTGCCGGGACATGTTTAGGATGGACATTAAGAAGAATTTCTTCACGGAAAGAGTGATCAGATATTGCAATGAGCTGCCCTGGTAGGTGCTGGAGTCACCATCCCTGGAGGCGTTTCAGGAAACTCTGGGCACGGCCTGGTTGACAATGTGGTGTTCGGTCATAGATGGGATGTGATAATCCCAGAGCTCTTTTCCAACCTAATCCAGTCTGTGATTCTGTGGAGCAGAGCCACCAGGTCCCCAGCACAGCTCCAGCAACTTCACTGATGTCACCTGTTCTCCACAGGATACTGGGTTTGGCTACATTGACTTCTATTTTTCCAAAACACCATATAAACGTTTTTTTCATTTGCATTTCCACAGCTTTTACTCTCTTCCTGGAGCCTTCACTGCACCTGTGAGTTGAAGGTTGAAATCTGCAGGCAAAGCTTAGGAAACTCTCCTCTCGTCACATTTGTGTTACCACTCTGAATAAAGTATTTGCATTATGGACCCTATTGTTGCTTTTAGAGTGGGAAGCTCTGAAAGGCATCAACAGCCAGTTACACAGACAGAGGCAAGTCATGCCAAAAAGTGACAGTCCCTGCACAGGAGGTTCTGCAAATTTGTGGCTGGATTATGTGGATTAATTTGTAAACACAACGTCCCGACACCTAGCACTGGATTGAAGGGGTCACTAATGAGTCAGGCTTTCTTTCCCCACATTCAAAATTCTTTACAAGTTTACTACATTGTGCTTTTTCCCTTTGGTATCTGAGCCTGTAGAGTGAATTCAGGTCACATTTTTTAAGCTTTTCCCTCTACAGCTGTGAGGTCTAGATTGCTTTTTTTTTTTCCTCTTGAAGTTTCCAATGTAATCCCATGACTCTGGGAGCTGGAACTTAGAGGGAAAAGCCAAATATGATGAGGCACATTCAAATCACGAGTTCTGCCAAATATTGGTCAGCCCAGGTTTAACGCTGAATATCTGAATAACTGAGGTCTGACTTTTCAATGTAAGAAGAGTAGTAAAAAGATTCCAAAATGAATTGTTATGAATTAACCTGTGCATAGGTAAATGCTTTTATTTATAAGCTTTGATCCAGATTTTCAGTGGATGAAGAAGACTTCAGGCTAAGCAGCTGCCAGGGCAGGATCTTCAAAATAACCTGCTCCAGCAAAACCAAAACAAGGCTGACAAATAAAGTGGAATTTATGGCTGTGTGAACAAACACCATTTCACTTCAACTCGTCTCATATAAAAGATGGAAATTAATAATGTTGGTAGAAAGATTGATTTGGCCTGATTTGATTTGTGTTTAACATGTGAGTCAAATGGAGACTGTGGATGAAAGGGCAAAGGGTTAAAGACTGTAATGGGCACAGCTTTGATAATCTCTCTCAAACTGGACACTGCAATATATCCAGTCAGATTAACTATCTCAGAGCCAGGTCATGTGGAATAAATTAATAAGGGAACCTTGGTATTCATGTAGATGCTCAAACATGGAATTATATTTTCTCTCAGTCTGGGATGCCTTGGAATGTGTGTTCTTCTTTTGAAACTTAAGTTTTGTTTTGTCCTTAAATGGTTAAAACCAAAAAATGAAGATTGGTACCATGCTATAATCCTGCTTCATTATGAAAGCAAAGAACCTACCACACAATTCTGAATTGAGAATAAATATGGATGAACTCCATAAATTAATTTTCACTTCACCCAGTTTGTTAATGAGGCACAGACACATTCAGCTTGCTCAGCTCCTCAATCTGTGTTTGGATTTCCCATCTAAGAGGCAGGAGGTTTTATCTGCAGACCCTCCTCAGCCTCGAGGAGTTGTCACCTTTATCTCTGTCACCTTCAAATCACTCTGCATACAAGTTCCAGAGGAGGGTGGAAATGCCAGCAGTTAGGCACTTTCTTAAGAAATGGGTTTCAGCCTCGGGTGGGAACAGAGTTCCCACAGCATATAAATGTCTGCTATATGAGAAGGAGGCACTGTAAAAAGCCAGGTATTTATTCATGCCCAAAAGGATGGCTTGGTCCAGGAGGGAGTCCACATCCAGAATATCCTAGCTAAGGAATATTCCTCCCACGTGGCATACTGCAAATACCTTCCTTAGGCACCATGCTCTGTGAATGCCACACAGAGCCCAGGCCATGCATACAGCAGAGTTCCTGAGGTGCCCCAAAAATACCCAAGTGGTCTGACTTTAAAGCCAATTGCTACTGCCATGTGCAGTCCACCAAAGCTGGGACCAGATCAGCATAGGGCCAGGACTTGAAATTCCAGAGAAAAGAGTGAATAACCAGATCTTTGCATAATGCTCTGTGCTGCACGAAATACACGTGGAATGATAAAGTCAGAACTCCCAGGCTCTGCAAATACCAAAATATTTCTCAGTCCTATTTACTTTGTAGTACAAGGAAAACAGTTTCCTCCTTTTTCTTCCTCCTGGGCGTGTAACCCAGGATATACCATCCGACATGAAGAGCACCAGCAGCTCAGATCTTTTTAATTAAATGAGTGTGATGTCTCTTTTGTAAGTTCAGCAAGAGGTCTGGCTCCCTGTCCATGTCATTTAGTGAGATGTAACACTTGTGGATGTGTCTGGAAAGAGCCCCACATCCATCAGCTGACAGCAAAGTAATCAGTCCAGAGACCTGCTCTTTGCACCTCAAAATCCACAGGGCTGAAATTCAAACAAAGGCCGTTAAAAACAGGGAGGAGGGGGGGAAAAAAGAAAAGGTTTCCTTTCCTGTCACATGATAAATTAGATGCTAATGTTTATCCAAGCTCAGCAGAGCAGGCAGCTCTTCCTGCCAGCCCGTGCTGCGGGGTGAGGTGTGGGGTCGGGCTGGAGCTGCCCTGCCCGTGGGCTCTGAGGACAAACACCTGCTGCCCACCACAGCTCCCTGCTCGCCTCACCCACTGCTCTCCCTGCCTTCTCAGGGCTCCACGCTTCATTTGTGCTGAAATTTCCTTTGTGAGCCTCAGAGCCACCCCACGCTAGCACAGAACCTCTGCTGAAAATAGTCCAAGATTGCCTACGCAGTTTTTTCCCCCTCTGAGTTGAGCTGATGGTACCTTATTTACTCCTTGTCCTTTGCAGATGACTTAGTGACTTAGCAGCAAAATGCATTTGGAACACATTTCAGGCATTTCATACTGCAATGAATAGATGCAAGAACAGGATTTTTGCCAGCAGCACTGATTATCCTTTTGTCAGGAGATAGATGTGACCTGGACCATTCTGTTGCCATAAAAATATCGTCTCCAGAGGTTGCTAGACAGAGGAGACACTTTGCCTGAGGGAGAGGCAACGAGAGGGAAGAGGCTGGAAGGTGGCCTGTGGAGAAGAGGACGAAGGTAATTAATGGCTCTGCCCATGTATGAAGATAAGTGCACCAGTAAATGTGTCAGCCCTCGGGCGATGGAAGCCACGACTTCCACAAACCCCGACACAGTTCTTTACATCCACATTTTATTTATATTATGTGGGTTTACATGGATCTATGCTGGATCCAGGCAGGTGTAAATCAAATGGGAATTGGCTGCTCTGAAACTGAGGAGGGTTTTTGAGCTGGGCTTAGGAGGAAAAGTCTCCACAAAGCAACTGGAGACATGGAGAGGACTCTTAAAAGACCAGATGAACTTACACAATTTATTTTAGTGGGAACCATACCTATGTCAAGACCATAAATATTTTTCAAATTTAGCTGTTACTCTTGCAACCAAAACCACATATTCTCACTCAAGTACAAACCTGCTGAACTCGAAAAGGCTTTCAGCTTAGTCTCAGCTTCAGTTGTGCAATTTGCAGTTCAGAATTATTGCAGCTGTTGTCTTTTTTGTATGGATTTACAGCAACAGAAATCCCTTTGAGCTAGAAAGAATTTCTAAAGCCAAGTATCATTTATTCCAATCTGAAATGAAATACACCCCTAATATCCAATGCAAACATAGTACATTCCCTCAGTGTAGACTGATTTCAGCACGTCTTCAAATAGTTTATAATGAAAGGCATTGAGCTAAAAGTGCATTCATTTGCAAGTTCAGGGCAATGGAGTTGCATGTTACTTAGTTAGGCATTTTTAAAAAGATAATATTTTTCAGAAAGGCCATATCCACGTGATGTGGGTGAGAATAACACTGGAAGAAGAAACTGCAGTGAAGGATTCAGAACCAGCTGTGATAATGCAGCTCTTGCCTCAGTAGAGCAGGTCTGGATTCATTCCACCTGGCTGACCACCATGAACCCATTTACCCTGGGTTGCCTCTGTAATCAGTGGAGCAAGAGAGCCACTCCACGGGAGGAGTGATTCAGGCTTTGGTGTGGTCCATGAATCACCTGCTCCAGGTGCCTCTCTGTTCCCAGTGGGAGCCCAGGGACTCCTGCCGTGGGAGCTGTGCTCAGGTGTCCAAAGCAGCATGAGATGAATCTGGGTGCTGGACACGTGTGGGGTCAGCACAGTTCCTTGCTGTAGGAAAGCAAGGGAAGTGGATGTGATTGCCCACAGAAATGAGCAGGGCTGTTAATGGCTTCATTGCTGTGGATTTAGCAGCCCAAGGTTTGTCTGTCTCGGTGATTTCCACTGGTCTGCAATTCAATCACTGCTTTTGCAAGACTGGAGCCTAGAGCTTCAGAGCCATGGCAGCCTCTCAGGGTAGAGAATCATAGAAACACAGAACAGTTTGGGTTGGAAGGGACCTGAAAGATGATCCAGTCCCAACCCCCTGCCATGGGCAGGGACACCTCCCACTATCCCAGGCTGCTCCAAGCCCTGTCCAGCCTGGTCTCAAACACCTCCAAGGATGGGGAGTCCATAACCTCTCTGGGCAACCTGTGCCAGTGCCTTATCACCCTCTCAGCAAAGAGTTTATTTCTTATATCTAATTTAAACCCACCCTCCTCCAGCTCGAGGCTGTTCCCCCTTGTCACTCCACGCCCTTGCCCAAAGTCCCTCTCCATCTCCCTTGTAGCCTTCTTAGGTTCTGCAGGGGGCTCTAAGGTCTTCCCAGAGCCTTTTCTTCTCCAAGATGAACAGTCCCAACTCCCTCAACCTGTCTTCATTTCAAGAGAAAAGAATGATATTATTTTTATTCCAAACCCCCTGAATACACACAGAATGATCCCAGAGTGAACTCTGCAGACATTGAGCCTTTCACCTCTTTGTTTCTCAGGACCACAAGAGAGAACAATTGGGTTCTACCTGGGTCTCTTCAATATTGAGGCTTCAGCTTTTAGGATGTTTTGAGGCCTGCTAAGAGAAAAATTAAAAGATTGTATTATTTTAAAAATATCTTTAATAAACTTTGAGTAGTCCAACTACAGAAAAAAAAGGACTTGCATTGAAGTAACACTTCTGTTCCTGCAAGTCAGTGTTTGAAAGAAAAAAATTGGGGTTTTTTTCTGCTTTGTCTGCTATGCAAAGGCTCCTACTGTTTCAAGTGGCTTTGGAGTAGGCACTAGGCAAAGTGGACCATAATTTCTATGTACTCAGTGTCCTCTACTATTAGTCCTTCATACTGTAGTAAAGTAGATAACAGCATTTGGGGAAAAAAAGAGACCTCAAATAGCACTTAAGCCTATTTTTAATACTTACCTGACTAGATTTCAAGTGATAACATACCTTTCATTACATGCACATTGCCTGCATGAAATTGTTTGCAGCAATCACCACCTTCATTACTCAGATGCACACTGAATTGAAGCATTAACCTGTGTGTGTGAAGATAATAATGTTGGGAAGGCATTAGTCCCAAATCATATCTGTGTGACAAGGCTGCAGGATTTTTCTGTGCAGCCAGATCAGCTTACAGGCAAATGAAAATGTAAATAACACTTCCAGTGAATCACCAGTTTATGTATGAATCAAAATGTTTGTTTTCACCATTTTAGAACTCCCCACTGTCTTCACAGTATTTACTGGGAATATTGATTTGCTAAAATGAATTGGCTGAGATGGTGACTAAAAACCAAGATGGCCTCAAAATGAAGTCATAAAGCAAACTGCAACAGATAAAGATTATAAAAACTGTGGCCACTTGCAATGGCAACAGTGTGTTTGGCAAAAAGCCCATCTCCAGTTTCAAGGTGAACCTAAGGCTCCGATGAAACTGCCTGCCAATAGATATGGTGTATTAAAGTGCTGCCAAAGTTCAGCTCCCAATATTATTTCCTGTTCTGACTCGTAGCAATTCTGCCTGGGCAACCAGGTGATTTCAGACTAAATGCCACCTTTGGCATTTGGAGAAGAAGGTTACTAGGTCAGGATCTGCCATGGAAAATGGGTATAGGTATAAGGCAGCTAATGGTAGTCATTCAGCTCAGACCACCTGCCAGCAGCCTAAAGCAGCAGAGTGACATTTAAAAGCAATCAGAGTCTGAAGAAAACCTTCAGGGAAAACAGACAATGCTTCAGAAAAAGCAGCTCTACATTTGCCAGAGGGAAAAAACACAAGACCTTTGGGAGCAGTGCTCAAGTCGAAATAAATATCAAGGGAAATAATGGAAATACAGTAAGTGGGGCTTCTTTTTAAGCAAATTCCTTCCCCACTTGCTTCTCTGTTGGCCTGTCTTTGCCCATCACTGTTGTCCCTGTGCTGTGAGTGGTCTCATCCTTAGCTTTTGAAGAAAATACCATAACTTTGAGCAAAATTCTCTGCAAATCCATAGACCCAGAGCACACAGCACACGGCCTGGGTGAGACATGCTGTGGGGAGGAGATCCTCCTGGAGAAGGCAGGATCCTCTCTAATGCCAGCAGGAACAGGAGCTGCCTTTGCACTGCCTTGCTCCTAGGGGTGATCCCTACTGCTGGACTCACAGTGCCCTAAAGTAAGGCAGTGTTAGAATTCCTGCCTGAAATTTTAATTTTAGTGCTGTTATGATATCCTAATTTTGAGATTGTGTTAAGGATGCTTAAGTCCTTATGGAACCATATCTTATTTTAATAATTAATAAAAGCACAGTGAAGGCTTGCATCCCTTCCTGGCTGGCAGAGTGTCTGTTACTAATCTGGCCCAATTTACCTTTCCTCTGCACAGAAATCTCCTCTGGAAAACTTATGGTCAGCTCATACTGCCTCCTCCAGCTGGAGTCAGGCTTTGTGTGTGCAGCTTGTGCTGCTCAGCCCATCCCTGAGGGTCACTCCGAGTTCAGGCCCCTTACAGGAATGTCTTTATCTTCACCTGAAGTTTCATCCAGTGTGTCCTCAGCTGCCATTGAGATCTCCACCTGTAGTATTTTCACTCAGCTACCAACAAAAGGTTTGTCCCTGCCATGTGCCAGATAACACTCTTAGTCACTCAAGTGTTCCTTTTCCCTTTTTCTGTTTGCCTGAATGCCTTGTTCCTTTGCACAGAGGTATTTACACGGCTTTGGACAAATTACAATTAATTAAGGCTGGCTGTTATTAAATAAAAAGTAATTTACTATCTAGCTGCTGAAGGTAAGATGACATGGCATGTAAGTTGGGAAAAACCCAAAAACATGAGAAAAAGGTAGGAGAGGTTGTCCTCTCCCTGCTCTTGATTAGGAATTATCATTTCCAGGAAGGGAAACAACAGCTAAACAAACCTTGCCATTGTCTTACACTAATCCTTAAATGGAGTGGGGATAACAGGTGTAAGATATAAAAGGGAATAACTCAGAAGAGCCCAGCAGCCCTGCTATTGTTCACCTGTGCCGTCACAAGCAGGGGAATTGATTTATTTCCAAGCTAAATTCCCTGTTCTCCTGAACACAGTTCATATTAAAGACCCTTTGACCACACCATCTGTTTGCATTGTAATCCACATCTAAAAGAGTCAACAGAAATATTGACTCACAAGCTGGTTCTAGCTTAGGCCTGCGAGTTAAGCTCCCACAACACACTTAAGCTTCTGCACAAAGAGCTACAGGAACACTCCTCACCTTTTCCTTTCGTGTTGCAATCAATCATCCAGCACTCCAAGCACAGGTCAGGTCCTCCCCCAATGCAAACAAATTGATACCTTCCCTTTGTCTCTCAAACAGCTTTAAATAACAATGCCTAAAACTTCCAGGAATCATTAGCATTTCTTTATGCACAAATGGGGAATATTAGGTCTAGCCAAGGTGAGATTAATCTGGCAGTTTCAGTCTGGTGAAGTGCTGCCCTTGCCACAAAAGCCATCGAGGAACTTGGCACTTGATACTTTCTACCTGTGAAGCCAAAGGCTGAAGTGGCAGGGACTCACCTGCCTTGTGCTGGAATCATTTAAGGCACTGGCAAAACACAAGCAGAGTGAGAGGAGCACTCTTCCATTGACTTCAGCCAGGTATCATTTCTAAATTTTTACTGGTACGTAATTTCCTTGGTGTCTCCAGCTGCTGCCTGCAAAAGCAGAAGCAACAGGGAAGAGAACAGAAGTTTAATTTCAGCATCATGGGTTTTGTATTGACCCAGAACACCAGACTGAAGGAAAATGCTGAGAATCACAGAAACTGCTGTACAGTACACCAGGAATTAAGCCAATTCTTGCATTTAAACCTGTGAGAATAAAACAATGGCTCAAAACCACTCCTGCTCTGGCTGATCCTGGAGATGCAGCAGCTGGCTCTGAATTTGTACTCATTTTTAATGAGTTGGCCCAGAAATACCACCTTTGTTTCCAACAGAATTAGGCTGCTCTTGGAGACTGCCATAGGGATATATTTCCTTACAGATGCAGTACAGAGCATATAAAGGACAGACAGAAGCTGGAGAAGCAGTATTGAGAAATAGCCCTGTCAGGAAAATCTTGTTTTCCAGATGATATCAAATAACTTTACTGAAGGGTGTGTGTGTGTATGCATATGGAAACACACACAGCACACACACAGATATGTGGATACACACACACAGGCATATCAGGGTTTGGGAGGCACGTAATTTTCCTGTCCAATCCTTTCTTTCTCTCCTGTAATTAAATGTGCAGTTTCCTTCCACCAAAATAACATGGCACCAGTTTGATTTTAATATATCTTTAAGCCATGTACAAACAGTGAGGTTCCTTGCATGAATATTCAGCATTTACCTGCCACACGCCCATGGATATTCAGCAAAACTGGGAATATTCAGGTTTAAGTGACACAACGAAAAGTTCTGCACTACCAGATTTTTGTCATCAAATTTTATGCCAGCCAAAACAGCAATAATTTAAATTTTTATCTCTCAAATCCAGCCATACTTTGCTGGATTGGGTTGTTTTATCCTGTCAAGGTCAGGATGTATAGTCACAGCAATGGGGATGGTTCCTGACTCCCAGTTTTCAGTGCTCATGGAGATAGCATGTCTCAGTTACAGCCAAAATGCTGCAGAAAAGCCTCGGTATCCAGACACCAGCTAGGTCATAGCAAGGTTTCTGAGTGCACAAAGGAAGGGTTTTTCAGCTTCTAGGGTTCACTTTGGTTGCATGATTTAGAGGCTTTTTTTGTCTGCCTTTAATAATGCCACCTTTGTAGTACCAAAATACACGGCCGAGAGAAACTGGCAGCTCTCTGTGGCCAGCAGCTCCCCCGTTCCTTCTCTTTGCACAGGGAAAAAAAACCAAACAACCAAACCAGGAAGCTGCCACCACTGCTGTGACATCTGACATGATAATGTAGCAAAAACAGGATACTCCCTGACCTGCCATTCCATCCATGCCCATTTTTCCCTAGCTGAGGGTGTCGTGTCCTATTTGAATGCATTAAAAACCACTGGGACTCTCTGAATACCCAGAGGGGATTCAAGAACTGTCAGAGTCCTCTTGAAACCACCGAGAAAATGAGTGTTTGCCCTCCCTCCTGCGTGTTGGAATTATTCAGCATTTAATGATGAGTTGGGGGAAGAGTTTGTGGGGAGGAGATAAGGGATGAAAGTAACCTTTTAAATGAGAAAATGGGACAAGCCTATGGGTCACTTCAGGTACCCTTTAAAGAAAAGAAACTGGGATCTGATTTCTCTGTAATTCCTTCTCTAATTCCTCTGAATTAGCCTGTGGGAAGTTCTCAGCCCTCACAAAACAAATTGAGCTCCCCACAAGTCAGACCTGAGGAACAAACATCAGACTTGCTGGTGAGGCCCTTCTGGCAGAAGACCTGGCTCAAGCCTATTTGAATCACCCATTAGTAAAGAAATCACCTTCAAAAAAAGTCAGTTCAACCTAAATTCCATCAAACCTAATAGTGATACCCCATAAACCAGTGAAAATACTGACCTAGGAAATGGACAAACATTGTGTGTGAAAGCAAACTCAGGATTTTCGTAGGTGTTCGGTTGATATTGAATTTGGTTAAGTAGCTGTGTGATGGCATCTTCTCTGAGACTGTTGGTCTAGACACCTCTGTAAACCTTAATTCACAGGAGTCAAATCTGCCTTTGGCTTTCAGGCTGCAAAATGATCTGGTCCTTTCACACTGCTCAGCATCTTATCCAGTGGAAGTGATTAGTGAGGAATCAGAAACTTCCAGAGCTGAGGGTTTCTCTCTCTGATGAGGATTCCTGTCTCCATTCCCACTTTAAGGCAAATTAGGTGAAAGGAGGAGAGAAAATCATGATCAGAGTACCTTATGCCATGCTCCAGCTGCTTTTAGTTACCTCCAGTGGCTGGAGGGAGCACAGGCATCACCTCCATATGCTGAGGAGATCAGGGATTATTTGGAATTTTGGCTAAGCACTTTCATTCCCCAGCATTTTATTTGTGTGCTGGATGCAAGGTGAAAAAAAAAAAAAGGGTCCCATCCCCAGAATTACTCGTACAATCAAAAGCCAGGGTGTTGGGGTGCCTCTTGCTCAGGTCTAAGATGAAAATAAAGGGTTTAAATTCTTACTCAGCCACTGAGTCACGTGAGAAAAAGTTTGAAGTCAGTCAGGGCTGGAGAGCTTTAACCATGAAATTCCAGGAATTAAGGGGAAAAAATCCTGCATGAAGTGAAGTGCCTTAGAAACACAGTCCTCTAAGATACAGTGCAACATTTAATAGCCCTGAAAATTCACAGGCCAGATGTGGAATTTGACATTCTGATTTAAAGATTCGGACATAAGCTCTTTTGCATGNATATTTCTTAATATTTAGCCCTGCTGTCTCACATGCCATGTTCCAGGGAGAAGTGGGACGGAGGGAATGAATCAAGAAGTTTCATTTCTTGAAATGAATGATCCTGCCCGCGGGTTTTGGGTTCCTGATGGGGTCAGTGAGTGGGAAGTGCAGCAGATGCCGCAGTCAGGGGNATTTTTTTTTTGGTAAAAAGTAGAATATGGTTGACAGAAAATTGCATGAGCAGGTCCACAGTGAATAACTTAATTAGGTGGCGTGTAACAGAGCTGCACGCAGCCGTTAGCCAGAAATGTGCACTTTGTTGGCTTTAGCTCTAATTAGTTTTAATTCATCTGCATATATATTAGCTGCTTCATGCACAAACATGCAGCTACACGCAAAAGCTTTACCATTCCAGCTGGAAACAGAAATGGAAGCACCATGTGCTAAACTGGTGCTGAGGAGCACACCCTGCACTGCCGAGCGCTCCGATCGCCACGGCAACCCCGGCTTTGGGGGGAATTCAGGCTATCCCGGCTTTCCCACGTTCCGGACCTCACAGCCAAGAAGCTGTGAATAAATTCTGCTTACGCCGAGCAGAGCATAAATTAAACAATGTGGGATGTGAGGCGCGGACCTGCCAGTGCTGCGCCCTTTTAATTCACATTTTCTCGGCAATTTCTGTTGCAAATTTGGCAATGTGCCTGGGAGTGACAGAAAGCACCTCTCAGGAGATGGCTGGGAGGGAAACAAAGATAAGATTTAGCTCAATTGTTCACATACAGACATTAAGGCAAGAACCGTTTCATAGTTTCATTTTTATGTCAGTCCTTTCTCAGACTTTATATGCTCCCTGTCTGTAAAATCTAGTACCAGGTTTGCATATAAAAATCACCAACTTTTGTACAGAAATTTCATCTTTGTACATCCTTTTGCCACAGGTGGTGTGTACATTTGCAGAGTAGCTGTTACAATCCTTTTAGAAGTTAGACCACAATTAGAACTGCTCAGATTAAATTCTGCAAATAATTTTTTAAACTTAATACTGCAGCTGGGATCAACAGGACTAACAGAATTAAGAAACTGAAAAGAAAACATTATAAAAATAATGAACATTTTTAATGGCAAGATGTTTGGTTTCTGTAAAAACTCTCTAAAGCCAGGCTTACCTGTAAATAAAACGCCTCCCACAGCAAGTCCCAGTTGGGTGATTTTTTACATCTCCCATGACAATGGTGCAGTTTTATGTCTGTGTAACTTCACACAGCACCAGAGCCTGCTCTGAAGGCTTGAACATTACGTAATAAATAAAAAATACCAGTCTGACAACTTTTTGAGGCATTCAGCAGAGATACAAAGTTGAGCTGCCTTCCTTAACAAAGGCACTTTTTAATTACATTGTACTGGAGACGTCTCAAGACCTCCCTGAGTGTTTTTATTTTTTGTAGAGTAGAGAACACACACAAAACCCTTCACTTTGCTACAAGAGCTGGTTACTGTGAGAGCTACCTGGAGTTCTGTGACCTGCCCCAAATACAGCACAACAAACCAAAATAAAGGAAAGTTTAGGTGCCATCCATGCAGGAATTGTACACACAGAGTGTCAAACTGCTGGACACGAAAGAAACACACAGACTTTTCAGCTGCAGTTTAGGACTACTCAGGCAGGACCAGAAAAGGCCCTGCCTTTCTTTATTCTCTCATATTTATATCTTTCTTAAGACCATCGTGGATTGGTCAATGAGGTTACCACCTCTACAATTTCACAGGATAATGACATAGTTTATTATCTTTGTCTGCCTTAGGAGAAAGGAATGAGAACAATTCAGAAGTTTAAAACAATCTAGGTCGGTTACAAAAACAAGGACTGTGTTTATAGAAAATGTATGAGAACTTTTACTACAGAAGTAAAAACATAGAACTCTGCAAAAATCAGGGCAACAACAGAGCACTTGGGAAAGGCTTTCACCTCCCCAAACTGATCAAATCAGAGAAATGACCGAGTTCAAACTCAGTGAGTATGGCCAGTTGCAGGGGTTTTGATGGTGTCTGTTACATCACGTTTCACAAGAACAAGCCTGTTGTTTTCCCTTCAGCCTGCTCTGAGAGAGGCATGTGTAATGCTGTCAGGAATGAGGCAGGAGCAGGAATGGCCCTGTGGACAGGACTATTTGGTGATTAAGAGCTGGTTCCACGCAGATTCCCACGCAGGGACCAGCATGACTCTGCCTTTCCCAGCAGCCCAGGGCAGCCCTGCTTCCTGCTCTCCCCGAACCTGCAGTTCCCAGTCCTCATTGCAACACACCCTGCTCCTGTGGAGCAATCCTCAGCTGCAACAGTTCTTATTGAATCACAGATTCTCCAAAAGTTCCTGAATGTCTGCTCGCAACTCCTTCCCCTCAGCTCACCCCCACAATTCCTATTTTTGTGGTTGAAACTGTGAGCTGATTTCTCTCAGTTCCACCAGATCACCAAAACACAGAAAAGAAATAAAACAAAGAGGGAAGACAATTAAGAAAAATATTTGTGCTGGAACACATTTTAAGGACATCGGTGACTCATGCAGAAGAAGAAGAAGGGCACAAGGCAGTGATTAGAAATAAATTTGAATTGAAAAGTACTCAGACAAAAAGCATGAATTAAGAACATGCTGAGCACCAGAGAGACATGGTCTGTGTTATTAAGCTTTCTGCATTAAACAATTAAATGAAGCAATTAGATTTCAGAAAGTAGACAATTATTTTAGGAATGAAACAAAGGCTGGAGGAAATGCAGCTGCCTGTGTGTGGAGAATGGAGAAAAGGAAACCAAAGCATTGCATTTCAAATGTTCACAACAACCAATTTGTGTAAGAGGATTTTTAATTAATGGTCCAGAAAACTTCTTTTAACTCAGTAGTGAAAATAATGTGATCTTAAAAAAAACCAAAACAACACCTCAATATGTGATTATAATTGATATCTTCAAAAATCATAGGCAATGGCAAGCAAGTGCTGAAAGGGACTGAGAAGTGACATGAAAAAACAAACCTCTGAGATGAGAATTCCCCCGAGATGGCCCTTTAAACTCTCCACGTTTTGATGTGCTGTTTTCTCAAGGCTGTGAGGAAAGATGACTCTCACGAGACCAAAAGGAAAATTGTTTGAGTAATTCCTCACGGGCAGATACTCTTGCAGAGCATCCTGAAGGATTTGATCAAATGGGCAATTAAGTTATTTGTCTTACTCATTCACAGCTCTAAGTGCAGGCTGACACTCCACAGAGCAGCCAAGCCTCTGTCAATTTGTTCTGGGCATGTACTCTAAAAGCCTGACCAAGCTTAGACTAAACCAGAAGCCGGGCTTTTAATTCATTATCAAACAAATATAACATCCTTAGCACAGCAGAGGAAAGGAGAAGGAAGCCTACCCACTGGCAGCCTTTCTCCCAAGCACACTGGGACTCGATTTTAGGCTCCTGAGGGCTGGCAGGGAATTGTTTTTTCCTTACACTTCCCTGAGTGACAGAATTCAAATGCAGCCCGTTTAGCACTTCTGAGAAACTCAGTGACAAAACGCTTTGCCTTTTGTCTTTAATGTCCCAAGAAGGGCACTGGTAACACAATGCCTGGTTAGCACCACTCCTTGCTTTCAAAGTGTCCTTAATGTCCACTTTCTCCAAGTTAGAGATCTCAACCCCATCAAACAAGAAAAAACCCAGTTCAATTTATTTTGTTTTTTAAGGAATTATTTTTAATGAAATGTACACGGCATTATACAATATAAAACTTTACTTCAATTTATAAAAATATGTATAGGAATTCAAGGTGTTTAATTTGAAAATAAAAGGTTGTCACCTGGATCAGAAAACATGCCCTTACAAATTGCACTCTTTTCCCTCATCCCTCCTCCCAATAAAAAGATTTCGTTCCCTTTGTTTCAGTAGATTTTGCTCTCACATAAACAACATTTTAATCTCTCATAAAAAGTCTTAATTGGCCCTGAGGTACTGCACAGATTGATGCAGTCTAGGTCATTGCTTTGATACACAGTAAAAGCATGTACAAAATCCTTAAAGAAACAAGAGGTTTTTACCTTCTGAAGCAGAATATTTCTTGTAGCTGGTGAGTGCTTGGCTACAACTAACAGGTTATTCCAACTGATTCCTAAAATATCCTTGCAGTAGGGAGTATACTGCTCCTATTCTACAGATATCTCCTTTGTGAAGCAGAAGACTTATTAAAGGTGGACAAGAAAAGCACTTCAGCAGAGAGACTGGACTTGGAGCTGTTGCAGAGCTGTTTCAGCACTCACATAACTCATCCTGCTCACTCCACTCCTCTGCTCTGCTCCCAAGGATTGCTCACAGCAGGAAGGAAAAACTGCTGGAGCAATCCTTTTCTTTAGATACTACAGAATGGATACTCCTGGAGTCCACGAAACAAAAATCTCCAAAACATCTGCACTGGTCATTCAGCTGAAGCTCAGCATTTCCTCCTGGGAGCCTGGAATTGACAGTTGATACAAGTAAAGAGAACAAGAACTTGGAGAGCTCTGCCTGCCCAAAAGGGAGACAGGTGGCAACTCCTGTGTTACCCTTTGCTGGGATACACTCACTGATACTTAATATACCACAATTGGAAAGATACTGAGAATCAGCACACAACTCTGGAATGGTCTGGGCAGGAAGGAACCTTAAAGATCATCCAGTTCCAACCAGGGACACCTTCCACTCGACCAGGTTGCTCCAAGTCCCACCCAGCCTGGCCCTGAGCGCTTCTAGAAATGTGGAGAAGAATCATTTAAGGGAAAAAAAAACCCGACTGAAATGATTTTTCTATCGTGTGAACTTACAGCAGTTTCCACTAACTACAATTAAGTATCCAAGCCTCACTGTTTGAGCAAAAGGCACCAAGTGCAATGAAAACTTGGAAATTGCCAGTGTCATGACGTTTCTGCAGAGCAGTGACAGGTTATGTGCTGACACCTGGCCTTCACAGCAATGGCACCACATAAAAACAACTTGGAAGGAGCTGAAAGTCCCACAGGTGCAGCAGCAAGAAAACCCCTTCCAGTGTCCAGCCAAGCACTTGGGACATGTTTGCAGAAACACAGGATCCTGCAGCTGTTCAAGTAAGAATGATTTCAGAGGATTCTTTCCCCAGAGGCCTCTACAGCCCTGCATGTCTTGGACTGTGCAATTGTGCAATTTCTCCAGCCCTTGGTCAGGTGTGAAGGCCACGGATTGAAGTTTGTTCCAGACTAAAGCTGAGGACTGACTCTGGCCTGGTTCATCAATCTGTTCCTTCTGTGAGTGGCTCTCACCTTGCAGCACACACGAGCAGCCTCTGTGACAGAGGCCATGGAAGGATTCCCAGCAAGGAGCCCCAGAGCATCCATAGCTTTGGAAAGAGGCTGCTGGAAACATCTGTGAGACACACAATCTCTTGGGTAGTTTCAGAACACTCCCTTCAGGATGCTGAAGGCACTTGGAGCAGACATTTGATTTCATTTTCAAACCCAGGCACTTTTTTTCCAAGAAAGAGCCATCACAATGTTTAATGTCCCTCTTGCACTACAGTCTGAGGTTACAGTTGTCTTAATACCCTTTCATGGACAGCAAATACATTTGACAAATTACCTAAGAGATTATGCTACTCCAAAAGAAAAGCCAGCAGCCAGCTGAGAGGTTTACTCCTTCTCCCTTTCACACGACATTTATAATAGGCCACACAAAAAAAACCAATCCAACCTCCCCACGAAATTTTAAATTCCAGTTGCCTCAGAGGTGTCCCATGAATGTATTTCCAGTGGAGATGCATCTGAGAAGAGCCTGCAGCAAAGCAGATCTTTCCAGGTGGGTGGCAGAACAAAAGTGTGAGAATTTCTAAAAAATGGAGTTCAGGTCTTGTAAAAGTTAAAATATCTTGAAAGAAGCATCAAACTACAAAGTGTTCCCTGAAAGGAATCTGTTTCCATGTCAATTTGCATCTGAGCATAAATTAACTTATTAAGGCACAAAAATTAATAGCGTGATAAGCAACCAGTGATAATTATTTTGCTTCAGAAGAGAAGAAGGCACTGTGACTTTTTTTCATTCATAGTTTTACACTGATTTCATTGGGCTCCAGTGTTCACTTGTGAGATCTTCTCTTCAACCCTGTCTGCCACCAAATTCAGGTTACAGCCCCTCAGGGCTTCTATTAAGTCAGCCACCTTTGCATCCTTCCCCTTCCACGTCTGCCACTGCCGAAGTGCCTGAACGAGCTGTTCATACAAATTATTTCGATGGTCTGCCTCTATCCTGTCCAGCTTCACCTCTGGCATCCCAAGTTCTCGCATCAGCTTCTTCCACTCCCTCCCAACATTGTCACATATGACAGCACCAGCTGCCTCCAGGAGACCTGAAACAGCACAAACAGATCAAGTTAGCCACGGATTTACTAAGAAACACAAGAAAACGTTTAGAAGTTGTTGGTTTTTTGGCTTTGTTTCACTGCAAAGAAGAGAGTTCTGCAGAAGCCACCGGATAGACTTGGAATCCCGAAAGATAAAAGAAAGATAAAATGAAGGAAGAAATTTCCACCCCGGAAAGCTGTTTGTGTACACACTTACTGGGGTTGCTGGGCAGCGATATTTGCGGGCATATATCAATATATAACTATATATATACACATATATAACTAAATATATATATAATCCACCTACGTCTTTCATGCACATCTGGCTGATCATCATTGGCATGAGGTCGTCCCTCTTCGAAGTGCACCACCAGTGCCAGCAGATCGCCCCTCTCGATGTGCTGCAGCAGCTTCTTCAGGAACCCCACGTCGTCCCTTGTGATCAGCTGCAGCTCCATCAGGATGGTGCAGAGGTCCAGGCCGCTTTGCACCGCCTCAAGCTTTCTCTTCCTAATCTTGTCGCGGCAGAGGAACTTCATGGCGGAGACCTCCGTTTCCGACAGGCCCGCGGAGATGGTGTGCTGCATGCTCAGGAAAGGGTCCAAGGTGCCGCGGGCCGCGCCCGGCACAGGCCGCGCGGGGGGGATTTCGGCGTCCGGTCCCCACCCTTCGGAGGGGAAAGCCATTCCTGTTTGCGCAGAGGGGCTTCCCCGGAGCACGGAGAGACACCGGAGGGAGGATATGATCCCGATACGACCCCGAAATGATCCCGATACGACCCCGAGCCGATCCCGGCCCGGCCCGGCTCCGCCGCGATGGCCGCGACCCGCGTCCGGAACTCACGTGACGCCGCGCCTTTCCCGCCCCCCGCCCGCCCCAAGATGGCGGCCGCGCCGCCGCCCGTGAGGGAGGAGGGTTGTTGCCCTCGCCGCCGCCTAACCTGGGCTTGGGGAGCCGCTGCCCCGACCCCCCGCGAGGGGAACGGGCTTGTTTGGTGCTGCTGAATGCAGGGCGTGTGTTGGAGCCGAGCACGGCGCGGCCGCTGTTGTGCTGCGGGAGAGGCCCCGGTGCCCTCATCCGCGGCCAGGTCACAGAACAGCAGAATCGCAGAATCGCTTCGGTTGGAAAAGATCTCGGAGATTATTGAGTCCGATCTATGACCGATCACCACCGTGGCAACCAGAGCATGGCACTGAGAGCCACATCCAGTCTTTCGTTAAACGCCTCCAGGGGTTTAACCTCCTCGGGCATGCCATTCCAGTGTCTGATCACCCTTTCTGCAAAGGAATTCTTCCTAAAATCCAACCTAAACCTCTCCTGGTGCAGCTAAGACCACATCTTCTCCTCCTGTCCCTGTTCCCTGGGAGCAGAGCCCGACCCCCCCTGAGCCCCCTCCTGTCAGGGACTTGTGTGGAGCCACAAGGTCCCCCCTGAGCCTCCTTTGCTCCAGCCTGAGCCCCTTCCCAGCTCCCTCAGGGATTCTCCATTCCCTTCCCAGCTCCCTCAGGGATTCTCCAGCCCCTTCCCAGCTCCCTCAGGGATTCTCCATTCCCTTCCCAGCTCCCTCAGGGATTCTCCGGCCCCTTCCCAGCTCCCTCAGGGATTCTCCGGCCCCTTCCCAGCTCCCTCAGGGATTCTCCAGACCCTTCCCAGCTCCCTCAGCCCCTCCTGGGGCTTCAGACCCTTCCCCAGCTCTCTCAGTCCCTCCTGGGGCTCCAGACCCTTCCCCAGCTCCCTCAGTCCCTCCTGGGGCTCCAGACCCTTCCCCAGCTCCCTCAGCCTCTCCTGGGGCTTCCCCAGCTCCATTCCCTTCTCTGGACACGTTCCAGCCCCTCAATGTCCTTCCTGAATCGAGGGACCCCGAACAGGGCACATGACTCGTGGAGTGACCTCACCAGTCTAAGCCTGAACTTGGGGGAACTGGAGCTTTCCTGTTAAATTCTGAATCATTTGACTTCTTGTGAACACCCGTCTCTATAAGGGGTAATCTCTGTGGGTTTTTGTTCCAAAGGTGGGAAGAAAATCAGTACAAGGAGGAAAGGTTCAACCTGGAGAAAAGGAGGCTCAGGGGGTGCCTTCTCACTCTCCACAACTCCCTGACAGAAGGACATTGGTCTGTTTTCCCAAGGAAAAGGGGCTGCACAAGAGGAAAATCCATAGGGGAGGTTTATGTGGGGTATTAGGAGAAATTTCTTCACTGAAAGGATGGACAGGCATTGAACAGGCTGCCGAGGGAAAGTGCTGGAGTCACCACTGCTGTAGCGATTTGAAAGATGTGTAGATTGTGCTGCTTTGACACAAAAGGTGGTGGACGTGGCAGTGCCAGCTTAATGCTTGGACTCAGTGATCTTAGAACTCTTTTCCAACCTTAACTGTTGGTTGGTTCCATGATTCTGTAAAGGGCTTTCTCCACCAAGAGCAGGAAAGGCCACGACAGAGCCCTGCTCCCAAGGAGATGCCATTCCCATGGTTTCCCTGCCTTTCCTCTGCCCTCTCCATGTGGCCCCCAGTGCCCCCAGAGACCCCCAGCCTTTCCCTGGGGACACAGGGCATGCAGAGCCTGGCCTTTGCCCCTCACAAAGATTCATTGTGACACAAAGTGCCTCCTGACCTTTAAAAGGGAAGAAATAGAGCAAATGTTAAGTCCCTGTGTTTTAGCGGCGACTCTTACACAAGGTGGAAGGTTGTGAACTTTTTTAAATGGGAAAGATCAAGTTCATCCCATTATTTTGAAGGTGCCTTTTGGCTTTTCTTCCCAGCACATGTAGATAGTTCAGAGATTTCCTTCTGTGAGCACTGGCATGTTGATTCCCCAAGCTACCCCGTTCCTAAGCTGTTTCCAGCACACTTTAATTTATTATTGTTACAACACACTAACAGATCTATGTTCTCTCATCATGAAAAAGATTTCCATCTGATAAAGTGACTTAAACACTATCATCTTCCTCATCTCTATCTCCACTCTCACATTCCAAGGTGAGCTCCTACCCCCAAAACATTTCTAAAACTCCCACAGGAGCAAGCCCTCCTTAGATAAACCCACTAGATACTTTTCTTTATTCCCTAAATGCTGCAGGCTGGAGGGAATTAACTTGTTGCTGGGTCTTGTGGTAAAGCAAAGAGTGAGAGAATTGGCCACTGTGAATCTGAGCTGGGATGAGATGTGCCTGATTTAAGAGATTTGGTTTCATTCTGCAGCCCTGAATATACTTTAAACTCAAGGAAAGACCTTAACAAAAAGGGTAGCGCAGGAGAAATATATTTGCTGTGTGTGGATTAATTTCTGAAGCAGGAGTAACCCTTGTACTGATGTGAGAAATTTAAAATACAGTTATGTAAAATCTCTTGTTAATTTTGTCGAGGAAGGTGACTCTACAAAACAGCAGGGATCAAATCACATGGTGCCTGGTGATGGCAGCCAATGAATTCAGAGACAAATCCACATGAGAGAAGTCCAAATCAGTAAAATTTATACCTTTGTTTTCTATACCTTGACATGCAATTGAAAACAACATCAACTGAGATTTTAATCAGTTGGTCCAAACCTGGTGGCCAGATTCAGCACTGAGGTGTTGGCAGCGTGAAAGTGATGCTGCACATTTGTATAATTCCAAAAGTGTCTGAAGTAGTAACAACAATGAAACTAAAAGACACAAATCATTATGTAATTAAGACTCTTAAATGCTTTTAAACTCACTCCTAGTAGAAGGCAGTGTGATTGAGTAGGATCTTTTATTGTGTCTGAACCTGACTTGGATGCATTCACGGATGAAAATAGCCCAGCAATGTGCTTTATTCCAGTGATTTCCTTTGGAAGCAGCTCGTGGGGCTTTGGCAAAGAAAATACTAGCCAAACTTGACACATCATAAGCACTTCTGCATCAGAATAAAATTTAACAGAGACGATTTATTGGAGCAGCTCAGATTTCAGTGGAAGTTTTCCCGAAATTTAAGTGCCGCGAATGATCCGGTTCCTAACCAAATAATCCTCAGGTTTCTCGAGGCAAGACGAGTCCTTGCAAAATGCTGCAGAGGGAGCTCGAAGCCTGGGAGTGTTTCAGACTTTGACTTCGTGGTCCTCGCTGGAGGAGCAGAGCAAAGAGAGCGTGGAAAGATTAATTTCAGCAGAGCCCTCAGGGAGGTGTCGGTCACCAGGACATCCGGGCAAAAACCACCCATTTGGGGACTGCAAAAATGGCAAAGTGTGGGGCTGTCCTGAGCTATGGGTGACTGAGCTGTGTTTGTGTGGAAGCTAGGGAAGATGCTTTGTGATTTCCAGCCAAGGTAACCAATATTCTGCTGGTCCAGAGAAACAGGAGTGTTCAGATGTCGCTCTGATTTTTGCAGTGTTCTATGTTTTTACTTCTGTAGTAAAAGTTCTCATACATTTTCTATAAACATAGTCCTTGTTTTTGTAACCAGCCTAGATTATTTTTGACTTCTAAATTGTTTTTCGTTCCTTTCTCCTAAGATGGAGAAAGATGATAGACTGTGTCATTATCCTGTAAAAATATAGAGGTGGTAACCTCATTAACCAATCCACGATTATCTTTAAAAAAAATATAAATATGAAAAAATAAAAAAAGGCAGGTTTTTTCTAGTCCTGCCTGGGTAGTCCTAACTTACAACTGAAAAGTCTGCATGTTCCTTTTGTGTCTGGCAATGCAACATTCAGGAGCTGCTGGGTTTTTAAGTGAAGCAGCTTTGATAATTTCTTTAATTTACAACACAATTGGATAGCAGATAACCCAGGGGGGATTTAAAATCCTCATCCCTGACAGTTCTGAGTCACAGGTTGTGCAAACACCTTGGCACAGACAGTGCTGAGGAACTGTTTCTCTTTTGAGGCCCAGTCGACTGCACACTTCTTTTAATGCACCTACTCTTGTCTCCCAAGGGAATGAATAACATCTCCTTTTTCCTTTGCTGTCTTCAAGATAAGAGGAGATTTTGCTTAAAAAGAAGCAATTCCCTCCCTACTGCTTGCAGCCCAATTCTAGCAGAATTTTTTCATTTGCTTGCTTGTTTTTTACTCCCATGGTGAATGAACTGATTTCCATAAAAGTTCTTAATGTGTTTATTCAATGCCTCTCACCCATTTTTTGCAAAATCCTAAAATGCACATTTTCAGCAAAGAAAAGACTGTTTCTGTGTTTTCTTTTGTGAATGAATTGATCTGTACATGTTTATTTTGTCAGCTATCACCTCTCTGTTGCTATAATATCCAGTGTAGAAAGAAGTGCTCTGCTAAAAAACCTCATTTGTGAAGAGACTGAGGATCTTTGGAGAAAACTGTCCCTGACAAAAGAGCCTGTAAGAAATGTCAAATTATTGTGGGTTGAGAAAGAAAATTAGAAGCAGAGTGTGGGAAAAGTAAATAAGTACTGAAGAGAGAGTGAACTCTGGCATGACTAGGTTGTATACAGATAAAAGATCTGGCCAAGTAACAACAACAACAAGCAATAAGTTGTTAACAGATGCTTGAACTTAATATTGAAACAGCAGAAGTGTTGATATAATTCTGTTGATACAGTTCTGTTGTGTTATTGTTGGCAGAAGAAGTTAGTTTAACTTTAGGGGAAGGGTAAATTGTAGACTTTTGTTTATTTGCTCCAGCTAAAAACCTCTGACTTGACTTTTTACCTATTTTTGTAGTGAATTTTCATCATACCATGGAAGTATGAAATCATTCAGACAAACATTTCACATGTCAATAAAGCTGTGTGTATATATTAGCCCAGCACATCTCATTCCTCTAAACCTTATTTATTACTTAAGCTCTGCAACATCAATTTTGCACTTGGAAAAACAGAAGAGCAGAGAGAACAGAGAGCGAGGGTTGTTTGCAGAGGAACATCGTTGTGAAATGACAAAATGTCCCTGAATAACAGTGAATGATTTTTAGATCTCTTTTGGGGCCCTTTCTGTTTCTGTTCAGTTCAGTTCCTGCTCTGTGACTGGCTGAGGGCAAAGCAAAGCAAGTTGAGATCCAAACTGGAAGTTGCTGTTCATCCAGGGAAGTAATCCAGCAGTTCTGATTGCCAGGCTTGGGAGCTAATACCAATTCATTTCTGCAGACTAGGTATAATTTGTTCTTTATTTTGCTGAGCTGCTGTATTGCCAGTGTCTAAAGCAGATAAAACCATGAAAAGGTAAATACTTACCACAAGAACATTTATTTTCTGTAAATTGAGGTGTTTTTCTTCAATCTCTGTGTTAGAAAATACAATATTCTGAGCAGCTATGAAACAAAGGTTAGGATAACAAAAATAATTGTTTTGCACAAAATTGATCCATCATTTTGCACCACTTGGAAGTATTTCTTACAAGCATGTAATTAGTGCTGTACCACAGGACTTCATCCTCCCACCCAAGGAAAGGTTTTTTTCCCCCTTTCCTTGCTGAGGAGCAGCACTCCATTGCCTGCTGCAGAGCATTGCAGTTGCAGTAATGGCAGCAGGGATTTCTTATTTTATTTTTTATTTTTTTGGTGTCAGTGAATATTCAGCTCTTATCTCTTCTGCACCAACAGACTCTGCTTTGGACCTGGTGAAAAATGTAAACTTTTTCCCAGTTGTGTCTCTGCATGCAGCCTGCAGCCTCCTCAGAGACCAGAAAATACCTAAATGTCTCTCAGAGGTACTGAAATTTTGCTTGAATAAATAAAAACGAGTGAGCCTGGTCACACTTGGTTGTTTTTTGAGTTAAACTCAGGTATTGTGCACTCAGTGCTGTGACTGGAGATAATGCCAAGCCAAGAGGTGGGGGTTATTTCCTAGAAACAGGTATTGCCTTAGATATCTGTGATTTTCATTCTTTTCAGGACGTGCCAATGCAGTATTTTCCATCTGAGTCACTGTCCTGGAGGTTGGAAGGTGTAAGTTTTTTACTCAGTTCCCATTAGAGAGGGAGTGCCTCGTCTGCTCAAACACAGTGTAGATATTACCCAGTTATTTCCTTTTAAAACAGGAATAGTTTTGTGTAGCCACTAAGTGATACAGGATATGACTGGGTGAGTTACTCACAGGGATTTAGATATAATAAATAACAAAGAAAATTTGGTTTTGTCATCCCTCTCCCTCGATTCTTTGGGGAGGAAGTATTTTCTGCTCTCTGAAGAAAGGCTGTAATTTGAGCTAGTCCACAGCACTGTGGTCAGAACCAGATACCAGCTCGTCCTAAACCACAATTTGGAGTCCATTTCCATGCACAAACATGTGGGAAACTTGTTGCATTTGTTCCCAGAGATGAAAAGTCCAGGAAGGGAGCGTGACTTCCTGAGAGAAGGCTGGATTAATCTAATACAATATATGGCATTTATATATTTCCCTTACAGTCTGTACACTTCAGAAGTGAGGAAGTTACACGTGCCACAGCTCGGTGCCAGAAAAGCCACAGAGTGAGTTTTCATTTTTTTCTTGTGTAGATACAACCAAAATTAAATCATTTGTAGGATAAGATCAGCCCCAAGCTCACCCTATGTGATCAGTCAAATATACATTTAATCATACTTCGCTTTGCTGTTTTTCACCAGTTTTGGAGTGAGGCTTTTGAAAGGGAGCCTGTACCACATCTTTGCCAAGCACCTAAACCTGGCAGTGATTAATTAATCTTCACTTCTTATCCTCAAGAATCCCCAGAGGTGATTACCAGCTTAGCTCACCAGCTCTAAAAGGGGTAAAGAGGGGCAGAAAATTGTTTTCAGAAGTCAAAGTCAGAGAGGCAAAAAGGAAGAGGTTCAGTAGCAGTCCAGAGCTGCCTCACAGTTTTATTTCTTTCTCTCTTTGAAGACAGGATGGAGCTGAAGTTCACATTGATTTACTTGCAGGAGTTTCACCATTCCTCCCCTGCTCACAACTCCTCTTTTCCACTCCCAGAAGTGCCTGAAGAGATCAAAATGCCCAAACCATCACAGGAGTCAGAGCCCCCCAGCCTGCAGACACACAGTGCACACACACCTTCTCCTGCAGCAAACCCAGGGCAGCCTGGCCTGCTGGGATTTATTGCTTCCCCACTTGATGGCTAATTACTTGCAATTACCTCCCTCCTTTACCTGGAGATGTATTCCAGAGATTAATAGGCTGAGAAATGTGAGCTGCTCCTGTAACTCCACACTGCTGCCAGGACAGGTGGGGATTCCAGGCTCGTGAGCTCCGTTCCTCCCACGGGGCTGGAGCCTTCCAGCTTCCATCTCCACACCAGAGCCTGGCATTGCCTGCCTTGGCATGGCTGGGATGGCACTGGCAAAGGCTGCCCCATAACCACCCCCTGCAAGGTGTCCTTGCCTTAGGAATCCAGCCTCTTTCCAGAAAAAAAGGCTCCTGTGGTCTGTCAGCTAACTTGGGTCTGGGAACAGCAGGCAAAAAAAAAGCCTTTTCTTCCTTCCTTCCCTCTTTTTGCACCTTTCCCTTTGCTCCATCTCGTATTTCACCTGGAGAAGATAACCTCTATTTTTTCATTTATTAGTAAAAATAAGGAATAATCTTTTCTTCTCTTATAAGTTTTCTTAACCACATGCCTTTCTGTCTAAAAAGTGGACTTTGTTACTCTTAAGCTTGTTCAGCACAAACACTGTGCTAAGTATTTTGTATTGTGATTCTTTTTTTCTCATGGTCATCCAAACAGATACGTTTCCCATTTTGGCATTAATTTTTTTTTTCCAGAGGTGGTACTAAGGAAGATGAAAATGATGAACTCAAACCTTTCAGTCTTCATGGATTTTCTAAGTCCTTGGCCTCATGGAAACCAGCACGGTGGTGCACCCAATTCTTATCTGCATCAATTTGTTTTGGCTTTAGCTGACACTGAGGGTTAGAAAAGTAACCTACAATAACTGTCAGGAGTTTTTATTTTATCCAAAGTGAAACCAGTCCCTCAATAAGTAATGCTTAACCTCATGCAAAAGCACGCTGAAGTCAAAGGGAATCAATGGAAATATTTTCTTTGGCTTCAGGTGGCCTGCATGGCCTTAAAAATTAAGGATAGAGTTAAAATTCAAAGCAAGCTACATTCATAGTTTTTTCTTCAGAAAGGCCTGTTGGACTAAAAAAAGAAGGTTAAAAAAAGAACTTTGAGTTTTCTCTGCTCTACTAAAAATGGCATGTTGTGTTTGGTCATGGAATAAATAGTGCTCGAATGTGCAAAGAATTGAACCAGAGTTTGAATGGAATTCATATAAATTTTAAGACGGAGTTTTTTTCAGTGGCAAGAGGAAGAGAACTTGTTTACTCTGAAAACTTCGTAGGAAAATATAAATGCACTCAAGTGATGTGTGGAACTCTGGGAGAGGTCAGACTCCTGAGGTATCAAGATGAAAAATAAATTATTATTGCTTATTGGAAATCACAACAGCCAGGAAGATCATTAACAGCTCAGGACCAGAGAGCGTGGGGGGGGTTAAAAATAGAAATGTGTCTGTGCCTTGACGTGAGACTTATTCACCCTCAAGCTATTTAAGACTGCCAAAATATTTGTAGGACAGTATCTTGGAAACACAATGCCATGGAAATCCGGGAGATTCAGGCTCACACTGGCAGCACTGTGGGGTGGGAACAGCTTCCTCCTGGGATGCACCGACTGACGTCGTGTCTTTGCTCCCAACTTCAGATTGCAAACAGCAAACAGTGATTCAGCAGTGGCTCAGGAATGGCCCATGCAGCCACTTCCAGCAGGAATCTTCCCCATGCTCTGCATTTGCTCTTGGACCAAGCAAAGGGATCTCATGACTTTCCTCTTCAATGCATTGAGATGTTGGGTTTGGAACTTTTTTTTTCTTTGATCAAATCTGGGCTGGGAAATGGTTTTGTGCTTATGGTTTTGGGGCAGAAGCATGCCAAGAACAGGTTGAATGCATGTCATGGATGTGCTGTCATATCAACACAGGATTCAGCTTTGTATTTGCACAAATGAAATATTTGGTTTGCTATCTTTCATCAAATCTGGCCCACATGGTCACAGTGAGTCACATCAAGGCATGTCCAGGTATTCTTTGACCACTTCCAGATCCCTTATTCCCTGTTTCCTTTTTCCTCCCCCCTTTATTCCAGTAAATCCTTTTTAGCATAATCTTGCCTCAAATTTGCTATTGGTAAGAGCAAACCTTTTTTTTTTCTTAGCATCCTAAATATGAAAAAAACTTTCAAGAAAAGTACCACAGCTGCAGTGCAAGTCTTTTTCTGGAAGGGATTATCTTCTATCTAATGAGCCCCAAATGCAACATTTTGTCTTTAAGAACTGACAATTCTACACAGTTTTCAGCTAGACTGTGATTTACCTGCTCCTGGTGTCCACATCCATTCTCTCAGGACACAATTCCCACCTTCTAACTAAATTTCTTGACTTGGAGCATTAATATTTTCTGTCAAGGAAAGGAGGATTGGCGTGGAGCCTCGTGCTTTGCCTTCTCACAGAACAGTTAAGTGGGAGAGGGAAAAGAAAATTGCAATCAGCACGTGAGGTTCTGAGCCCAGCTTTGCTGGGACAGATCCCTCAGGGCAGGGAAAATGGGACAGCCACAGTGGAGCTGCATCCCTTCAGTGCTGAATCCAGCAAAGGTGGGCAAAGGACTCCCCAGGTTTCATTCCTTTGGTTTCACCACTTCATTCTTAATAATTAATACACTTTCCAATTAAAAAGCACAAAGCAAATAGCATTCTTCCTCATTACAAGCCCATTTCAAACATCTTAGCTAAAGCTCCTCTGTGTTATTTTCCTCTAAATGCCTAGGATTAAATCAGAAGAAAAGGAAAGCTCCCAGGCTAAGATATATCATTTCATATTCAGTGTCTGTAGGACAAAAGCAGCCAAAAACTCCCTTTGTGCTCTTGGAGATGGATTTCAGCTCATCTCCAAGCGGGTCTCTAAAGCAGCTCAAACATCAGATCTATCTGGGACATTTTTAGGAAGATGTTTGTACACTCAGAGCACAAGGAGGGTTGGGAACAGAACCTGTCCCACAGGAGAAACTCTTGGATATTTAAGTTTATTTCAAATAAGTGTTCAAAGAAAAAGGAAAAAAAAAACCAAAATAAAACAGATTTAGTATATATTTGCTTTTCTTTAAAAAATGATTCCATGAAAGAATTTTATAGATATCTAAGTAGTAATACAGATTTTTATATACAAAATTCCATTTCAATCAATTTACTGTACAAAAGAAAGTATAAGCAACTGTTACTATTTCATGATTTCAGCAAATAATGAAAAATTCGGAAAAGTATGTGTTCAGGATATAGTTCCACCATTTACAGGAATGTCAGTATTGAGTTGGGAATACTTTCAGGTCAATATTTACAGATTAAATCCCCTTCGAGGACGATCCCTAAGATTTCTCTTCAGAATAGGTAGTTTGGCTTTCTCCTGGATCTTTTGGGCTACCAAGGAATGAGAGGAAGAACAGGTTTCCAACAAAATGTGTGGACAGAATTCTGCTTGATTTCTCCCCACTCCCAGTCCTATTGCAGTCAGTGGGCCTGACCTGGTAAACATTTACTGCCAGGCATTACATTTATGTGGGAATGAACCAGGCAGGATTTGGCCCTACAGCAACATCATAAGTTTACAAATTTTAAAAATAGTGACATTCCTGCAAGTCAAAATACAACAGAAACAAGAGTTAACAAAATATAAGCCCTTTATTAATAGAAATCTTTGGTTGGATCAATATCTTAAATAAGCTTCAAGAATATTTGGTTAATACCATTTTCTTTCTTCCACATAATTTCTCTTCTGGTACCTTCTTTGGACAGACTACAGAAAAATATCAAGTTTATCACATACTTTAAAACAAATAAATATATCAAAAGCTATATATGGCATTCTTTGTAGAGTTCTAGCATTAATCTTTAAATTAGTTTGGCAAAGAAAAAAAGAAAAGAAAAAAAGAAATAACTAACTTCTCTTGAAAACAGTTTGGTTTTGTAACAAACCATACAGTAGTTAGACTTGAAAGAAATCTTTCCTTTTTATTTTCTTTTTCAATTTTATAATGCAAGTGCCATGGACAAGACAAAGCAATGAAAGAAATTAGGTTAATTGCACCAATATTATTTGGAAGTGCAGTTTATGGTCGACAAAGCAAAACTAAAACGTATTATGCTTAAAAAGAGCTGTACTGGTGGGATTTAACTAGTCATGGTAAGTAAGGATTTCAGACTTATACTTTAAGGAAAAGCTCCTTGTACAAAAGATAGAGGATTTTAAGACAAAAGAAAAGTCCTGTAACTAACTGAAGGTCTGGTCCTGTAGCCCCAGGGCAGGCCAAGCTTCCACTGAAGACAGAGGGTGGGATGCATTTGGGATTCACTCCTCTGGCACAGCCTCTGGGAAATGCAACAGCAGAAAGTCTGTGGGAAAAACTGGCTGTGGAACACAGGTGCAGATACTCCCTTCTCCTGCTGCAGAGGGCTACAGGGAAAAGCCTGGCTGGGACAGGGATGTGCTGAAACAACGGGGAAAAGGGAATTTCCTCAGCAACAGCAGTGTCCGAGGGCAGGGCAGGGCAGTGAGAGCCACTGGAGCTCTCCATGTGCTCGTTAACTCAGGACAATTAACAAAATGCTCCGTGGCCATGGACCTGCTGGGAGGATCTCTGCAATTGTGCTGCTGCTGCTGCTGCAGCCAAGAAAGCACTTCCCAGATTCCCTGCACTGATGTTTCCAGAGGCAGCAGTGCCCTGGGGAGGCACAAGTGCCCCCCACAAGTGTCCCCCACACCTGTGGAACTCCAAAGCTCAGATTCACAGAGCTAAACCCAGCCTTGGGAGGCAGATCAGTCCAGAAGGCTTTATGGAATACTAGGGAATACTAATTTTGTGTATTATTTATTGAGTTACCCCGTGGACCTTCAAACCTGGGTTTCCAAAAATAGTTCAAGTTAGCAT
>VZTZ01022376.1:37405-51077 GCA_013400955.1 Drymodes brunneopygia | reverse complement strand
ATCCATCCATCCATCCATCCATCCATCCATGCATCCATCCAACCACCCATCCAACCACCCATCCATCCATCCATCCGCCCACCCCGGGGAGGGAAAGAGTATATTTTTTTGATAGAAGGTGACAGTCCAGACTCCTCCAAACCTCAGCACTGGCCCCCACATGACCTCTGCTCCTGCCATGGGACCCTGCTGACAAGGGGCTTTGCCCTCCCCAGGGCCAGGGGCAGAGGAGGGGAGCCCCCAGCTGCACTGGAGGGGATGTGACCCCCTCAGACCTTGAGAGCCTTGTCAGCTGTGCCACTGGGGCTGCCAGCACTGCTGCCCTCGCAGCCCTTCTTCTTCCGCAGCGTCTCAATCCAGCTGCTGCTGGGGCGGGGGGCAAAGCTGGAGAGTGCCAAGGAGCTGAGCCGCATGTTCTTGCCAGACATGATGAGCTCCCCAAAACCCTCCTGATGGGAGAAGGCATAGCCAGAGCGGCGTGAGCCCACACGCCCCGTGTGCCGCATGCACCGGTGCTGTGTTTTCTGCTTCTTCCGTACCAGCTGAGTGTAGCGCACCTGGGGACACAGGGCCAGGGTCAGGGACCTGTGGAACCACCTCTCCTCAGGGCTGGGACCCCGTGACTGCTCCCACAGCCACGCACTCTCACCGTATCTGAGAGTTCTGGTTTCAGGTCCAGCTTAAGGAAGCGGAAGGCCACAACGGGCATGATGCAGACTACGGTGGTGAGGGCGATGGTCAGCCAGACCGTGGGCTGGGCCAGCGTGTTCTGCGCGTTACCTGGGGGGAAGAATGAATCCAGAGAGGGCTGGGCTGAGGCTGCACCCTGCTGGGGTGGAGGGCACGAGGCACCACAGGGACTCACCCACAAAGCGGAACTGGTTGGGGAACATCCGGAAGAGGCCATCACTGTGCATGGTGAAAAGGATGGCAAAGTAGGCGGCCAGGCTGCCCCAGATGAAGAAGTGGTTGATGGCCGTCCAGAATCCTGTGTCCAACCCGATCTGGTGGGGAGGAATGCAGGAGGAGACAGGGCTCAGGGGATGCCTGAGGTGCCCTGAGGGTCTGGGGCTGAGTAGCCACATCCCTACCTGCACACTGACGACAATCACGAGGGAGGTGGCGACAGTGACAGCGAAGGACTGGTAGTCAGCCAGCTGGGCACCGTCATCACGGGTGGCATCAGCAAAGACACCGTAGGGGATGAAGAACATGAGGATGGAGGTGTAGATGCCCTGGGCAATGCAAATGAAGAACTCCCGCTTGTTGAAGAGCAGGTTCAGCTGCCCAGGCTCGTAGAGTTTGGGGTATTCCATGCTCCGCTGCTCTGGCACATCCTGGGGGCATGGGCACTTCTCTTTAGCCCTGGGCAGGAGCAGGCTCCACCACAGCCCACAGAATGACAAGGACAGCTCGACTCAGGCACCCAGGCAGCCCTTCTTCCCACAGGGTGGGCATGAAGGGAAGTGGGACAGGCTCCTCACGCACCCAGGCACGCCCCTCATTATCCCCCTCCATACCTGGTCAAAGACACCCATAGCGAGCACAGGCAGCGACGTGTAGACAATGTTGTACAGAGTGATGAAGTACTGGTCGTACACTGTCTGTATGGAATGGAGCACTCAGCAGGGCATGAGACCTGCCCACCCTGTGCCCCAGCCAGCCTCCAAGTCCATGTGCCCACAGCTGCAGGGACAGCAGAGCTGTCTCCAGCCCCCCAGGACTGTCCACCCCAACCACAGGCTCCTCACACCCACTGCACGCTCTGTCTCCTCATTCAGTGTGAGTCCCCATAGGGAGTCCAAGGACCAGAACACACTTCAGAGCCCAGGAGCCCTGCAGGAAAACCCTCCCCAGATCTGAGTGAGAAAAGCCACCAACTCACCTGTGCTGAGAAGCCGCAGAAGAAGCCAAACCAGAAGTGGACCATGGTGAAGGCAAAGTTCTTGTAGAAGAAGTAGCAAAGAAACTTGCACATGCGCAGGTAGGACCAGCGCCCATGCACCAGGAGCAGGCGCTGCAGGAACTTGAACTGGGAGAAGGAGTAGTCAGAGGCCAGCACGGCCTGGATGCCTTCCTGCCCACTGATGCCCACCCCAATGTGGGCAGCTGTGGAGGGAAGGAGAGATGAGTGAAGAGAGGGCTGCCAGCAGCACAGGGGATGAGAGCAGCACCCTCAGCACAGGCATTGTTCCTGTGGGGCACAGAGTGGTGAGTAGAGAGGCTCCCACGGGCCCCAGGAGGGTGCAGGGGGGTGACCTGTCTCTCCTGTGGTCCCCCAGATCCCAGGCCTTACTCTTGATCATGCTGACATCGTTGGCCCCATCCCCAATGGCCAAAGTCACGGCCTTCTTGTACTTCTTCACCAGCTCCACCACCTGGGCTTTCTGCAGGGGTGTGACACGGCAGCAGATAACAGCCTTGCAGGCACAAGCTGTCTCCAGAAACTCCACCTCCATGTCTGCCTCCAGTGCATGGGCCTGCAAGGAGAGCGAGGGACAGTTGGGGTCATGGTACACAGCCAGGCACAGGGCCTTGTCCTGCCTGGCATTGCCAGGGTCCTACCAGGCTGTGGCCATTGATGACCAGAGCGTATTCGCCAGCAATGGCTTCCAACACAGAGGTAAGCTTGGAGGAGAGCTTCTCCTGGTAAGAGAAACCATTGCACACAGAACGCGATGCATCCATCATCTTCTCCCGGGCTTTCCTGAGGAGAGAGGAGGCACGGGGTTCCATCTCTGGGCCCTTCCATATCTCTAGCTCCCCCAGTTGCAGCTGTGCCCCACACTGGCACTGTTCTGTGTCCTCTGCCCCCCAACCCTCACCTGAGCTCCTCTCGCACCTCCAGCACAGTGTGGCCTGTGACCACAAACACCTCTGTCATGTCATCTGTCAGCATCTTGCAGGAGTAGCCAATGTTCACAGCTGTTTCTGAGGACAGGAAACCAGGGGCTGAGCCAGAGTTCGTCCAGGACAGCAGTAGAGGATCCCAGGCAGGTGGAATCCAGCCCACAAACATCCTCATCTCCAGCCAGCACCTCAGCCACGCCTCACCTTGCTTGTCCCCCGTCAGCACCCAGATCTTGATGTTGGCCAGCGTCAGGATGGCAATGGTTTCAGGGACCCCCTGCTGCAGTTTGTCCTCAATGGCTGTGGCTCCAAGCAGCTTGGGGACCCAAAACAGGCAGGAGATCAGCAGGGGCTGCCACCAGCCACCACCAGCCTCAGCCTCCAGCCCACCTACCATCATATCATGCTCCACCTCATCGTAGAGCCGAGCCAGGTGATCCTCACGGGCCTCAGGGGCACTGCCAGCTCGGTGCAGGCGCTCAGACCAGTCCTTGTAGTAGCTCTCCTCCAGGTCTTTGTAGGCCAGCACCAGTGTCCGCAGCCCCTCGGCGGCGTACTCCTGCAAGTGGCCAGAGCTGGCTGTGCTGGCAGACCCCGATGGTGTCCCCAGACCCCAGTGGTGTTCTTAGGACGGGGCACAAGCTCAGCTCAGGCTCCTGGGCAGCCGTTCTTTCCTCCCCACCCTGCCTGCAGGACCCTGTCCCACGCACATTGAGGTGGTCAGTGGTGATGCTGGTCAGGTCCTGGTTGACAGGATGCAGCCGCTCCAGCAGGATGGTATCAGCGCCTTTGCAGTACAGCCGGATCTTGCCCTCGGGGCTGCGGACTGCAGAGAGGAGGGGACAAGGTGCCAGCTCAGAGGCACAGGAGCAGGTCCCACTCTGACCCCCAGCCATCAACCTGCCAATGTCTCCAGAGTCACATGCCCATCAGCATTGGACTGGTCCCCCAACACACCACAATGAGCCCCAAGCTGCAGCCCCACATGGCCTTCCCAGCCCCACAGCCCCTGTGCCCAGGACCTTACCGATGACGGACATGCGCTTGCGGATGTTGTTGAAGTCCAGGATGGCCAGCAGTTGGTAGGTGATGGCTTGACCCAGCTCGTGCACTGTGATGGTCGTGGGCGTGCGGGACCGGAACACAAAGCCGAAGTTCCTGGCAGCTGTGACCAGTGCTCCCTCATCTGGGGACTGTGCCTTGTACAACAACTCCCCTGCGGACAGCATGGGGGTCAGTGATGGTGTCCTGTGACCCACAGGGACAGATCCTGCCCCACGCCTACCTTCACTCTTCTCCTCTGACATGACGGTGTGACAGAGCGAGAGCAGGCGGAAGAACTCGTGCACGTGGAGGTCCCCCAGCTTGATGGCTTCCAGTAGGCTGGGGTCCCAGAACTGGAACCGTGGGTCGGCCAGGGGGTTGAAGGAGAAGTCCACTGGCTCCGCCCTCTGGCAGGGGCAAAGCTGGCGTTACCCCCCTGTGACACTCGGTGTGGGCAGGCGCTAAACTCACAGCACTCTTACCTCTCCCAGCTCTGCCTTGTGACCCAGCATGTCCTGCACATCACCTGCAAAACAGGGTATGGAGTGAACCACAACAGAGACCCAACACCATGGCAGCTGCTGCTGCCCCACAGTGCTCCAGCTACGCCCCCTTGACCCCTGACTGCCCAAAATGGAGGTGGGGAGCAAGTGCACCCCGACTCTGTGGGCAGCCCAAGCCTGGCTCTGGCAGCTGGCGCTCACCATAGCTGTGCCCATTCACAGAGCACTTGCTGAATACCATGATATTCTGGGTGAGGGTGCCAGTCTTGTCAGAGAAGATGTACTCCACCTGCCCCAGCTCCTCATTGAGGGTGGTGGTGCGTGCTTCAGCTGGCGTCCGGCGCTTGGCACAGTACATCTTCTTGTCCCAGTTGATGAAGTAGCTGTGCCCAAGCCGGATCACCTCAACGCTGCAGGGAGGATGGCTGGGTGTCACGGGCAGGGCAGCACACTCTGCTGAGCCAGCAACAAGCATACACATGCCCACCCCAGACCCTCAGTGCCCTGGGTACTCCAGCACCCCGGCTGCTCCCCACTGCTTGCTAGCTCCCACATCCTTCCCAGGGGCTGGCGTGCAACCCATTCCTGCTGACAGCCACCGCTAAGCCAGGGCTGGGGACCGAGGCAAAGCACCCAGGGGGCAGCCTATGGGGCTCCCCAGGCATTTCACACACCGATGCATCCTGAAACCCTCCCCAGCCCCCAGGGCAGACAGCAATGAGCTAGTGGGAGGGGTGGAGGTGACACATTCTTACCTCAGGGCTAAGGGTGACAGAACCCATGCTGGGGAACGAAAAGAGAGAGAAATTAAAAGAGAGAGAGAAGGGGACAGTGCAGGAGCCTGGGAGCTGTAGGAGGGCAGAGCAAAATAGCCAGCGTGCAGCCAGGGCAGGGAGAGACGAGCAGCCAGACAGACACAGCCAGGGGGTCCCTGAGGGACCTGTGGGGTCCTCAGGTCTTGGGGCATCCCTGAAGGCAGACATGGCCTGTCACCAAGAGAGCAGCCCACACCCATCCACAGAACACACTGTTCTGCCTGTAGATCTTCATTCCTGTCTCCCCTCCCCAGAGGGCACCCCTAATTTCTTATACACCCCCTGCCCAGCCCCTCTGCCCCCTGCCCTACCTCACATAGAGCGAGATGGGCACCACAGTGTTGAGGATGATGATGTAGGACCAGAAGGAGAGGAAGCCAGAGAAGAAGGCACTGTGCACCCCCTCGTCCCAGGGCAAGTAGATCTGGAAGCAGATGCCCACCTCGTGCTCCCAGATGGCATTGCCAATGGCCAGGATCACTCCCATGCACACCAGGAACCCAAAGATCTGGAGACAGGACAGTGTATCAGAGCCCCAGCTGGGTCAGAGCCACGGCTCCCAGGATCTTCCTTCTGCCTACCCAGAGCACCAGCGTGTTCATCAGCCGGTCGATGCTTGTCCGCTTAAATTTGGTCCGGCCGCTGTTCTGCATCAGTTTTGTGTCAGGTCCTGGGGAGCAGGAAGGCATCAGGAGGTGTCTTTCCCTCCCCTCTGTGCAGCACAGTAGCAGCTGCTGCCTCAGCCCACCTGCAAAGATGACGAGGCCAAAGCACCACTCAGTGTTGCGCAGGACGCAGCCCCGCAGCAGCATGTTCTGGTTGCTCAGGGGGTACTTGCTCTCCTTCCAGTACAGTGTCCCACCAAACTTGTCCAGCTTGTTGTTGGGGGGTTCACAGATCACCTCACCTGGGTGCACAGTATGGCTCAGCTGGGACTTGCCTTCTCCATATGGCCAGCTCCATCCCTGTGCTCCCAGCACCATCCCTGGCTCCCCAGAGATCCACTTCAAGCCGCAGAATGACAATGCCACGTGGCTGGTCCTGGCCTACCCAGGGTGACAGAGGCAGGAATGTGGGGGCTGCCCTGTGGCAGAGGGCTGGTCACAGGCACTCACCGTCAAAGCCAGCCAGCTGGCTGGTGTCCCCCAGTTCCGCGGTGACAGGGATGGCCTGACGCACCTTCATGTTGGTCTCTCTGCAGGCAAGAAGGCACCGTGTGTGGGTTAGGGACAGCCTGGCAGGGATGGCCTTTGCAGGTGCTGCCCAGCAGCTCCTGCCCTGCCTGCAGCCCACTCTCACTCCCACCTCCTGCCTTCCCTGGCCCCCAAGACAAGCAGGGGCACCTACCCATCCAGCTCTGCAGTCTCTATGTAGCATAACCCATGGGGTTCACTGCTGGAGAGGAGGAGGAGGTCAGCCTGCTGGGAGAGACTTGTGAAGGGTTGTGCCAACACTGGGGCTCCCCGACGCCTTCCCCAGGGAAGCTCCTGGCTCTTGGACGTCTTTAGAACTCCCTGGAGCATCTGCAAAAGCCGTCCCTAACCCCATGTGCCCTTTGCACCCGAGCCTAGCTACCATTGCTCCAAGTTCCAACCGCAGAGTTCAAAGCATGGCTTCACCATGGCTCCAACTCGCCAACCTAAATGCACCCTCCAGGTTGGAAGTCCCTAATGTCCCCACCCTGGGAAGTGATGGAGGAGCACAAAAGCAAAGCAGGAGTGGCACCACACCATTCAGTGGTGCCTGTGTGTCACCCACCCAGCTGGAACCATACTTGTCTCAGGGCTGCACTCACTGCCACGAACTGGTTGTTCTCCAACTTGATGATGTCTCCGACACGAACATTCATCCACTGCTCCTGCCGAAGGCTACAGAGTGACAGCAGACTGTAGTCAGGCAGGAGCCCTGCCCTGCGCCACGTCCCGCAGGGTCCCTGGCTCCCTCTCCACTGCTCTGTGCCCATGACACTCACATTCCACCGATCAGGACCTGAGACTGCCGGTTGTTCACCTGGTTGTCGCTTTTGTGGCGGAACTGAGAGCAGGGGGAAGAGACAGCAGCATCAGTCTCTTGGGGATGGAGTCCTGCATCCCCCTGCTACCTCAAATGCCATGGCCCTGGACACTGCACCCTCGTACAGCATCCCAGCCCCCTGCCCAGTGGGAGAACCACTCACGTAGTCATCGGTGGCGTCTTTGACAGCTGTGATGGTTAAGACAAGAACCAAAGGCACGATGGTGGTAAACCAGGAGAGTGAAGAGATCTGAGGAATCAGCTGGGGACAGGGAACAGGAATTACAGGGGAACCAGCCAGCCCCAGGCCCATGTTGCCCTGCTTGAGGGTGCCAAATCTCCCCACTTCCTAAGTATGGGACTACTTGGAGCCCTCCTGCATGCCCAGGCAGGGAAGGACTGCACTCACCTGCAGGATGAGGAGGAAGAGGAAATAGGTGTTGGCCACTTCCTGGAACTGCTCGAAGAGGTTGACAGGCAGGAAGGTGACAATGTTGTACTTGGAGGTCTTGATGCAGTTGCTCTGGGGACAGACGGGGCAAGAAGGGGGTTTACAGGCTGCTGAGGCCCCATAACCCCCCAAGACCACTCTGGAGGGCAGAGGCTGTGGCTCACCATGCTCTTTTGGGGGGTCAGGCTCCTGATCCTGTGCTACCTCTGTCAGCTTCCTTGGGAAGCCAATTCCTCAGTCTCAGTCACTGACTGGTACCCCGGGACCAGCCTCCTCCAGCAGCAGCACCTGGTCCCCACCAACCCAGACCCCCTGCTCCCTTCTCTGCAGCCAGCTCTGGAGCAGCCAGGGATAACCTCCAATGCCTGGGGAGGCCAAGGTGAGCACTGCCCTTCCCCAGCACCTTCAGAAGCTGACCCATGAACCACATTGGGATGTGGGACCAGGCTGGGATCTAGGCAGAGTCAGAGGGTTCTGGGTCTTAGCCAAGGATGAGGGGGCTGAATCCCCCACATACAGTGCACTGTGCTCATCCGGCCCCACAGCTACATTGGCATTAACGTCAACAGCACCATTTTCTCAGGGACAAAGACCTATTTTGTAGTTATAATGCCTCAGCCCCTGCCCCCCACTGATGCGTGGGTGATTCAGACCCCAGCACCCCAAACCTGCCCGAAGACCCCTGGGAGGGGGTTCAGCCCCCCCTCACTCACTGCGTACTGGAACTTCTCGTTGTACTCCCGCGCGTTGGCTCGCACTCGACGCTCTTCCTCTGCAACACAGCGCCCTGTCACCCCCATCTGATCCCTGCATCTGCAGCCGGATAACCCCAAGACCCTGAACCCTGACACCCCAATCTCCTCTGCACCCCGAGAGCCAAGCTAGCCCCAGAATCCCAGAGTGCAGGGAACAGGGAGTGTCCCCAGCTGTGTCATGTGGCCCTGTACTCCGCCACGCCAGGACCTGTACCCCTGCATACCTAGAACCCGAGGCTTGTGTACCTGTACCTCCAGCCCCCACATTCTCCATCCCCTGATCCCCCCAAGCCTGCACTGCTAGACCCCCAGCTCTGCTTAATTGTACTGCCAGAGCCCCAGATTCTGCATCCGCCGTCTGGCTTATCCACTTCCCCAGCTCGGCATCCCGAGGTCACCAGACCCTTCCAGCACTGCATCCCCAGGTAACACCTCTGCTCCTTCAGCCCTGCTTTGCTGCGTTCCTGGATCCCCAGTCGCGCATCCCCAACACCCTAAAGTCTGCACCCCCAGCCCCGCTTAGCTGCACCCCTGCATCCCCATCCCTGCACTCCCCGGCCCCCACTTCTGCTCCCCGGCTGTGCCCGCCCCGCACCCATCCGCCCCGCCGGGGGGCGGCCCAGACTGCAAACCCGGGGCCGTCCTGGCCGGCGGGGCGGCTCCGGGAGGCCCAGAGACCGCCCCGCGGGTTGCCAGGGGGGAGTCCCGGGGGTCCCGGGGACAGCCCCAGATCCCAGTGGGGCAGCCCCCTCAGTGGCAGCACGTGTCCCCCAGGCGGGGGTCCCCCTGCAGCCAGGCCTGGCCGGCCTTCCCCCTGAGGGACTGGGGGCCACGGCCTCCACCACATCCCTGCACCCCGATAGCCATAGACAAGACACGCCGTGACCTCAGGACTCTTTTAATGATGTGACAGGGACTGTGGGGGTGACTGTGCTGCTGGTGCACGGGGGTGGGGGATACCCGGTAGGCACTGTTCCTCCAGTGTCCTTCTCCTCGGGCGACATCTCAGTGTCTGAGGCGACAGTGGTGTTGACTAGAACGATGGAGCCCTGCTCTGCCAGGACTTCGCTGTCCTCATCCGGGTAGTGGAAAGCCACAAAGAGGTGGTACAGGCATGTGCCCACGGCGGCTCCCAGCGGTGGTGCCACCAGTGGCACCCACCACCACCCATTGCCCCTGCTGAGGACAGGACAGGACAGGACAGGGTGGGCTGGGGATCATCCCTGCCATCCCCACCTCACCCCCTTCCCTCTACCCACCTGAAGACCTCCGGGCCCCAGCCTGCCACATAGGTGAAGAGTCGGGGCCCGATGTCCCGCGCAGGGTTCAGGGGGCAGCCACAGTTGGCCCCCATAGAGGACTCAATGGAGAGCACCAACAGAGCCACAACCACTGGTTCCAGGCCCTTGGGGACAGGCTTGTTGCGGGTGTCCATGATGCCCATTACACCCACCATCAGCACCCCTGTGCCGATCACCTGTGAGGACAACGCAGCAGCTCAGCACCATGGGGACTGGCACCGTTGGAGGGGGCTGGGGGAGCTGACAGTGGCACCCACTTGGTCCAAGAAGCCATTGGCAACAGAGACATAGTCAGCTGGGTAGGTGGCAAAGATGGAGGCAGTTTCTCGGGGGCCAGAGACAGTAAGGGTCCCATTGCTGTAGTACCAGATGGCATCTGGGGGCAGAGGCAGAGCATGTCCATAAGCCTGGCCACCCCAGCATCACTGTGGGATTCCCTTGCCCAGTGCTGCTCCCCCGTACCATAGTAGAGGATGTAAACAGCTCCAGCAGATATGAAAGATGCCAAGATCTGCATAACCACAAAGATGGGAAGCTTCCACCAGGGAAACTTCTCTATCAGGCACATGGCAAAGGAGAATGCCGGGTTCATGTGGGCCCCTGCAATGGAGTAGGGAGAAGGGCTGGGAGTGGAGGGTCCTGGGGGACTCAGAGCCAGGGGTTAGCAAGAGTTGGGACCCCTTCCTCCATCTCACCAGAGATTCCCCCTGCTGTGTAGATGCCCACCATGACAGCCAGGGCGCCTGCCAGGTAGCTGGTGATGATGTTCCCCTTTGTATCAGAGCTGGTGATCTTCTGTGCAGCGCCGCTCAGGGTGATTACCTGGAGGAGAGCGATGTAGCCCCACCTCAGCCCTGGTGGCCTTGTGCTGAGACCCTCCCACTGCTGATACTGCAGGGCAGCAAGATGAGGGCTATGCTGGTGCTGCCCCCACAGTTTTGCTCCCCAACACTTGGACACCAGACAGGGACTGGCAGGGAGCTGGTTACTGCCCTCGCTTGCGGTTTTGATGGCAAAGAAACCAAATTATAAGCAATTAGGTGAACTGCTTTCTGTGGGGAGGTGTTGGGGAAGAGGTGCCATAATATAGCCCAGGGTCACCATTTGCCATTGTGGGATGCAGCCCAAATTCTAAGAACAGCACCAGAGCCCCAGCCTTTGCCTGCTCTGAGGCCAGAGGTATGGAGGCACGTGCAGCCCAGCACCACACCCTGATTGCACCTGAGCCATGGCACAGGGCGGACCATGCTGTGGGAACAGGGTCCAAGTGGGAGGACAGGCAGTGATGAGTAGTTGCACATTTGAGTGTGGCGCGGCCCCAAACCCCTCCAACCCCAAGGGGCAAGCAGCAGAGCTCTGGGACCCCTGGCACCTGCCACCACCCCACTGTCAGCCCCGTCCCACCCACAGGACCCCCCAGCAGCCCCAGTCCAGCCGCGTGCCCTGCTTACCATGAGCACGAAGGTGGCGAGCAGCTCAGCCAGGCATTCCCGCACCAGCTGATTCCGGATGCGGAGCAGAGCCCGGGCCCTGGTCAACAAAGAAGCGTTGCCCATAGCACCGACCAGGAACGGGCAGCAGTGGCAGCAGTGGCAGCAGTGACAGCAGTGAGAGTGGTGCAGATGTCTCATTCACAGATTTTATGAGCCCCAGAGCCAGGTGGGTGATAATGTGCAGACTTTAAACCAATCAGGGCTGCACCAAGGGAGACGCCTGGCAGGGACCAGAGTCCTGTGTGGGGCCAGGGACACCTTGTGACAATGCTGCACCCCAGCAGGGCCAGGCCTGGTGGGAACACCCTGATCCCCAAGTGGCCGTGGGGAGCCAAGACCTCACTCAGGTGAGCAGGCACAGGTATTTCCTGGCCAGGAACCCCCTTTATCCCTGCCCAAGCCACAGCTGCAGTCAACACTAATAAGCCCTGGAAAGGCCTCCAGGTTGGGCCAAGGCCTCAAGAGTGGCCCAGGGGAGGCATTAGCACGGCATCAAGCAGGGAAATGGGAGAGGGAGGTAAAAAGGGAGTAGTGCAGGCACAGGAGCCCAACAAGCACCTGCACGCCTGCAGCCCCTCAGAGTTATTCTGGTGGCCAGGGCGAATCTGCCTCTAAATGCATGAGATTCCATTCTGAAGGAGCACGGCAGGTCCACTGTTTAGCATAAATAGACTTTATTGCTCTGTACACACAAACACTTGGCCACCACAGGGGTCCCTGTGGCTCTGCAGTGCTGCAGAAGGTGCGCAGCCTCCAGCCCAGGCACCACTTCCCAGCAGGATCTGACCCATCTACAACAAAAACAGGTGGTGAGAGGAGGCTGCTGCCCACTGCCTGCTCTCACAGGCCCGGCAAGCCTGGGCTCCCCTCAGCTTGCACCTGTCACATGTATGGGCTGCTCAGCCAGGACTGGGCACAGCTACCACCTCCAGAACCAGCGTTGGAAGAAGCTGCCCAGCGCAGACGAGGGGTCACTCAGGTTGGCAGCACCAAACTCGTCTTGCTGCGGCCACGTGCCAGCGAACTGTGCCAGCTCCCCTGGGAAGGCAGGGAGAACTCCCTCAGTGGGGGCCCTGTCCACTCCTTGCATCCTCCCCAGAGCCCCACTCACGGTCATCCATGTTGACCACCTCCTCCCGGCAGTCCTTCTTCTGCCCGTCCTCCTTGGTGGTGCTGATGAACACCTGGTCCCCCCTGCGGCGTGTCACCGTTGTCTCCCGGCAGCCCTGGCTGTCCTGCACGGTGCGGCGCTCCTCCACCACCTGTGCACAGTGCCAAGCCCTAAGAGACTCCCCAGCCACGGGGACAGTGTCCCCAGGTCTCCCACAGCCCTGCTGCACCTGCAGGGACTCTCACCCCATCAGGAAGGGTCACTTTGGTGACAGAGACACTCTGGAAGTAAGAGTGGGACTTGGGCTCGTTGGGTCTCAGGATGGTCCCCAGCCCCACGGAGGAGACGTGGCAGTCCAGGTCTGGGGAGGAGATGTCAGATGTTGGCTGCAGCACGGGGACATGCCCCAGAGGCTGTGGCAGCACAGGCAGGTGGAGCAGGGAGGGCAGAGGAACCCTGCTCCCAGCACCAACCTTGGTCTTCCTTGAGGCCAGGAGGAGGCTGGGGAGCATCTTCCAGCTGCAAGACAAAGTCAGGAACCGCTGACGCCAGGAATGGGATGTCGCAAAGCACGACACCAAAGCGACACTGCAGCAGCACAGAGCTGGCTACCGCTGTTGAGCCTGCGGGAGGCAGAGCCCAGACCCCTCACGCACCCCTAAGAAGGGTCTCCATGGCCGGGCCGGACCGCCGGCGCTCCCGGAGCTCCCCGGGGCCGCGCTGGCAGGGGGACTCTCCGGGTGCTTCAGCATCGAGTCCCGCAGCGGCCGCCTGGCGCTGCCTCCATCGGGGCCGGGCAGGGCGGGCTCTGGGCAGCAGAGGGGGGTCGGTCAGGCCGAGGGGCTCTGAGCGGCCCCAAGAGTCTCGCTCAGCCCTTCCCGTACCCACCGAAAGGCTGCTGCGGCTCGGCCCAGAACCCCCCGAAGACGCCCAGGAGCTCGCCCATGTCCCGGAACAGCTCCTCGAAGGCGCCGCGGGACGAGCCAGGGCTGAATCCGAAGCCGAAGTCCTGGGGGGGCTGCGACATGGACGGGCCGCCATCCTCCTCCTCCTCCTCCTCGTCCCACGCCGCGCCGCCGAACAGCGGGTCCCGGGGTCTGCGGGGCTGCGGCAATGAGACACCGGGACAGCCCGGAGCAACCGGGGGAGGGCCGGGGCTGGCGGGGCAACTGGGAGACGGGGGGTTGAAAGGACAGGGTCCCGGTTACCTGCTCCGTCCCGGAAACCCGAAGAAGCCGCGGAACACGTCGTAGAAGCTCATCCCGCTCCGGCTCCCTCAGGGTCCGGGTCCCTCCGGGTGCCCCGGGCCCCGCTCCCCCGGCCCGCCCGGGTCGCG
>VZTZ01022376.1:8668-37329 GCA_013400955.1 Drymodes brunneopygia | reverse complement strand
GGCCGGCGGGGTACCGGGCTCCATCCAGCGGCACCTGTGCGCCCCCCCAGGCCTTCTGTGTGCCCCCAGCTGGACTCCAGGAGCCCACCTCAGCCCTGCCGCTCCCGCACCAGGCTCACACAGTGCAGGAAGGCTCCACCTGTGCCCCCCACCGCAGCAGGGACCCCCCAAAGCCCCAGCCCCTCAACCTTGCAGGGAGGAGGCTGAGGGGGAGCACGGGGTCAAGGGCAGCTCAGCAGGGACAGGCGCTGCTTCCTGCGGCACCAGTGGTGGCACTGCCCTCCCGTGACTGTCCCGATGACCTCGTGGGGAGGAGGGGGCTGGGGACAGCACTCCTCAACCTCCAGAAGGAGGAGCAGCAGCACCAGAGCAGTGGGAACATAAGGCAGAGCACAGTAAGAGGCAGAAATGAAGGGTGAGGGTCTCAGAGAAGGGAGGGGGTAGGACAGTGGCATTATCCCTGTGCTGGCATCCTGCTGCCAAGTACTGCAGCTGGGAAAAGGAAAAATCCACAAAAAGGGACAAAAACACCAGCAAGAAGCTGGGGAGGGGTGGGAGAAGTGCTGCCCCCACTGCCCAGGGCTGCCCACCCCCTGCACCAAAAATAGGGAACGAGGCTGAGAAGGTGGAAAAAATACACACATCACTTTGTGATCTTTATTCTCTTCAGTAAATCCCCACTCAGGGCTGCAGCTGAAGGGATCAGGTGGAACTGAAAAATACAAGATCTGGACTGCATAGAAAAAAAACAAAACCAAAAAACCCCAAAAAAACCAAACCAAAACAAACAAAACCCCACAAAACAAAACATTAAAAAAAAAAAAAAGAAAAAAAGAAGAGAAAAAAAATCCCCAACCCAAAAGCAGAAGATACTTACAGCGTGCAAGCAGGGCAGGACCTGCACTCTGGGCCCGTGAGGATGGAGGGACGTAGATGGAGAACATAAAATACCAGGGGGGACCCCTCGGCGGGGGGGAGAAATGAGAGAACTAGAGGACAGCATGGGGTTTTTGTTTTTATATACAAGACACATTTATCCATTAAATTTAGAACACGGTACAAAAAAAACACTTCAACTAATTAATCTTACAATGCTGCTCATATCAATTACTGGTCTTAATCCTAATAATAAGGGGGTTTGCTGTAGGCGACTCGCAGCTTCCACTCCTTTGGATCTGAGAGATTCTGGGGCAGCTGGATGGGAGAGGGGATAGAAAGGAGTAAAAACCAAAAAAGGCCCCTACAGCAAACGGTTCAGATCTGAATGCGGAGAGAGAGAGAAAAATAAAGAGGAAAAAAAAAAAGAAAAAAATACAAATTCTATATTACATACAACAGGAAAGTGGCTGAAGACAGACAACGCAGAGGTGCCTGCGGCCTGCCCTGCGGGGCCCTGCCGGGGCTGGGGGCCCGGGCGCTCCCCGCCGCAGGGCTCTCTCCTCCCTGGGCTCCTTCCTCATCATCAGGGTCACTGGGATTCTCCTCCGGAAGCAGCGGTGGCGAGGCGGCCCCGCCTCAGTTGGCGCCCCAGCTGTAGCTGTTGTAGGCGGACTTGTTGGCCTGGGATTTCTGGGGGATGGAGCTGCCTTGGCTGCGCTGCCCGGAGCCACTCTGCAGGGAATGGCAGAAGGAGAAGCGGGTGGTGAGTGCAGGGGAGCCACCTGCAGCCTCCTCCACAGGGCACGGCTGGCACGCCTCGGCCCCAGGGCCCTGGCCAGGCGCTCTGGGCCACAGCTCCTTGGCAGCTGCCGCTCTGCCTCGGCCCCGCTGACCTCCCTGGCACTGGGGCAGGGGCTGCCTCAGCACCGTGCAGCTGCACTGTCCGTGCCCCAGCACCCTCCCCTCAGCTCGGCACCATCCTCCAGGCCAGCAGCGCAGAGGGAGATGGGGAGGGGTGGGTGCGGGGTGTGGTGTCTGCGCGCGCTGTGTGTGTGTGCGCATTCTGACTGAGGGCCTCTCTCCTCGCCTCGCGGGGCCAGGGGGGACAAGGAAGGGGCTGCGTGATCCTGGGGAGCCTTAGGGGCAGGGGCAGACCCCAGGGCAAGTGCAATGCATTTTCAGAGAGTTCATTACCTGATCTTCCTGCTGGCGTTGGCAGCACAGTATCATCTGCAAATATGGAAGCTGTTGCAGTACCAGGATATGTAAAATAAAGGGACAAACTATGACAATAGAAATCCACGGTTAGACCTGAAAGCTCCTGCAGGGTCATGGCTATGGCAAGTAACCCCTTTGGTGCTGGCCTGTGGAGCTGCCCTTCTGAGGACGGGGGAGGTCGGGGTGCCCCAGATGTGTCTGCGTGAGGGGGAGTTCCTGGCCATGTCTGGTGCAGCCCAGCAGCAGGGGGGTTGTGCTGAGTACCCACCCTGGCAGAGCACAGCCCAGGCCTTCCTTCTCACCTCATCCTCTCTGTGTGTATGTGCAGGTGTGAGCGTGTGCGTGTCACTGCCTGTGTCCGCCGCAGAGCGTGAGGGAAGGAGGCAGGGAGGGAGAGGGGGACCGGGGGAGTCGAGGGGGAGCCAGAGCCCGAGGTGATACCCCAGCGAGGGGCTGAGGTGCCAGGGGCATTGCTTACCTGCCCATCCTGCTGCAGGTGGTGGTGGAGGATCTGCGAGTGAGGCTGCTGATGCGGAGTCAGGATGTGCATGAAGGGGGTGGGGGGGTAGGCCGCTGCTGTGGCAGGGTTGATGGGGCCGCCGCTGCCCAGCGCCGAAGGCAGGTTGAAGGAGGCTGCTGGGGTTCCAGTGTGAAATCCCTGCTTCTCGAAGGATTGCTAAGAAGGAGATGCCAACAGCAGAATAAGGGCTGGGAGCCAGGCTGGCAGTGTGCCCCTCCCCATCTCTACACAACACAGGCCCAGAGTCAGCATGTGGTACACAGAGCAGATAGAGTCTCTTCCTATGGCTCTTTCTGGGCTTGGAATTGCTGTAAGCTAGGAAAGGTCAAGCATTTCCCTTCTCCCTGGCTGACTGATCCAAGGGGAAGAGACCTCACTGCCCAGGGAGGCTGTCTCAGAGCTTGGCTTCTCCTCCCCAGCCATGCAGGAAGCCCTCACAGACACCAACCTGAGTTTTGGAGTAGACAGAGCCCGAGATGTCCGGCACGCCTGTATTACTGGATGTCACAGATACACCTGGGGAGAAGGGAGAGCTGGGTGTTAGGCAGCAGCCACTGGGTCAGCAGGAGCTGCTTGCTGCTAACACCAGCTGCAAGCAGGTGGAGAGCTCCAGGGCTCAAAGATCTGGAGACAGACTGGCCTGGGCAGCCAGGCCCAGGCATGACCACGTGCAAAGCACCCACATAAGTTATTTTGCTCTGGACACACACTGTTTCAAAATGCCTCCAGAAACCAGCTGAAGGGCTGGCTACCACCCAGAGAAACACATGGAAAACAGCAGGTCTGAGCAGAACTGGGGAACACAATGGACAGACAGGGAAACAAACCCACAGCATGTAGCACAGCAGCAAGAACAGCCCAAAAGCTCCTTGGGTGTAAAACAGGCAATGCCACATCAAGGCAACTCCCCATCCAGCTGGGGGCTGGCATGACTGGTGCAGTGACTGACAACACAAGCCCCATGGGATGTTGGCTGTCCATAAAAGACAGTGGCCCAGAGGACATCTCAGCCATTATTTAATGCCTGGGAAAAGTGATGAAATGAAAGCATTTTGAAGGCCTCAGCACCAGGTGACCTGGTACAAAGCTGAAATACCCTGAAAATAAACTGAAAATAGTACCTTGAAGGGCTCTAACACAGGGAAAAAAGTGACAAAAGGAATTTAAAGGCTGGAAGAAGGAGCCAAATGCAGCCCTGTGTAAGTCAGCCAGACATCAACCAAGTACCAAGACAGGCAGCAGGTTCATGACCTTCCCACATCTCTGAATCAAGGACACTTCCCTAGAAAGTGTCTGCCAAACACTGGTGGGAAACAAGTTCAAACCCAGGACAATTGCTGCTCTGTTAATCACATATAGGCAATTAAAAAACCAACAAAACACACAAAACCAAACAATTCAGCAGCCTAAGCTTCTGATGGGGTCCAATGGCCCAGACAGCTGGCTGCAGGGCACAGAGAAGGGTGTGAAGTGATCTGTAACCCCCAAACCTGCTCCAGACCTGGATGTAGAACAATCCTATGCCTTTCTAAGGATAATCAAACTACTTGGGAGTGGCATCCCTGGCATTTTTCCCTATTTCTGCTGTAAGGCAGTAGTCCCTATCACAGCCAGTAAGACTGGGAGCAGGCTCTGCTGCTGTGGAAGGCACTCCTGTGGGTCTCTTACCAGTGCTGTACCCATGAGAGCCATAGCCACTGGGCTGCTGGAAAGGGGTTGCTGATGCATTGACGCTGACATTCACACCATGCTGCTTGGAAGAGGTAGGAGCAACCTACAGAACAGAGAGAGGAACACAGTGACAAGAGGCTTTGCTGTGCCACCCTTGTGTCCAAATCCCACACCCTGCCTCTGGGAAACTCACAGGGAACACGGCGGGCCCATACTGGAAGGTGCTGGGGAGCCCTGGTACCCCTGTGTAGTATGGCAGACTGGTGTAACTGTAGCCGGGAGGCAGCGCTGGGTTCAGGAACGTCTGCTGCGTGGTGTGGTGGGTCTGGGTCTGGCTCTGCTGAGGCTGTGCCAGAGTTGTTGCAGGAGCAGGGGAAGAGGCATCACCTCGGCCAAATTTTGTTAAGTCACCTGAAATAGAGGAGGTGAGAGTGAAGAACAGATGCTAGATTCAACTCAGCCCAAAGGTGAGCCAGCCTTTCGATAAAGAGTGACTTCAATCACATGCCCCCCACACCTCCTGCCAGTGCCAAGGACTGTGGCCCTCAGACCTTTGCACACTGATAAGGCAAAGCTGTTAATTGCTCCTTGGCCCTAACAGGACTACAGAGGCCAAGGGAAGCCACAGTAGCTAAGCCCACAGTCTGGCACTGGACAAACCTGCCAGCAGAGCCTGATGCTAGAGCTGTCCCTTATCCCTCTCCGTGCACCACCAGCAGGACTGAACACAACCCAGGTCCTTGCCTAGGCTGTGCAGGGCTGGGCTGCAGGGCTGGAGGAAGCTCCCTGTGCTGATCTTGGCTCTTCCATGCAAACACTCTTACTCAGAGCTCACATGGTGCCATGCTCTGAGCTTGGCATTTCAGCCTCAGCTGGGCAAAAGCACTTCCACACAAACCAGCTCCTGCCCAAGTGGAGGAGAAGTGGTGCTGGAAAAAAGTGAACCTCAAAGTGCAACAATTCCTGAAGCATGTGAAAGCTCAGCACAGTCACTGCCCACTGCAGATTGGCAGTGCATTAATGCACATACCAAGGTCAGTGAGAGGTCATACACCCACTGGGTGCTTGGGCTGAGTTTGATAGTCCCAAATTTCTCACTTGCTTTCTCCATGAGACTGTCCCATAGAAAAAATGTAATTTCCCCATATTTTGTGTTTCTTTCTATTTTTACTCTCAGTGCTTGAGCACTGTTTACCACCTGCCTCACAACCACCTGGAAAGCAGTCCCCTGGTTGCAGGCCTTGCAGAACCTTTCAGCCCCTTCCAACTGCCCCATTAACTCCTATTTTGCCCACCTCTTCCCAGTATCAGACCTTGACACAACCAGATGCCCAAAGGAAAGGCAAGAATTTAGCTGTGAGAAGCATGCTTCAAACCAAAAGCAGTGCAGGAGGCACACTGCAGGTGCAGCTCCCGTGGACAAAGACACAGGACACCAGTAGAAGCAGCACAAACCCTGATGGTATGGGAATCAGAGCATCTCTTTCCCTACCAGAGTATGGATTGCTGCTCAGGCTGCCATCTCTTCCAGTCAGTGGTGTGGTGGGTGTAGGGAATGGGATGCTGTAGTAATCCTGATGAATAAAAACAAAAAGAGAAGAACATTTTATCAGCTCTGTCTGAAGTGCAAAGCAACATTTTTTGGGAGAGAGGAATTTCTGTACTGCAGCTGCAAGATGTGTCTGAGTGTTGCAGTTCAACCAGCCACATCCAGGCTGATCATGACCTACAGCAGCCCCAGGTTTTTGTAGCATGTACCATCCCCCTCATCTGGCTATTACAAGAGCCAGATAAGGTCTACTGGTATGCGATTCTTAAACTGCTTGAACTTTCCCCCCTGCTTCACAAGAACATGGACATGTCCTATCACTAAATAAAGCCCATTCCCATCTGATATTTAGTGACTGGCTCTGTCATGGATCAGAGGTGAATCTCTGTAACAGCCCTGCTGTTGTAACTCACGCTCCCAAGGCACACTGCATGAGTAATTCATGCACCCAACTCCCCACGTGCCAAGGAGCAACTGATTAACTCCTCACTGCTGCTCTGGAGAGCTGCATCCACTCAGCCCCTCATTTTGCCAGCCCTTCACAACTGCCCACAGCTGACCTGTCCCTACCCAAGCAGCACCAGTGGGAGCAGCGGGTCCTCGTCACTCTGCAGTACTCACCAATGGGAATCGAGTCTGGAGCATTTGCAAGTCATCATATCCGTACACCTGTGGCTAGAAAAAGAGCCAGAGATGACCTTAGGGACGTGGACTAGATAAGGACACCTAATTTTAGATTAAACACTTAGATCAATGAGAGAGAAAGCCAGAAGTAGCCAGTCAGCAGCCACACGAACCACCAAGTGCAGGCAGCCAGTCTCTACACAGACTGATGCTGCCAGAAGTTTGTGTGAGTTGCTCAAAGGAAAGTGTTCTAGAGCACAAAGCCACACAACAGCTTTTCTCTGGAAATCATCCCAAAACTGAAATCTCTCCTCACCTTCAGGAGAGGATGTGACAAAGACCCCCAGACTTTGTGGCCGTTGCTACCCTTGCCCTGACTGTTTGCCCTTTGTCACACCATGTTTCTAACAGAGCTCTGTGCTTCCACACACTGTCCTCTGCCCAAGGGCTCTTCAAAGGCTGGAGAGGCTGCAGAGAACAGGCAGGCAGACTCTGCTCTGGGGTGATCAGGGCACGCATTTATCCCCACAGGCACATGGATATCATGGAATAAACAGCAGGTCCAAACTCTGCCTGTCCAAGGCAGCCCTGCTGGTCTGTCACCGTTTTTGCTTTCCCCACTATGCCACATCCCTCCCTGCTGCAGACAGAGCTGAGAGGGACCTGGTGGCACGACACCACTGCCAAGTTCCACTCACCGGATAGGCATGGAGCAACCCTGGAGCCATGATGTATGGATTAGGCAACAACGGTGGGACTCCAGGAGGGAGATTGGGAGGGGCTTTTCCTGAAAAAGGAAGAAAAAGGAAAAGTCCCACAGTGAAGCAAACAGCAGAAGCTTGCTCTCTCAGCCTTCACACCCTTCTCCAGTACAGCAGTACCCAGGGAAGTACCTGATGTGGTTGCAACAGAGCTGCGAGTGGAGGCCGTCACTGTGGAGTTGCTGCTGAGGCTGAGGCCCAGGCTGCTGACACTGCTGAGGCTGGATGAAACGCTGGCCACTGGGGGGGCAGCTGACACCGTGCTGGAGGAGGTGGAGAAAGTACTAGCAGAAGAATGGAGGCTTGCTTCACTCTCCACACTCGTGTGCTAGGGAAGGAAGGGAGGGAGGAGAGTCAGGCAGATGGAACCAAGGGCACAGGTACCACAGGACACTCTCTGAGCAGAAAACTGTGCAGCTCTGCCTGCATCTGGGCATTTCTGCAGTGAACCTGGCTTAAGTCCAAAGCTCTGACAGCAGCCAATCCCTCATGCTTACAAACCTCTCTCATGGTTACATCCCAACATATCTGTCTGATGAGTGGAGCAGGGCTTGACCCTACACGTGCAGCAGGGAGATTTATTCTGCTGCAGAAGCTGATACCCAGGAACTGCACTGCAACAACTCCAGCAGTGGAGATATTTGGTTACACTGCATCAGCTACCAGCTTGCTCTACCATGTGGCTGTGACTCTGCAGCACCTTCAAGGGCTACTACAGCCCCAAAAGAAGGTGCTGCTCAGTCAGAATCAGGCAGGGTGTCAACAGCCTTGAGCTACAGGTGCACAGTATCCTGACACAACATCCTCTCCTCACTCTCCACACAGCATCCAAACTCTAGCAGGACAGCCAGCAGCTCCTGTCCTGACAACCACAGCCCCAAGGCCAGGCACCCCAGCAGAGCCCCCCAAGCCAAGCAGAAACAGGGTACACCGTGCAAAAGCAAACCCAGACTCACCAGAAGAGTTGAAGTTGATGTTCGCCCAGAGGATGTGGATGAGGACAGACTGTTCTGCTGGGTGGGTAATGCACTGAGGGAAGAGAAATAAAACATTGTCAGACCAAGGTGAGAGGGTCAACACTGGCAGCACCATTCCATTTCCCATCTGCTCAAATGGGATGAGTCTGCTATAGATTCCTGCTTCTAGTTCTGCTTCTTCAGGAATCCTTCCTCCCCAGCCACTCACCTGCTGAGCTGGGCAGTGGTTGTACTGGGGAGCTCCTCGCTGTGGCTCAGGCTGCTCAGAGCTGTTGAGTGTTGGCTGGCTGTTGTCAGCAGGGACGATGCAGACACCCCATCATTGAGAGGTGCAATACTGGGAGCAGAGGGAGAGTCGGATTTCACTGCAGGGCCTGTAGCACCTGAGAAGAAAAGCTTTGGGTTAAGGGCAGCTCCTGGCAACTTTCAGAGGGTAACACAAGGGCAAGGATCAGCAAGTGCTCAGCTAGAGGAGATGGGAGATCTGGGACTTCCTTCAGTGCTGCCAACCAGTTACACACTTATGATTGTGTGATTGTGTTCTACTCTCACTTTACCCCCAACGCTACCATTGGCTCTGCAAAGAGCTTCAAGACCTACAGATGAAATGCCTTCCACACACAAAGCAGAGTAAACTATTGTCACAGATGACCCTTCAAGGATCCATCAGCAGAAAGCTGATCATTATGAGGCAAGCAAATAATCTCAGTGGCAGCAATTAGTCCAGCGAGGAAAGGACTTGCTATCAGCACAGATAAAGCTTCTCATTCAAAGCAGAGAACAGGAGCACAGCAAGAGATGCAGGACACCTGCTGTACTGGCAGGACTCTTACCTTCAACAGCCTGTGTGGTTTGTAATGGCGTGGGTTGTACAGAACTGAAACCATTCTGAGAAAGAAGAGAAAAAAAAGAAGTACTGGGCATCATAGGTGCACATTTCCAGAGGCAGAGCCAGTGTCACCTCTCTCTCTCACTCCCTTCTGCAGTTATGAAAAGGTCCTGCTACCAGCATGTGTCACCAGACTGTGCTGGGGTCAGTCCCAAGGTCTAGCCCCATGGCAGCATGGGCCCCAGTTGTACAGTAGAGAAACCAATGCCAGAAGTTTCTCTGCTCCTGGTAGTTAAGACTGCCTCAACATTCTCAATCCAAGTTCATTAGTCAAACCTGATGTTAATGAACTGGTGTGCAGCATGCAAGAACCAAATCCTACACAAAACAAGATTATTTATCTGCACGCCCCTCTCTAGCAGGGTAATTGTACCTGACACAACACATGCCCTGCAAACAACTTGACTGCTGTTAACCCCAGTGGCCCAGGCCTGAAACACAGCTGGGGGCAGCCAGAAGAGAGCTGTCATTGGAGCCCACAAGCCACACAGTGAGGCTGGAGGATGGCAGAACCATTTGATAATGACAGAACCATTTGATAAACCATTCAGCTTCCCCCGGGACACTTCACAGGTGAGGTTCACTCAGCATGACGGGTGAGCAAAGCTGTTCTCTTACCTTAGCCTGGGTCAGATCTTTCTGGGGCGAGGAGGAAATGGAATTTGGGTATCGCCTTGTCTGGGTGGATCTCTGTTCGTACAGTGGTCCCTGAGCACTGTTCTGGGAGGTAAATGTTGCTGTCTGTATTGTGCCACTCTGGTAACCAGACTCCTGGCTTTGATTGGACGAAATTGTGGATGAAGATTCACTACAAAAGGAAAAAAAAAAAAAGTGTTTCTCCATTTGCCTCCAAAACAGCCCTGCTATAAGCTGCTGACCCAGACTGGGCTCTTAACTTCAAAATACTCAAGATAAAAAGCCCCAAGCATCAGTGTAAAGGCACCACATGAAGCAGCCAAGCCCAGAGAGCAAGGCTAGCCCAACCGTGGAGATCCAGCTGTAGCCTTGGCTCACACACTGCCATGCCTTAGGCAACGCTTCATGAGCTGCCACCACTCAGGTCCCAGTACTCAAGGGACTGGCCAGTTACTAAGGGTCAGCCCAACAGAAGATGAAATGCACCATCACAGTAAGTACACCCATCTCACTGTGTCCCAGTCTGTCAGGCAAAAAGGAGTACAAAGCACTCAGAAGCTGTTCACTGGAGACCTGGAGCAGTTGTGCTGGGGATTTCCCTCCTGTGCTTCCAGCTACACAATATAAGGGCAGCAGGAAAACTGCTTTCTGTGCAAGTACCGCAGGCCAAAGAGCCACAGAGCTGCCCGAGGAGTCTGCGGCACCTTGTGCTTTGCTGTTGCATACGCTGTCCCCCCTTTGTGACCAAAGCACAGTCAGAAAGGGTCTACTGGTATGCACCACAACTCAAGTCCACAGGACCAGCGAGCTTCCAAAGCTGCCTGCTTGGACGAGCAGGCTCCTGGCCCTCACCTGGCCGAGCTGGTGTAGAGGCTGCTCTGGGCCTGGCTGACGGCAGCGCTGGTCGTGGGCGTCGATTCGTACTCAGCAAGAACAGGCTCTGACCCAAACTGCAACGCCCCAAACTGCAGGTTTAGCCCTGAGATATCAGACGAACCAGGCATTTCCACTGCAAGTGCAGGAATCTGCAAGGGAGGAACAAGAAAAGGGGTCGATCATTCCTGGTGATTAGCCCAGAGAATGCCTTTAGTACCCACATTTCCCAGCACACAATGGCAGTTACAGGCTTACAGCCTCTGAATTACACTGCTCAACCCAGGCAGGCATACAACTCCATCACCCCCACAAATACTCGTGCCAACAGCAGGAGGGCCAAGCCCAGACCTTTCCTCAGCAGCCCAAATGGGTGTTTCTGCAGCTCTAACACAATCTGATGCCTCCTTCCCCACCACTGGTCTGCACCTTAGATGTTAACGATGCTTTTTTCTTTTGCTGCTTGAGCTTCTGCTGCGCTGGCTGGGGACTTGAGGACTGGTTGTCCGAGGACCCTGGAGACATCTGGGGAACTGGATTGGTTTTGCTGGGCAGTGGTGAGGATGGGGGTGCCGGCGTGGTTGTGGAGGCAGTCACCACAGGCTGCTTCTCCTGCATGAACACTTCTATCATGGTTGAAGTTGATGTAAAGCCCTGACGCTTGGTGAAGGGACTGTGCACAGAGGAGTCTGTTGGGTTCTTGAGATCTGTAGGACAAGACAAATGAATTAGCAGGGTTTGTTTTCTTAAAAATAAATCAAATTCTGACACTTATCAAGAAAAATAAATCCTTTTCTTCTGTGTTTCATCCTAAAGCCTATTAGAGTGCAGAGAACTTCAGCATCTCTGCTCCCAGCCCCACGCTCTCACCACCATCAATGCCAAGCCCTTCTAAGCCCTTCTTCCCCCAGCTTCTTCCACCATCCCTACAGGACAAAGCCAGCTTGCGTGGCAGAAGTCCTCCATTCTCCAAGAAAAGCTGGACTCCAGAGTCCCTGGTGTGGAGACTCTGCTTGTCAGAGTCCTGCAGGCCACTTCCCTTCCCCTCTCTGATAACACCCCTGCATTCCATCATCTCCTCCTTCCCCTGCAGGGACTGGGTATCTGCAAGCAACATCACTGCTTGGAGCTGCCTACCCTCAGGTCTTTGCATCACCTTCCTCCTCCAACTAAGCCTTTCCACAGTTTATTCAAAACCAACTCCTCTGTGACTCTCCTCTGAGGCTTCTTGTCTGAGAAGATCAAAAGCTGCCAACACTGACTGTCACTAGGACAGGGCTTAGTTTTTCATCAGCTTAGATTTGAACCAGAGGCATTTCCCTGTAACAAGCACAAGCTGAAGGAAATGATACAAGCACTCAACCACAGCAAAACTCAGCTTCTCATCTGAAAAGAGCCTCTGAATCCCTGTTTATTGCCTTGTACCAGCCCAGAGATAGAGCATTTAAGAGCAAATTCCCTTAAAATTCCCTTAAAAGATAATATGAGTTCAGCAGGGAGAGGCGACTGACAAGAGCTCATATTCAGGAGTTATTCTCCAGAGGTGTCCTTTCAGACCTTACTCTGGCACAGCTTTATACCAGAAGTAGTTCTGCACACTCTGAGATGCTCAGGAATGCCAGATTCCCAGCCCTGAAACTGTCTGGAATGACAGATTCAACTGTTCCAAGTAGAAAAGGGAACAGGGAGAGACTCACACACACTATTACATTTTAGTCTCACCCACGGCTCTTTTAATTTTTCCAGCTCAGCTAAATTGGTTGTGAACTTGTGAACAGATCCTCTGCTGAAGCCCTCCCACCACTGCTCACCGTGTGCCTCTGCAGTTCTGGGGGAACGTGTTCCCTCCCCTCTGGGGAGCTGTGCTGCTTTTCCTTACCGTACTGCACCAGAGATGAGGTCTGTGTGCTGGATGCCATGTCCCAGGAAGCAGCAGTGGTGCTCCCAGCAGGCTGGGTGTGCTGAGCTGCCAGCTGGGCCAGAGCCTGGGCTGTCTTGAACTGCTCCAGGAACTGAGACCCTGTGGTACTGCTGCCTTTGGCCTCCCCGACATCTCCAAATCCTTTCCCCAACATGCTCACCTGCAATTTCAGCAAGGAGATAAAAGTCAACGCCTCCCATGACTCGGAACTTGGCTCAGAGGACAGGTCCATGTCTGAGCATAAGCCCAAGCACACTGCACCCTGCTTCTCCTCACTGGGTGTCTCAGCTTAACACTCTTCTTGGGCTCCAAATACACACACATTGCTGCCAGGAGGGGCTCATGCTCCTTTCCCAGCCTCTGTTGTGTGTGAACACAGGTATGCACAGCTCTTGCCCAAGCCATGCCATCGTACAGTGAGTGTCACAGAGGGTTACAAAGGAAGGCACAGATAGGATCTTTAAAAATATACTAAATTATTCTCATGCATTCAGTTGCACTAAAAGAGAAACACCAGAAGATCTTGATTTTATAGTTAATGTGGCTTTGAAAATCTTTCCTCAGTTATATCTCCATTAAGAAAACAATTTTTGTTTCTTTTTGCTAAGGTTACAGCATCTGCCCAGGTCTATGCACATTCCTAACTCTGACTCCATGTCTCCTTCCTTCTGTCAGTGCCAGCATTCCATCATCCACCAGTACCTAACCAGTTCTGTTTCTCAAATTATTGGAATTGCAAGCTCTGGACCAAAAGAGCTTTTCCTTTCCTTTAAGCAGGAAAAGCAGCATGTGTTGCAAATCTGACAAGGGCAGCAGGGGAGGAATTATCCCAATTATTTCAAATTGAGCAATGAACTTCAGGCCACTGCTTTTAAAGCAGACAAGCAAATAATTTGGCTCTACCAGCCCCAAGCAGTGAGCAAGTGTCAGGACTGTATTTCCTGTATTACCCAAACAGACAGAACAACAGTGGATAAGCAGCCTCAGCCAGACAGACACTGGCAGAGACATTTCCTTACCATGCTGTGGTGAGAGAAGGAGTTCCCAGACGCAGGCTGGGATAGAGCACTCTGCTTAGAATTGCTGAACACCAGGGGCTGCGCCAGGGAAGGAGTCTGGGATGACTCCAGGTTTGTTGACTCATTCTCCATAGAAGAGGGTGTCTTTCCTAGCAGGACTGCAAGATCAATTCTGGGTAGAAAAAGACCCACTGAGATTACCAGAAGCTCCTGCTTCCATTGGAACAGTATTCCCCCTCCAGCCTCACAGCTTTTCACAAATTGAAGGAATCTGCAGAATGTTAACTCACAACTGCCAGTAGTAACCTCAAAAAGACAGACTGACCAAGCAGAACCCTGCATGGCCTTGGATTTTAAAACATGCTTTACATTAATTTAACACAGCTAAATGCCCCCAAACCTGAAGAACCAGCAATAGAGCCTAGGAAAATTCGAATCCAGGATTAGGACCCAAAAACTCCTAAGTCAGCTCCTTCATTTAAATCCACCTCATCTCATCTCATTCAGAGCTGCCACATTTTAGCTAGCTAGCAAGGTTTAGTTGAAGATGGCAAATTGCTCCAATGTGCTACTTTTCCCAGGTAAACAGCACGACCATGGGCTCTCACCTCTGTCCAGCTGTGATTGTCACATTCTCAGCAGGCAGAGGCACTGAAGACACATTGGAGGCTGTGAAGATCTTTGTCTCTGACAGCTGAAAGATAAAAAAGGAAAAAATAATCCAAAAGTGAGAACAGCACCTCATAACAGTCCCTATGACACAAATCACATGAATGTTTGAGACAAACAGCCACAGAAAAACTCAAGAAATTCAAGTGCTTGGACTGAAACTTCTCTAGCATTTGGTTCCCATCAGAATCAACTTCTATTTCATTTGTTTCTTCTCAGGCAAGCGCACAAGCTCTCAAATCCTTCTACAAATTTCCCATCGTCCACAAATGCCCTAAGGCTGCTGGGACCTTGGGCTGCTGCTCTGAGTCAGTGGCAGCACAGACCCACAAAAGCCCCTGCACAGGCAGATGCAAGCACTGGTAGCAAAGTCACAGAGAAACTTTGGACCCACAGCTGAGCTTCCAATGACCTGAGCTCACCTGGATGATCTGACCAACAGATCTACTTCAGCTGTGGAGGGGAACACAGCAATGCTCAGAAACTGGCAGAGGGTTAGTGACAACCTGGGATTTAGCCTGGAACAGATCTGAACATGAACAGCTTCTATTCCAGACTGAGAAGTTGCTACAAACTGAACTGCCAGAGTTAAAAAAGTAAATCCAGAACTGCTGGGAGCATCTCACACACACTGAAGGTAAGAAAGGCTGTCAGAAGCTCCCTTCTAGCAGAGCTTACTGAACAAAGAGCTGCTCATATCTCCAAACACAGCAGTAGTGCTTCCCACAGGTAATGCCTGGAAGACAGCAAATGCCTCTCATGCTTGCCCATTCTAATGGCTAAGCCAAAATAAGGATGCAAACTAACAATCAGACTAAAGCACCCAAACCTACTCCCATCTGCAAAGTCCCTCCTTGATTTGGAGCCCATTTCAGAGGAAACTTCTAGACAGGCATTAACAGAAGGTGCTAACAATGTCCATTCTCCCCTGAAGGAAACACCAGGTAGAGAACACAAGGTGGTGAGACACATCAAAGAGCACATCAGCAGGTGAAGTAAAGAGCTTCTTCTCCATCCAAATCACAAGGACCAGAAGAGGAACACGATGTACATGAAACTATGAAACTGCTGCTGGTCTGATCAAAGGCAAACCTTCCCCAGCTGCCACTCCACCAGAGGAGTGGAGCAAGAGTCCTGTGTGGAGTCAGGCCAGTTTTTGGAAGAATTCTATCTTGCACTTACAGGAAATGAGAGGACCAGCCTCAATGCCCCAGGAGATCTCTTCCTGTCTTAGGCTCCTATGACAAGCTCTATTACACATATCCTGCAGAAGCTGCAACAATTACTTATTCATCATAGCTCCCAGAGCTGGGAGCCTGCCTGGGGTTCTGGCCACAGTTTGGGGAGGATGGGCAGCTCTGTGTGTACAGACAGGATAGCAGCCTGCTGGCAGATGCACAGAGGAGATGGGTTCAGGAAATACCTACATCTTCATTCCAGTCCTCCGTGCCCCACTCTTCTGTCGCTGCCCTCCATGCACCTGTAAGGACAACAACAGGTACACAAGTTATGCACGCATCAAAGCTCTACCTCCAACAGCTGGGGGAGCACTGGGGAGCTTTGCAGGCAGCCAGGAGGATTTCTGTTTGCCAATCAGACAAGTTAAAGCAGTCAACCCCAACCCAGGCTTTACGGTCAAGGAACCGTGGTGTGACTGCCTCTGCCTTGGTGGCGCAGGCTGGGCTCAAGAGGAGGGACTGCTGGGCTGGCACACAGGGCAGTGCACCCCTCCCAATGCCCAAAAGGGGAGCTGAGCTCTGCAAGCAAGTGCCAGCATCGTCCCCAGCCCCCTTGTGGCATTTTCCTGACTTCCCCTGGTACTACAGGAGCTGTAGGTTTGTGCACTGCAAGCAGTCAGTGCTACCCCAGCAGCTTGGACAGAGCACCTCCCTCATGGGCTTCCTGCCAGAGCAGCTGCAGGATCTCCCTGTCCAGGTGAACCTCAAGTTTCTATAAAACTTAAGGATAACTGAGCCATTTCCATGATTCATCTTCCCCCGCTCCCCACAAAAAAAAAATTCTTGAAACCTCAGTGCACCAGAACCTCCTTTGCTCAGGCAAATGGGATTCAGAAAAGAATATTTAAGGGACTAAGCAATTCCTGCATTTTCTGTGACCAGTTTCAGACATATGCTCAAAGTGTGCAGCTTGAAGTACCAGGGGGAAAAGCGAGAAACCTCAGCTGCAATCCAACGCAGCACAATTTAAGCGAGCAAAAATCTACCAGAAAATAAAAGTTTTGCCTGGCTGCATTTTCAAATTGTTCCAACCCTCGCTTCCATCACAGTTTAACCTCTGTACTTTGAATATTATGTGGCAGTTTCAGACTCCATTTAACAACTAAAATTTGGTTTGGGAAGAGAGCAGGAGCTTTCACATCCCCAAAAACATCAGAAGATAAAGCCAGCCCCATTTTGTGCAGCTTGTTTTCAAACTAGATCAAGAAAATCTGAGAGCACCAAGGGGGTTAATCCTGAAGACACTGGATGGAACAAGTTGGTGTCAGCCCTTTTACAGCATAAAACACAGGGGAAGGAGAACATTCTGAGTTCTTCTGCAGGACACAGATCTCCCCATATAGACTCAGTTGTGTATTTAAACAACCACTTGTCTAGAACTGGGGGATTTAGTGCATGAAATAAGTATCAGTGAATGATTTTTTTTATTGCTTTTTGTTTTGCTTGGTGAGTTGAGCCAATTCAAGAAGTCCCCCAGGATTTAGTTTTTTATATATTCAAGTTTGAAATACAGATATTAATACAACAACACTTGCCAGAGTGCCAGGAGTCTTAAGGCACACTACCCCTTCCTCCACAGCCAGACCCACCAACATGTTCAATGCAAAATACATCTGCACTTTAGAAACCTAAATTCCCACAATCCTTAGATTTTTGGTGCCCTCACAGCAGCAGCAGGAAAGTCGCTTCCCAGATTTTCATGGATCAGAAAGATCATTCCAGCCCAAGCCTTACCCAAGAGGTGAAATGGGTGCTGGATGTACCTGCAGCTGGCCCAGAGAGCAGGAAGACAGAAGAGCTGCCCCAGGGAGAGTTTGTGCATGCAGGAACACAGCACGGGGCTCTTAAAGTCTTGTTTGTTTGGGGAAAGTAGGAAGAAAAGCAAAGCAGCACTAAAAGCAGAAGGAAACCCTGCAGATGAAGAGCAGGCATTGACAGGGCTTTCCTGGCAAATCTGCTCCTCAAATCCTGGACACTGACTCAGCACAGCTCGAACTCCCTGCACACCAAGGGGCACATGGAGAATCAAAGACCTACAGTAAATAACCAGGTATTCACCAGGAACAGTCCAGAAAGCTCCCAGCTGGCACAGCATGGGGAGTTTTTTCAAAGAAACCAACTGTAACACTCTCCATCATGCTCTTCTGAACACAACACAAGCAATGCCCTGAGCCTTCTAACACCATTTCAGAAGGGTGGCCTTCTGAACAGCAAGCCTTCCTCTCTGCTTTCAGAAAGCCCTTCAAAAAGCTGGTGTTTAAGCTCCTCAAACCAAGAAAAAGAGGAAAAAAAAAAAATTTAGCCAACAACATGTGCAAATATGAACATGGTGAAGGAAAAAAAAATCCAATTGTGTCTCCAAGTTTTTCACATCCCTCCCCAAATACACTCTCTCTTCATTTTAAACTGGGAGACAACCACAGAGCTTGCTCCTCCCACAGCCCAGCAGGCAGTCTGCTGCCTCTCAAGGACTAGATCCAGGCCTGTCACCCTGCACTGGGAAGGCAACAGACCCCAAGACCATCACTCTGCACCTCGAAGGAATGTTACCCTAAACAAAGCCAAAGGGCAGCAAAGCCACAATGGCTGTGCTGGAGCAGAGGGCCTCGTGCTGCCTGTGAGAGTCAAACATTAACCCTGAGCTGAGAAGCAGGAAATGCTCCAGCACAGCAGCAGCTCTCCATGTGTGTCTGCCTGCCTCCAGACCCTTGCAGGAGAGACTCCTCAGCCTCAGCACTTCTCCTGCCCTGACCTTCAAGAGTCAAGTGGCAAGTTCTTCTGGAAGGTCCCTTAGCCTCAACTTCAAAACTTCAGCTTAGATGGAGGAGACAGTCCAACAGGATGCTGGCCTTATTATGGACACCAGTGGAATTCTATAGAGGGAAGGCAAACTGCATCATCTCAGGGGTGTCTCTTGGCCTCATGAGGACAACAGCAGGACATAAAGTAGCCAGGCACAGAGCAGCTTTGCCATCAAGCATTCCTGTCATGTCAAAATCCACCATCATCTTCAACTGCAGGGAGGCAAAGAGGAGCAGCCAGGCAGCCTGAGCATGCCAGAGCAGCCACGGGGCACTGCTCACCCAGCAGCAGCTGTAAGCAGAGGCAAAGCACAGAGAGAGTTCAGCCAGACCAGCTGCCCTGGCAGCAGTGCTGGGACAGCAGGGAGGCCAGCAGAATGGCACAGGGACAGCAGCAAGGCACAGCTTTTGACATGTGAGACAAAGGGAATAGGGCTGAGCTGCCTCATCCTTCCTGCCCCTGGGTGGGACACTCTGTCACCAGGGCTGTGGACACAGAGCTGCTCTGGGTATCCAGAAGCAATGGCTGAAGTCAAAATTTGCATCATCCACAGGAATTGGTGTTAGCCTCTCCCAATTTACATTCAAGGTGTCAGCATTAGTAAAAGCACAGTCAGAACAAATGTCAAATATTAATTAAAATGAACAAATTAAGAGAGAGAAGAATGACATATCCACAGATATTTCAGATTTTTTAAAAAAAGCTATAAAGTAAAGGTATCCGGGGCAGTCAGTGCACCTGGATGTATCGTACCAGGAGCAGTGTCAAATTTTCGGGGATAATTTGACCCCTCACCCCCAATGAAATCAAGTCCTGAAACAAAAAAAAAAAAAAAGAAAAGAAAGACAACCAGTGAAATTTTGACTTAAAGAAGTGTGAGTTTCATTGCCCCCATGTACACATTGTACCTGTGGATATTATTAATTTAAAGAGATGCCTGTGGCTACTAAGCTGGAAACAAAACAACCACACATAACACAAGTGACCAGTGGTGTTGCACAATAAACTTTACAGTTGTGTTATATTACTAGAGCAAATCTGAGCTGTTTGTCAAAAAAGTCTGCAGCTCCCTTTAACCACACTCCAACCCACTTCGTTCCACAATTCCACAAAAGGCCAAGACAGGAAACAGAACACCATTCACACAGAAGCCTGTTCCCACTAGACAGCTAAACTTCCAGCTAAACACAGAGCTTGTCCACTCCCATCTCTTTTCCTGAGGAGGCAAGCACACCCCACTGCCCCAAACACATTCCCACACTGCCCCCTCTGATATTTAAAACCCCTTCTCAGCTGCCAAGAAGATGATCACTCTGTCTGCTGGTGTTTCACAAAAACATCCTCCTTCAGCAACAGCTGTTTTCTGAAGGGAAAAAAACAAAACCCAAAACCCAAACTAAACCCATGAAATCAGGAATGAACCACCCCCACCCCTCTCCCCAACACCAACAGTATGAGCTAAAACGTATCCCAAATACAGGACTTTAATCCTCTCTTTCCAAACCTATCGGTTTTTCAGCAAAGCCAAGAAGTACAGAAGTGGCCTAAAGCACCATTAACACACGTGTGGATGCTTCTTACATCCAAGATGTGGTATTTACTTAAATACTCAGTAATTGTGGAAAAATAGTTTGACTTTGCAGTGGTCCAAGATTGCTGAATAAAAAACAAAACAAAACGAACCCTTTCCCCCTCAAAGGCTACTGACAGTCAAGGACTGTGACTGTCCCATTCTCACACTGCAAAACCTGAGTTCACCTGGGTCTCAGTATGTGAAACAAAACCCAGAGCACCAGCTTTCCAGTGCAGGAGAATGTGCAGAGGCAGCTGGGTGTTCAGAATCACCCAGCAAACACATCTGCTTCGAACAGGGAAGGAAGAAGAATTACTTTCAGCTCTGATCTTTCAGTTTCTGTAATGAAGTCCTATCCCACCGTAGTTTGAGCAAGATGACCATGAAAGAAAGAATGCTCTCAGTGTCAAAATCAAGAGCAATACATCTGGCTCCAAGTAATTCTCTGGAGGATGCACCAAATGTTGGGAGATCTTGGATACAAACATTGGGAGATCTTGGATCTGCTTATCACACTACAGTTTATAAAAAACACCTTTCAAAACAGCAGCATGGTTTCTACAGGAAAACAGAGGCAAGTGATCCTGTGCCTCTGTCAGGCAATAACACCCACAAAAGCTCACCCTAGAGCAACCATCCAGCACCCACTTCTAATGTGCAAAGTATCAGGGCCACTGAAATCCATCTCTGAACCAACAACCTGTTCCTCCATCCCTGAGCCTAAGACCTGCCTAGAATGCCCTCAGTGCAACTGGATGGATGCAAAACCCACTCACACTCTCAATACAAACCAGCTCACATGCAAGTGAAGACACTCACTTGTGCCATCATCTGGCTCAAAGCTCCCAGTGTTGTTCCACGTGTTGTTGTTGCTATTCCCATAGTTCTCATCCGTGCTGGCTGGCTCAGCATAGTCAGCTGGGTTGAAAGTTCTGTAAGAAATGTGAGGATGGAAGTGTTCACTCTGCCAAAGCATTTTGAAAGCAATTGATTTTATTCAGACCATAACACGTATCACAAGGCAGTTCTTTCAGCAGAGAGATGCTTCAGCCATCCTGAACTTAGGTTACCATGATGCAGTTTGGGCCTTATAAACAAAAAAAACCCCAAAAAACAGAGAATGGGAACGGAAATGACTGACACAAGGAGTATCATTCATGCACACACTTTTATTTTTGCTGTGGTTTGTGACAGTGAAACTTACCCCATGCCTTGGGCAGAGAATCTTCCCCCTCGCCGTCCAGAGCCACCTGTAAATACACAGAAATGCACTGCTGTCCCTTGGCTCTACATCACCAGGAAAAGAAACACTGCAACAACACACAGAGCTCTGATGGCCAGAGCACAAAAGTGAAGAGGATCTTCCTGGATTGATGGGATTGCCAGCAACATCTTTCAATGTATGGGACTGACCTCAGCTGGCTGCTAGTATGATTAGCAATGAATCATTCCAGGCTCAGATGAGGTTTCCAGCTGGCACAAATCTTATGTATTGGACCCCAGGTTCTGATTTCTGCAGTACGTGACCTCAGCAACAATTCCTAAGCAGCAGATTTTGGGGCAAAATTCATTTAAAGTATTTAAAGTCCAAGCCAGTGGTGGTGCTCAGATACATGTGCAAGAATGATGAGGATGCAGGTTCTGCTGCTAACAAGCCATTGGCCTTCCTGATAAAATAGTCAACCTTGAGTTTTTTTGATTTTCCACCTCTGTAATAAAGCATAGGTTTTTTTCCAACTCCGTGGATATGATGCAAGAACTAGGTGCTGTTTCTAACATCTTTAAGACTGGAAAGCAACATGTAGGCCCTAAAAGCAAGCACGAGAGCAGAAAAATCAAGTGCACAGCTTCTGGCTATAGTCTGGCAATTCCTGCCCTAAAAGAGGCTTTGGAACCTCACGTGAGATACACTGACATAATTCCTCTCCTCCCACCCCTGGGGAGGTCCCATCCCATGTGTACCTCGGCCTCGGCCACGTCCCCGCCTCCCTCTTTCCGTGCCTCTTCCAGAAGCTCCTCCACTCTTACTGCCATCCAGTCCATTCTCCTGGCCCCGGACTGGAAGACAGAACAAGGCAAAGACAATTTCAAGACTCATCTTGCTTTAGTGAGGATACTAGACCAGACCTCCAACCCCAAAATGCAGTGGCTGTTTGGGGGGACCATATCACCACACGCCCCCTGAGCTTTTGATTTAAGCTGATGGTAAGCGAGGGCACCATGCAAAGAATCATCTCCGACAGGGGAGCATTAAACAGATCCACACACGCAGATGGGTGGCTTTCCTCACAGATGTGTCTGCCTGAAAAGCTTTAGTGACACAGAGTGCCTCAGTGTGAGGGTTTGGGGGTTATTGAAGGGCAGGTCCATACACTCTCTTCCACGGGTGGCACCTCGCCCTCGCCTCGGCAGCCCGCCACGCCGTCTGCTGAAATCCCGCTCCCGATCCCGGTTCTCTTTGCTTTCTTCACTGGGTTCCGTCTGTCCACTCTCCTTCTGTCCTGAGACACCCTTCTTCTTCCCAACCATCTCCCAGGAATGCTGAAGGTTTGCAGAGGGGAAAGAAATTAAGCACAGTTAGATCAATTAAAGGTGCAAATACACAAAGCAGTAAACATGCTAAAGAGAATATAACAGGGGTCTCTGCAAAAAAGGTTCCCAGATCAGTTTTTTTTAAGGAGTCCATCAGTCTACATACAGCAAATATTCTTCCTTTGAGCCAAGCTTTTTTACAGCTAACTGGCATGCAAGTTTGAGGTAACAGGAGAGGAGTTATTCTATTTCTGCGAAGATCTACTAAAATTCTTAAATAGAGTTTCTTAAATTTCTCTTTAAATGAAAAACAGCCGCCAAGCCCAACTCCACAACAACAAACAGCAAAAAGGCCCTCAAAACCATGGCATAGGCAGAAGCATGGAAGCCAGTCAGTGCATTGCTGAGAAGTGAATCTTTAGGGCCAGAGACACAAAAACCACGTTACTCTGACAGAAAGGAACCACAGCTGACACACAGCTGCCTTTCAATGCAGGTCACTCAGTCCTGGTGGGGAAAGGTAAGTTCCTTCACACTCACTGGTGTGAAAGCACATACAGATGCCACTGTACTATTGTTGAACTGCTTGGATTCAGAAGTAATAGGAAGGAAATTACTTATGGCATTTTCAAGTCTATTCCTTCAAGCCTAGGGCCATTCTCACAGTCCATGCAAGCCCACAGAGAGCAGTGCTCAGCAGCCAGGCCACAGTCACGCTGTGCTCCTGTGGAACTGGGCAGTCCCAGGGGCTCTCCTCATCCTGACATTGCCTCACCTCCAAATACACAGTTACACTGAACTAGGCCTCGCCAGACTTACAGGAGCTAATCCTACCGTGTCAGGATTGCCCTCCAGCAGCACGTTGATGGCTCTGTTGACATCTCCATTGCAGTCATGCAGAGCAATCACACACTCGTCCTGGTTCTTGCCTGTGATGTCAATCAGCTGTAGAGAAGACAACACCATGGTCAGCATGCTCCAAACCAAGATGGCACCAAAATCTCTACGGGTCTCTCAGGAGGCAAGTGAGTTGAATCTCAAAACAGAAACCCTTCAACAAACAATGGAAGGGCTAGGGAATCTCCCCAGCCTTCTCAGCTTAACTGTGTTCCTGAACAGTCACAGAAGTGACTGAGGGTGGGAATTTTTGAGTTACCGTTGTTTCACCATAACCCAACCTACGACATCCTTTTCTCAGGATAACACTGTTATCTGCAGAAACAAACTAAAAGTCCAGCAAGACAAAAGTTGTTGCACCTGCATCTAGGCCACGCCAAACACAAACACAGCCTGGGGGAGAATGGACAGAGAGCAGCCCTGAGGAGAAGGACTTGGGGGTGTGAGTTAACGTGACCTGGCCACGTGCACTGGGAGCCCAGGAAGCCAATGTTGTCCTAGGCTCATCCACAGCAGTGTGGGCAGCATGTGAAAGGGGGGATTCTGAGCCTCTGCTCTGCCAAGATCCCCCTGCAGAGCTGCCTCCAGCCCTGGGGCCCCAGCACAGAAAGACCAAGGAGCTGCTGAAGCGAGTCCAGAGGAGGCCATGGAGATGCTCTGAAGGCTGAAGCCCCTCTACTCTGGAGACAGGCTGGGAGAGCTGGACGTGCTGAGCCTTGAGAAGTAAAAGCTCCAGGGAGACTTCAGAGCCCCTTCCAGGGCCTAAAGAGGCTCCAAGAGAGCTGGAAAGGGACTTTGGACAAGGGTCTGGAGTGACAGGACAGGGGAATGGCTTCCCACTGCCAGAGGGCAGGGTTATACAGGCTATTGAAGAGAAACTCTTCTGTGTGAGGGCCATGAGGCCTCCTGGTAGAAGTTGCCCAGAGAAGCCGTGGCTGCCCCATCCCTGGAAGTGTCCAAGGGCAGGTTGGACAAAGCTTTGAACAACTTGGGATAGTGGAAGATATCACCACATAGCACAGGGGTGGAACTGGATACCCTTTAACGTCCCTGCTGACCCAAACTATGCTGTGATACAACTTTATGAAGCCAGCCCAAGGAAATTCAGGGAGCAGCCAGGTGTGTCCCTCCCGCCTCCCCTGCACTCACAGTACTCCCAACACTGATCTCGCCTTCCTGTCAGAGTTCACCTTCATTCTCCACACTCACTTGTTTCACCTTCTCCTCAAAGTCAGCATCGTTGTGGTCCGAAATCATCTGTGCAAGTCGAATCTGTTCTGCAGTAGCCTAATGAAATCAGAGAGAGACAGAGCACATCGTCAGAGTGGTGCATTTCCAAACCATCCTCCAAAGGCCATTCTGCTACCCCAGCTTCTCTGGAAACTCTGGAAAGGAATCAGTATAGCAAAGAGAAGGTACAAACAAGAGAAGGAAAACTCCAGGGAGAAAGTGAGATGAAAAAGGAGCAAGAAGAGGAGTCTGGAAGAAAGGGATATACTGTTGAATGGCCTCATGGCACCAGATGAGAGCAGCAGCCACCCAAACCACATCTGTTCTGGGGCAGACTTTACCACCACCAGAACACCGAGACCCACTGCAGGTGGCTTTTCAGCCACTTGCATCCATTAAAGCGTGTGAGGAATGGACAAATGGAAGTAAAACCAAATCTCAGCAGCAGCTCCCACTTGAGAGCTGTGGGCACTGCCCTTACCTGCGGCCGCTGCTTGTGCTGCGTCTGGCTCTGTGTCTGTGTCTGCTCCCAGCTGCCCCGGGCTCGGGTAGTGCCCACCGATGTCATCATTTACAGTATATACAAATAACAGTATTTACAAGGTTGAACTCTGTGGTGGGTCAGGGGAGAAGAGAGAACGGACGGTTAGAGACCAAAAACAAAAGGCAGCACCAAGACTGAACAACCACACGGGCAACAGAGCCAGAATGGCTGCTGTAGATCCCCACCCTCCCCAGCACTTCCCTAAAACCACAGCAGGCCAGGCTGCCATCACCATGTGCTCCCAACACAAAACAGCCACTTGTGCTTCTTGAGGCTTCCCTCTGGATACCAGGGCAGAGTGTTCCAAATGGAGTATCACCTGCATCCAGAGCAATCAGGTACCAGGGGCCAAAGTAGAATCAGACTCAGACCGATTTGGGATGGAAGGGACCTTAGAGCTCATCCAGTTCCACACCCCTGCCAAGGGCAGGGATACCTTCCACCAGCCCAGGTAGCTCCAAGCCCTGTCCAACCTGGCCTTGAACACTTCCAGAGGTGGGGCAGCCACAGCTTCTCTGTGCCAGGGCCTCACCACCCTCACTGTAAAAATTCTCTTTCTCAGGTAATCCAGATTGACCCTCCTTCAGTTTGAAGTCACTCCCTGGACTTGAGGCAAAGAGTTTAACAACTTCTTGTTGAAACACATGTGTGAGTGGGCACGGATCTGCCATGAGCCCAAGCTGAGGCTGTGGCCATCAAATGGAGCAGGAAGGCTTGAAAAAAGCTTCAAAGAAACTCAGAGGACGAGCATCTCAGAGCCTCAAACACATCGGCTGCTTCTCCTTTCTTGCCTTTAAAGAAGGGCAAGGGAAGCAAAAATGCTCCAGCAGTAAGTGGTACTACAGGTCTGTAGAATTTTTGTTTTAAAGAAAACCTGCCCTTACAGAACTGCCTATTTTTGCTTATTTAAATTATTCCCTCAAACTGGAAAAACGAAGTTTTTCTCAGTATTCTTGATTAAAAACATACCAAAAAAGTGAACAAGATGCCTACAAGGAATAACAGCCAGTAATATTGCTAGATAACTTTTGCTTGAGGCAAAAAATCCCAGGAAGAGTTTGAGTGTCCAAAGCAAGCAGAGTTTTCTAACCTCACCCTGTGCCTCAGGGCAGGGGGGTGTTAGAAAGGGATTAGCACTGAGGTTCTACCCTCCCTAGTGCCTTCCAGGCACAAAGGATGTGAGGGACATCCCATGGTACTTGTCAGGACTCACAGCTTCTGAGCCCCTGAAATTTCAGTAATCACAGAATTCACATTTTTGTATTTCATTACTAAGACTGCAAAGCCTTAACCCAAAGCAGCAGGAACTGCTGCTGTGCCCCAGGAAGACACATGGGACATGGGAAGGAACCACGGACAGAGTGTAGGAGCAGGGAGGAAGCTTAGCAAGACAATCAGAGCTGCAGGATCCGATCCAAAACACTGCTGTACACGAGCAGGGCAGCACAGAGAGAAACACAAACACAGTGTGCCAAGTAGTGAAGCTCAGAAGCAGCTTTAGCAAATAGCCTGGGAAGAGCTAGGGAATCTCCTGTTGAAGTTTGCAAGTACTCAACTGGGTGAGAAATCCTTCCTGAGAGCAGGGAGGCCCTAACCTTGCCCCTACACTAGATGCACACTCCCTACACCTGCTCCCACCAGGGTCTGGCCTTCCTCTGCAGGCAAGTTTCTGCACAACTGCTGCTGCAGCTGCCCACAAAACCTCCAAATTTCCCCCTTCACAGCCACCCATGCCTCATGGCAACTCAACACATCAGCTTTACAGCTATACAGTGCCAAGGTCCTTTATCACAAAACAATCCAAGCTAGGTGTGCAGCTATTAGGAGCCCCTGATGTATGGGGGAAGAGCACCAAGCCTGTGCTTCTGCCAAGGCACAGCAGAAAAAGCCTCCTATCCCCAGCCATCCCCTCTGTGCAGGCTTTGTTCCCATGGTGTGTATTTATTTCTGCATTCTTCCAGTTCCAGGTCTCACGCACAATTTGTTGTATTAAACCAACCTGGCAGCAGAACCACAGGCCCAGAGGGAAGTGGTTCTGCACATCCACAGGAACCCAACCTGCAACTTCCCTGGGCTGCAGGTCCAGCAGACTGAGTCCAGACCTTGTGCAGCACCCAGGCATTGCTCAGCAGCTCCGCCCTGCCCAGCTCCATCACTGCCACTGGTAACACAAGCATTTGTCCTTTAGCGTGCAAAAAATCCATAAGAAAAATATCTACAGTAAAAGCCTCAGCCAGGCCCTGACTCTGCTGAGGCTGTTGGGTGAGGGGGTGTCCCCATGCAGACCCCAGAGCAGCCTTGAGGAAAGAGGACTTGGCTACTGGTAACTTATTCCTCAATGGGGGAGCTTGAGATCAGCTCAGCAGCAGCACTGAACCACAGAACACGGTTATCCCAAAGCCTGCGCCGGCCCCATGGCTGCACACAAGCTTCCCAGGTCAAAGCTGCTCTCATCAAAAGCATTTCACCTCTTTTGAAAAAGCAAACCTGCACACGTGCACCAAGAGGTGAAAAGGCAGCTCCAGGCAAAGCTGAGTGGTGACCAGTTCCCACTGAAGCACTGGTGTTAAATGGAGCAGCACTCACACCTCAGGACAGCAGCTTAGGGAGGGCTTAGGGAAAAGAAGTTTCACAGTTACAAGCTACAACATCCGCTGGTCAAAGACACTGCAACAAATGAGACGTTTGCTGTTACCTCCCTGCTTTCTCAGACCCACACCACTGCCTGCCCACCAGGCCTAAAGAGGAGAGGCTCAACTACACAAGTGAAGTGCGAGTCTCCAGAAAATGAGGGGATACAAAAATGTAACAAACTGTTCCTTTTATTAGAAACGTCAGGTAAGTTACAGTTTCAGAACCAGGATCTGTAGGTCCCATGGCTGTGCCCGACCTGCTGGCTGCCGCTCACCCTGGCACATCCCAGTTTCACTTTTCCTGATGTGTTAATACAGAAAAATGGTATTTTCATCCCATTCCGACAAAGCTTAAATAGCATGTGCAAAAAGCTCCAAAGCCCCAAAGGAAATGGCTAGAGAAGGCAAAGCTTTTCCTGCAACATGGGGCGGAATGAGGTCCCAAAAGAGGGTTATCAACGTGAGAAGTTTCTCTCCGGAGCAGAGACATGGCGGCCGCAAACCGAGTCATTCCGCGTATGCAAAGCACGAGATTTTAGGGAGATGCTCCCGGATGTGCCATCAGAGACCCCGACTGGGTATCGACGGGCAGCGCTTTGCTGGGAAGACTCCCAGGCCGGAGGGCGCGAGCAGAGCCCCCAGACCGGGATGGAGGGACGTGGAGCAGGGCGGCACTCACGGGCCGGGGCTCCTCTAGGACCCCCGAACCGCTGTTACCCGGGAATTCCACGCGAGCTGTGGAACTACCCCGGCCACGGCCCCCGTGGCGCCACCGAAGAGCGGCGGCAGCAGCGGGCCTGGCGGCCCGCAAGGAGCCCGGCAGGGCGGGAGCACGGCTCCCATTGTTACCGCCGGCAGCGGCGGGGACGGGCAGGCCCCGAGAGCGCGGCAGGGCCGGAGCCGCCCGACCCCGCGGCCCGGTCCGCGGCACACAATGGGGCGACGGACCGGACCGAACCGGAGAGCGCCGGAGGGGCCCGGCTGGAGGCCCCACGGCGGCGTCAGG
>VZTZ01022343.1:9049-38223 GCA_013400955.1 Drymodes brunneopygia | reverse complement strand
GTTAGAGATTTTGCTTTTGCTCCTTCTACCGCATGACAATTGTTTTCCTCGTCTAAGCAGATACCAGCCTCAGATGCTCAAGGTGAGAGTCTTGCCTTTCGCTCTGGGCTACTGGTTTACTTAATCTGGTCAGTTTGTTTGGTGTTTGTGGTTTTCTTTATCTCATCACCCTCCTTCCCCCTGTTTTGTTTTGTTGTGCTTGCTTTTGGGGGAATGTTTCTTCCCCGTGCAGAAGAGCTGGAATTGCTTGAGAGGCATTTAAGGAATTATAAAAGTGGCTAGCAAACAGGAGCTCAGTAATTGCAAAGCTATTCTCACTTCAGAGAAGCAGAGACAGTGACAGAGGGCTTGGGGGCAGAGGGACAGGGGGGATCTAATTTTTCCTGTGCATTACTCCTCTCCCACTTTGGATGATGTTGCTGAGCTTCGACCTTTTATTGACTCCCACTCTGTGATTTTTGCAGAGCACTGTGACTATTACTACCGTCTCTTTTTGTCTGTGTCTCACAGTAATGGACTGTGATAGAGTTAAGGCCTTTTGGAGGTGAGCTGTTTGAGAGCTGATGCTTAAACATGTCTGAAGTAGCTGCCGACACTTTCCCCAGCCCCTCAGCTCAGCTGAGCCCTGATGTGTCCCTCAACGGGCTCCCAGATGAGGAGAACATGCCGGGGACCCAAAGAGAGGACAGGAGGGTCCAGGGGATAGCAGGCCTTGCCGCAACCTGCTGTGTGTGCCTGGAGGCAGAGCGACTGAAGGGCTGCCTCAACTCTGAAAAGATCTGCATCGCCCCTATCTTGGCTTGCCTGCTTAGCCTTTGCCTCTGCATTGCTGGCCTCAAGTGGGTCTTTGTGGACAAGATTTTTGAGTATGACTCTCCTACCCACCTTGACCCTGGGAGGATAGGACAAGACCCAAAGAGCGCTGTGGATCCTACAGCTCTGTCTGCCTGGGTGCCTTCGGAGGTGTATGCCTCACCTTTCCTCGTACCTAGCCCCAAGAGCAAGGCTGAAGTGACAGTGCAAATTGACAGCTCACTTGTACCCTCCAAACCATTCCTCCAGCCTTCTCTCTATAACCGCATCGTAGATGTTGGGTTCTTGTCCTCTGCCGCACCTTCGCTGTCACCACCCGCCCTGGAGCCTACCACAGCGTCTCAGGCACAAGCAACAGAAACCAATCTCCCAACTGTTCCAAAACTTCGTAAGTAAAAGCTATGCATTTCTTTGGGTTTTTTTTCCCTTTCACAGGAAAAAAAAAAAATGGAAAAAAAGGCACTTAAGTTTTCTGGGACTGTCTGCAAGGAGGGCACGTGATTGGCTTGCAAAGCTTAAACATGCTAAGACAGGTATAGCTTGAGTTACCTTCTGAGAAGAGCATCTAGAGTCCTCAGAACTTAGTTCTGAGATACGCAGGACTTCAACTGGGATGTCTGTAAAGGTCTAGTACCAGCTTTTTCTCTGCAGCCACTTGTAGGGAAGTATGTGATTTGCTTCAAGGGTTTATCTGATAGCTATTCCACATGGTGTATTTCCCTTATAAATTGGCTTTGTGTCCTGTGCTGGATCTTCCATGTGTGTTCTTTGCCTTGCCTGCAGAGCACTTCTGGTACATCCTTCCTGAAGCCTGTGGCTGGCAAATATCCCTAGCATCCTCATGAAACTCTCAGAACAGTGAGAAAAAGAGACAGCAGATTTGAAGCAGTTAGAAAATTAATTTAGCATCTAGCTTATGATCTTTCTTTTAAGAGCAAAGCATACATTTCTCTGTGTCTTTCCCCATCTCTAGGAGCTGCCTCTTGTTTAACTTGTTTCTCATATATTGCCTTACTGCCTTTTGTGGGCCATTTCAGGGAAGCATTCTTGCCGATGTGGGAAGAGTCAATTTCCAAATTACTCTTTGCTCATCATAAAAACAAACGAAAAAAAAGAGGTATCTGTATTATTTTCTCAGTAGTAATCATAAAGCATCAAAATACTGCATTGCTTAAGTGTCACTTCTTTGACATTCTTGATTTTAACCCATCAAAGTCAAAGCAAACCAAGCCAGCAATTCCTGAGCTGTGTAAAGCTGTGTAACTCTAGTAAAAGAGAAGGCAGCACACTCTTTGGCCGAGAGCACAGGGCTGAGTTTTCCTGTGGAAAGCTGCAGTGATCAGAGTGAAAAATTGCATTCCTCACCCATTTCCTTGCAGGACCCCATATCGTTTTTTCCCCCTCATGCCTTCCCTATAATGCCACAGATTGGCCACATTGAAGATGGCACATACTGTACTTCACTGTGGAGCTCTGAAGTCACCAGAAGTTCACTTTTAAGTGTAGCCCCATTGGGACTGGACTTAGTATAGATATTAGATCTGCCAACCACCTTGCCAGTGAAAATGAGCATAACTGCAGTTATTTCAGAGGAGGTCCTTTCAGCTGAGAGTCAGTCTTGAACAGCAGTTCCAGAACCAGTGAAAGAAAGTTCTGAATATTCCTGTAGAAACCCTGCTGCCTTCTGCTTAGGTAGTGGGTGACAAGCATCCTTCAGATAAAAAGATGGAAACAGTCTTACAGAGAAATACTGCTATATCATTAAATGACAGGGGGCTTTGTCTGTGGTATTACTTGAATTAACCACCTTTGTAATGAAATAGAACTATACTAAGTAAGCTTTTTTTTTAAATATTGCTGATGCATAAAATCTTTTTTGTAGTGCAAATATCCTGACAATAAATATATGACTTTTTAACACATTTTGCTTCATAAAGTAACCAGAGACCACTATTCAGTCATAATTGCCTCAAGACTCCCTCTTGAATTTCCACGTATGAGGCAAACTTTATCAATAACATGCTAATTTCATCTCTGAAGTAAAGGAAAGAGCGGGGAGGGGGCACAAAAAAGATTTTTTGGAGCTTTCACTGACAAAAAGCCATTATCTGCATTCAGATCTGCTTACACTTGGGAAATAAATGGTGGTCCAGAAGTAAGGTGATTGGGTTGAGTGGGGTTTTTTGATTTTGATTTGGGGGTTTTATGTGGGGGGAGTTTTTGGGGTAAGGGGTTTTGTTTAATTTTGCCTTAATTTTTTTTAAAGGCATTGTAGACTTCCGTAGCTACAGACTGAAAGGAGAGGGAGAACTGGTAGCAGGTCAAGTTTGGGTTGCTCTGAGGGAGAATCTTGCGTAGACAGAATTTATTCTAACAGTGGTACATAATTCTGACCATGGCAAGCATCTCTGATTCTCTGCAAAGAAAAGTAAGAAAATCTAGCTGGAAAAATACACTGCAGAAGAATTCCAAGAGGCATGAAAAGAACTTTTTTGGACAGCTCTTAAAGCACTGTCTTGGGGTTTTTGAAACAGCTGCATTTCAAACACATCATTGTGTTTTATGTAGAGCAAGATTTGTTGGAGAGGTTGACAGATTGCATCAGTGCTAACTTTTTTTTTAATGCCTTTGACAGCTATAAAATTCTCAGTGACATGGCTTGAAAAGTAGCATCTGCAAATTGGATTGTCGCTGCTTTTGCCTTTCAGTGTCCTTTTTTTCATTTCAGGCAGAGTGAGGTAACATATTTCCAGAAAGTCCTTTATGTGCTGAAAATTTTTTTCCAGTTCAGGAATAAAATAGAAATGCACATTTCATATTCTGTGCTTGATGTACTGTTTCTGCACCTATCCCTTCCATGAGTTTCCAAATCCTTTTCTCTTCTCCTCTCTTTTCTGTCTTACTCAGCATATTCCCCTTAAAGCTGTATCCTTCAAGGTCATAGTCTGCAGAGGGCTAATTGATTCTTCTTTCTCCTGGAGCCTGGAAGAGAAAGCAGAAGAGAGACAATCCTGGTAATTGTGTCTGGTGTATTAGATTCAAGACTGGTCTTGCTCCTTTTGTTATTCTTTGCCCTTTATCAATACAGAAATATTTCTTTCCGTTTAGCTTACCTTTTGTATTTTAATATCATTTTTCCTTTGCTGAAAGAGAAAGGAAAGTTGAATGTTTTAAAGCATTCCCATATTTAGGGAGCTTGTCAATCTTAGCATAATTGCACCAGAGAAGATATTATTACAAGCAGGATATAATAATACACCCTCCTACAATCTCCCTCCCTCTGAGAAGATATGTAGATTGTAATAATGCTAACTCAGTTCAGGAGCTAAATTTCACTTCTTCTGACACTATCACCTTTAAATACAATTCCACCCTTTATCCAGGCTGGTTAGATATTCAGTTCTGTAGTGCTGTAAAAATTGTGTTTCTGTAATAATAGTTTTTATATATCTGCAAACCAACCATTCCCCTCTTTAAAGGTCTTCCTGCAGCCTCCTCTTTTCATTTAAGAAGATTTCCCCACAAAACACCCGGAAAGGCTCCCATGTGGAGTTTGCCTTTCTGGGGTGACAGCTCTGCTGAAATAGTGCAGCACTCCTGTGCTTTGGTTCTGCCCCAGAGCAGAGGTGCCCAAGCAGGCCTTGGCTTTGGGACCACAACTCTCATGATTTGATGAAGGGCCACAGGGCACACAAGAGACAGGGCAGGAGAGGGACCACAGCATGATTTTTTTGGAGTGGGTTTCCCTGAGAGCAGAGCTAAAGGCCCACCAGAGAGCAGAGTCCAGAGGATGCACGTGCCTGGTGGCACATCCACATGGCCCCTGCATCCATTTCACTTCTGGTTTCCCTGGCCAGCTCAGGTATCACGCGCTGATGGGCCAGCTACATACGTGCCATGCTGGTGGCCAGCAGATGATCAACAGGCATGTCTTCATCTCCCTGCAGTACCGGACCTGTGCATGTCCCTTGGGAGGCAGGCATGACTCCTTCCGAGCTCAGTTGTGCTGGCCCTCGTCTGGAGAATGTGGCAAAGTGGGAAAAGGGCTCTGCATTACTGTCAAGCACCTCTGCCTGGGACAACTCCTCTGTCAGGTTTCTGATTTCTGCTTCCACTTCAGGTGTGCTGGGTTAATATTAGCAAAGGATGCTGCTTTCTCATCCTCAGTGGAAAAAGGTTAACAGGTTGCTTCTTGACGCCAGTAGTGGTTGTTTACCTGGGAAATAGTCTCAGCTCCCCTCCTAATTTGACAAATTCTCCTCCAAGATTAACAAGCTCCCTAATTATGGCAGTGCTTTAAAACATTCACGTGTCCTTTCTCTTTCATCAAGGGAAAAATAATACTAAAATACTAAAGGTAAGCCAAAAGAAAAGGAATATTTCTGTATTGATAAAGGGATAGGATAATAAAAGGAGCAAGACCAGTGTTGAGTTGAGGCACATTGGCTAAATTTCTTGCATCTTTTTAGAGCTATAGATAGGGAAAATTGAATAAAAATTGTACTGTACCTTGTATCATACCATAAATATTCCTTACGATTTTTCCTCTGCCTCTTTCGCTTCCACTCATTCTTTCTCAGCTCTGCATTTGATGTCATTTCTCTATTCACAGTGATTTGGGAAGGTGTGTACTTTAGCTTGATGGCAGGCTAGAGGAAGCCTCTCCCTCCACCTAAAGGTGCTGCAGCCCTCTAACTTCACTTTAAGGACAGAGGGTTTGTTCGTAGCAGCTTCATGCAATGTTTGTTCTTATTCTTGAAAGAATCTAATTCTGACCCGTGCTGTGTGTTTCAAATCCCCATCACAACACCACGGGGTTGAGTCCATGCCTGGCAACCTCCGAACACGTCAAGGTCAGGGATGTCTCAGAGGGCCACAAGGGGCTGTACTCATGAGAGGGGACTGGAGATGATATAGCACTGGCTCTACATCAGCCTTTTCTGTGCTCACTGCTGGTCTGCAGGGCAGTGCCACAAGAGAGATTGTTTTTTCCCCAGAACTTGAAGATGCAGGAGGAGCACATGCTGGTCCATTTGGAGCACAGTACTGGGCTTGTTTAGCTTCAGATACCTGATTTAAGTGCCTGCATTAGGAAGCTAGTTAGCCTTCAGCTGCAAATCAGCATAAAGGGAGAGATATCCCCCAGGCGATTCCCGGCGTGACTCTAACTGGAGTCACTCTCTTTCCCCATGAGTCTACAGGGAGACTACCCTTGCAGTTCAGTTTCTAAATTAAATATCTACTACACAGTATGAGGACTCATTTTGAAAGCCATGACTTTTCTTTTATGTGTCCTGTGAATTAACAACATCTTGTCACAGGGAAGTTACAATTAATCACGGTTAAGATACCAGACAAGTTTTGAGCCTAACTCAGGAGCGTAGTAAAGAGATGCTGATCTCAGTGGGCCCAGGAGACACAACTGGGCCTCCATTAACAAGCAGCAATAAAGCAAGTGCCACTGTACTGAGCCAGCCAGTCTGTATTTCTCTGCTGTTCCAAAGGTCATGATGGCTCCTAGATGTATATACTTGTGACAGGAACACTCATGGGGGCTGATGGGGTGAGATGCATAAGATGCAGCAATTTTTAGGGAGTTCAGGTCCATTAAGCCTTCTAAAGCGATAACCAAGACTTCCCCTCCCCAATCCGGTTAGTTCTGTCTTTAAAACGTCCTCAGCCAGCACAGTTTGCTCAGACAAATGTATTGTTTTGTTTCTTTCTCTACTTCTACCACCCCCCTTTTTCACATTCATTGATTGCATGGAAACAGTTCTTCTATTTAACGTACAGTAAACTGTACGGATTGGTCCTGTGTTTCTTTCTCTTGGACAAGCATCCCAAATCCATGGCCTTCAAATTTTCGTCATGGGTGTGGTTTTCCTTTCATGCACCATTCATCATGCAGAGAAGATGGTGGAGAAAAAGCAGTATTTGCTGGAGTATTTTTTCTTAATAACAATCTGAATTTCTCAGTACAAAACAGTAGTCTGCACTTGTATTTATTTTTAAAGCTTCATTTTGCTTTGTAAACTTCCCTGAGAGTAAGTCATGTATTTGTACTACATGGAGCCTTTTGCATGTTCTCCTTCCGTATTTATATACAGATGCATATGTGAGTAGATAGAATACAATAGGTATACAAAGTATGTAGCCATTGTTTCTTTATTAAAAAATGACATCTGTGACTGTTCTGCATCAAAAGTTTCTAAGGAAAACTGATTAATAATTGATGTAATTACAAAAGTCAGGGTTTGGATTTCCACTGCAGAGGACTAAAATTATCCTCATTCCATATCTGTTGTATTTTTTACACCAATCATACTGTTTGATTTCCTGTTAATGCACTGCAAATAAAGAAGACAGCAGCCTAGCTCAGATTTGCTGTGCCTAACTTCTGGTTACAGAGAAACCTTGGGGAACTTTCTCTGCATCAGATGAGAAAGCACAATTTGGCTTGCTGGAGGCTAAGTAGCAGGTTAATTGTGGTGCAGAGCTGGAATGATATAAATGAGCGTTTTCATCATTTGCAGTCTTGCTAATGGAAATGCAATGGATTTGCTGCAGAAATCCAACTCAGAATCAATAGCAATGCAATGAAGCAGCTGGTTCAGGGAGAGCACATGTGATGCCAATCTGCTGCAGACAGTACCTGGGCAGAGATTGTGCTGTCTCTCTTTCAGGAAAGGGGAGACAGACCTAAAATATGCCATGGCATGTGATAAAAGAATTTTAAAAGGAAAATGCCTGTTTCACCTAGGATGAGCTGCAATTAGGAGAAAAGGCTTTCTATGACTAAGGGAAGAGAATTGTTAGAATTGTTTTCTCCAAGGGGTTCAGATCTGTTTGGACTCAAAGCTGGGTTATTGTTACACAGTAGTAAGTTAAGAAACAGCAGGAGTCTTTGTGCTTCAGGTAATGTTCAAGCCACATGAAATCAAGGACTGAATCTTGGTGTGTACTTTGGAGATGGATAGGTGGGTTCAGAGTATCTTCTGCCAATGGCTCCTGCCTTCTTGTTCCCCAGACAGACCACAGAGAGTATCAGGCCCTGTCTTTTGTGCACTGTTTCATGTTAGGCACACTGGCTATCTTTACAGTTTATACTGAGAGGTGACCAGTTTCCTGGAGAGCAGTGTGAATCACGTCTTGGTCATTCGCTTTAAAACATTATGTGAAGTACCAAGCACAGCAGGAGGTACACATGAAACTCAGGAGCTGGAGCATGATCATTGTTTGGCAGTTTGGGAGGAGCAAGGGAGAAATGCATTATTTTGAGGTAATGTGAAGTCTGCTTATTTACACCCTGACCTGTCTCATCCTTTTCCCCCATTTGCAGTAGAGTCTTAGTCACTGAGACAAAAGAAAAGGTTTTAGCTGAGGAAAAATGTGCAGGAGCAAATCCAATGGACACATGGCTGGCCATCACTCAAGGCTTCCCTAAGCTAAACCAGAGGCAAGGTCCATACAGCTCTGGACAAGATCAGTAGTATTGTGGCATCCATCTATCATGTTTGGTCCTGTACTGTTTGGCTTCAAAAGTCTTATTGCAACATATATCTTCTTGCAAGAGTATGTTCAGCTTTTTCACATGTGCTTTCCCTGCCCCCTCCCCCACTTTTTTATATCTCTACTTCATCCTGGAACTTGCTGGCAGTGCATTCTCATAACTCAGACAGCTTTTTATTTTGGCAATGAATATCGTCTCAGTTTTTGAGATGAAAAGAAATCAATACTGGGTTGGTAGTCACATGGCACTGGGGGGAGTATATGAAGCTATGATCTTAAGCATGATTTGTGACATAGCTTAGTATTTCTATGGAATTCCTGAAAGATATTTGAATTTTACAGTTTTTAACAGTCAATTAATTCATGTGATTAGACAGATCAAAGTAGAAAAAAGAGTATCAAGCTCATTCAAAAGCCTTTCTCTTATGCAAAAAAAAAAAAAGAGAAAAGAAAGAAATGTCTCTGAGCTCATAAAAGATTACTTGAATTTTCTAAAGAGTTAAGTGGAAGGCTACTGGAATAGCATCTTGAGTAGAGAAACTTGGGCTTTTCCCTATATTAAATTAATCCGGCTAATTAATTTAGCATTCCAGCTTGAATTAAATGGCCTGAATTTTCACTGGTATAAAGGTTCCCAGGTCTGTATCCCTGTAAGAACTAGCAGAACACTGGAATGCACATGGCACAAGGTCATCCCTATTAAGGTTTCTTCCAGTTGTGGTGTGAAGCCTGAGAGCAAGACATTGTCTGCCTTTTCCCTTTTTCTAGCATCTCTTTTAAATATAACCACCTACTTTGAGTTTGAAAATATGTGTTTGTATTCTGGCCACTTGTTCATTTACACCTTTCTCTCCTAGAAAGTTCACCTAAAAAGTTCTTCCATGCCATGTATTTCCCACTCTCAAAGGTCCATATACACTGTAGTCAGCTCAACTTTAGATAAACCTTTTTAACAGGGCAGGTAGGCTGAACTCTATGATTCTCGCCGTGGATGAGGTTGTTTTCAGTCTTTGAATTATTTCATCCCTCTTCACGCTTTCTTATTTTTCAGATAAATAGAGCCATAATTTTGATGATACTTAGACATGGAGTAGTCCAAAATCCCAGCAAAGGGCAACAAAACCTGCTCATTGCCTTGATCACTGTCTGGAAGTACTCAAGATGCATGAAGTAACATCAGTAGCTTTTTTAAATTTTAAGCAATAAATCAGTAGTAATGTCCAGTCAGAGGAGAAGACCAATGACTCATACATGCAAGGGCCTTCACTATCCTGCTTTTCCCAGGGTTGCATATAACTGGGGTGGAACAATAATCCTAAGGGCCAATCAAGGGAAGAAAAGACAAATATTGCCCAGCCATAGCAATGCTGTGTGCATTTTAGGAGGAGTTTCAGCTCATCAGGGAGGATTTTGGTGCTTACATCACTCCTGTCTTCCCAGTTTAAAGACACTTTGCCTATGGATTCTTTTGCATTCCTGTCCTACAGTAGATATGCTGAATGGACTTAGCCTGATAGGGTTTCATTATGCCTGACCATCTTTTATAGTAACAGGACATGAGAATAATGGGGCATGATCATACCAAGAAAGTCACAATGGTTAATAATGTCAAGATACCTTGGATTTCTAAGACATTTTTATATTTTCAAAATAGCTTTTCTTGGGCTGTGGGTGTGCTCAGCAGGACAGTAAGCAGTGTGACAGTAATAATGCCTTAGCAAGGGAAACTAGGGTGAGAGGGACAAGTATGGGGGAATGGAAGAATGATCATTTATGATTCTGGTCTGAGTTGATCAGGGAATGAACCAGTGAGCATGTTGATATGGTTTTAGGCATTAAGGAGTACAGGATCAAAAGAAAGACAAAAGGCTTCCTGCTGTGTTGGTACAGAGTCTTGGAGGGGCTTGAGCTCTTCCTTGCAAGAGCAGAGCATCATTAAGTAGCCAGGAAAGGGCCAGGAAACTGCAGAGAATTAATTATGGCTCTCAGGCACAGGAGAGCAGGGAAGGTCTGATATTTTCTTGACTGGATAAAAACAGGAAGAATCTGTTCTCCAATGTCACAGGTATTTACAGTCTGCATGGTACTTGCAGCAGATCCCAAAGCAGCTTTTCACCCTGCTGAGGATCTAAACCAGGAGTGCAATCATTCACTTTGTCCATCGTGCATTTCTAAGGGAGCCTCTGTAGGGCAGATCATGTTGCCATCTGGCCATGCTGAGTACACACCTTTCCTTGACGGAGAGATCCAAGGAAGTGTCCTTCATACCCTGGTTTCTCCAGCCAGCCCAACAGCTGGAGTCACTCTGCAGACACTGCAAAGTGTCTCTTTGTTATTGAATTCCCTCCCATCACTTTGTTCAAAACCCCTCAGTGCACTCCATACTTTGCCTCATGGAGGCTGGTCAGCTCACCCTTCTTTTTGGAGGTGTTGATTTAGTATAGTATTAATAGATTTTGAATGTCATGATTAACAATTTTTGCAAATTCCTCCAGCTACATTATTTTTGGGACATATAACTGTGAATGCATTCTCTTTGTGAGCAAAGAAAGGCTGTGTTTTTGGATGAAAAGACCAATGAATGCATTAGGACACAGACTTTTACTTCAAAATCAGTTAACAGAAAGGTACCTCAAAATTCTCTTTTTGGTTTATAAAATGGCATCTGGCCAGTAAAGCCATCAAAATGGAATTTGAACATGTGAATGTTTAAGAACATGGCTAACAACATTTCTGTTGTTTGCTATCTCCAAGCATTTAAATTTGCTGTGCTGTAGAGATTAATAGAGGCCTCTCATATAAGTAGCTTCTCAAGCAGCCCTGTAATTTTCCTAATTGTTGCTAATAGATTGCATAATGTGTGCAGTTTTTCCTTCTCCAGATTTGGAGGAAGGATTAAAAAGACATGTTCTGTAAGTGTATTCAGATAACTGCTACAAGCCCAGGAAGCAGATTTACTAGCTGTGAATCAGAGGAAGTACTGGTTCACAAAAGCCACTTAGCTGGGCAGAAGCTGGCAGGGAAGGAAGTTGAAGACAAAGAAAACAGTAAAATATTCTGATGCTTCCTGAACAAGACTGAGATCCAGACAGTATTGCATGTCAATATGCCAGGATTCAAAGAAGAATTTGGTCTCTAAATATACTTGTCCCTAACATACCCAGCAGCTTCCCCAAGCTGCAGAATAATATGTGGTTATGCTTTGCACTTGCTTTTGCAGATTATCTGTAATGTCTTCTCAGGTGTGTTACTGATACTTTCAGGTTGCTAATACACATTGATTTTTAACAAATAGGTATACCAGCACCACTGTCTGATGTTATCTTACATTTAATTAATATCTTAGTTTTCATACATTACTGTTTTGCAAATTGTGATGACATAATGGCAATTTTTTCTGATAATTGACCAAAAGTGATGACTTAGCACACACTCAGACACAGTGTTCAAAAAGCACTATTGGGAAATGTTGGTCAAGTCATGTAAATACTGTGCCTTCAAAGGAAATCTTAAAAATGTCACTCAATAGAAAAAAATCAGACAACTTGATCAGGACTTCTGTGTAATTGCAGGTCACATAAGAGAAAATTTGGATTGTTCAGACCTGGCAGGGAAATCTGCATCATGCAAGACTGAGCTGTGGTTAATTTCCAAGCTGGAAATTAACCACAGTTCTTTCAAGGTTTAATTCCTGTTAAACAGCAGGAATTTTTCCTGTGGGGGTTAACTAACCTCCATCAACCACAGTCATATCACCAATTGTACCACAGTAACTTGCTACCCTAAAGTAACTGTTTCATATCCCAATCTTATAAAGAGAAAAGCTTTAGCTAGTTCAAATCTCTCCCTCTAGTGACTTTGGGTCAATGTAGATTTCTTCATGATTACAACAATTGCTTGAAACAACTTTTTACCTACACACTGACACTACTTTTCATTGAAAAGGAGTAGGCAGTTCAGCTACACTGACCTTTGTTTTTACCTTGCACTGAATTCAGGACTGGAAATGCTCTCTACGGTTCCAGTTTTAGCTTGACCTCTCCTGACTTAAAAGTAAAAATAGAAGAAATGTTGGGATGATAAGTTGAAATCTTGGAATGATGCTTTGAAATCTAACACTTAATCTGCTTTAAATTCTGCTTATTTAAAAAGCATTATATTGCATTCTCATGGAGGTCCCATAGGGTGAATATTCATAAAGCATAAGAAGACTATGTAACAGAAGGACTACAAATCTAGTGATATTTGTTAAAGTATGAGAGTTTCTGGGGATGTTCACTTGTTAACAGAGCTTTTAAAATTGTCAAATTGCAACTTCCCATGTGTGATCTCAACCTCAGTCTTTCCTGTGCTTCATTTTCTCTTACTGTTAATGATCTGCCCTTTTCATTGCTTGAGAAACCTTCAAGCTCGTGCTGCTTGTAATTCTCAGCAGACTTGGACCCAGAGTTCTGCTCCTTAAGGCAGCTCATGTTCTGAATTATGCATACATCCATTTCAGAGGGGCTGCATTTCATGGCTCCTTTTTGGGGGTGGTGATGTAAGGGAGTTTAAGTACTATAGTGACACTTTTCATTTTTCATGTCCTAACTCGGTTAAGAGCAAGCCTTGAATTGTGTCATTTCTCTCTCATGTGACTGTTTAATCACCTGAGAGAGCACCAGCCAGAGTTTTGTGGTAAGATTGATTATATTCCCAACAAAGTGCTTCCTTCAGCTGAGCGCCAGGAAGTAGCCAGTTTAGCAGCTAATGGGCTGCAGTCTGACGTGAAAATGGTGACTGTGATGGAAATGTCACTGCAGTGCATGCCAGCCCTTTCAGCTAGCTGCATGCTGAGCAGTACTGAAATGATTGGGAGCTGCTCGGGTTCAAAGATGAGGGGTGATACTCCTAATCGAGACTACACAAAGCTGGGTTGTGGGGGACACATCTCCTCCTCCTTCAGAAGTGTCGGGGCAGCACGTGTAGGAACATCCAGACATGCAGGTGAAGGGTGCTGCTGCAGGTATAATGGTGACTTTTTTTGCCCTATTATGGGGCTATGAGTTTGCAATACCAGTGCTGGCATCGGCAAAGGATCAGCTGGGACCCCAGTTTGCATGGCATGAAATGGAGAGAACCATAATGGAGTGATCTTCCATTTAACACCACCCAACACATGTTCTGACAGCAGTCTACATTCATATCCATTACAAGCCTGGGAGAGAGCTAAGGAAGTACACTCACCAGTCCCATTTTACACAGCATGAGTCAATAATAACACTGTAGGTGACAGTTTACAAATGTTTTGCCTTGCTTGGATGAATTCATAGTCTCTGAGTGCCAACAGCCCCTCTTACAGATGCCTCTGTGATTTACCCTGTACAACAGAGGAAACCTCTGGCAGCACCAAGAATGAAATCCCACAGCCTGAGAGGCAGCTGTGCTCCCTTTAAGTGGGAGTATCTACTAAGGAAAATCCAAGAAGAAAGTAGAAAATTTGCAGGTAAAAGGTAGTAAATATAGACTTATACTTACAGATGTGTGCATAAAGACACAGCAAAGTAAAACTCATTCCAGAATGCTTCTCTTAGCAAGATTATTTCTTTTTCTTTTTCTTCTTTTTTCATTTCAGAAAAGGAATGTTGTTGAAAATACATAGGAAGACAATATATCTTCACTGTTAAAATGTGTTTCTGGCATTTATTGCTAAAAATGAATGAAATAAATGCAAACAAAATAAGATCCTGACATTTCAAGTCAGACTGTTTTTCTGTCATTGTCATTGAATGTAATAGTCTGTTAGCTAATGGCTCCCTTCAGGGAAAAAAAAAAAGCAATGTTGCACTTCTTTGACAACTGACAAAGTACTAGTTAACCAAAGTCTTGTGATCACATTTCCCAAAACTGAGAACTTTGAGTGTTGCAGACTAGTTGTTCACCCTTTGAATGAATCTCAACTAGCTGCAGGGCCTGTTTGTTTGTATCTGGTTTCTGGTTTTGTTCTGTTTATTTGCTTGTTTTTAATAGAGATTGATTGCTTCTTTCCAATCTTGGCTAGTTTCAATTTTTGTACATAAATACACAAAATCAGATCATCATTTGATTGATCACTGTCTGGTCCAATGGCTGTTTTTTCAGCCTGTCTGTTGTACAGCGTGAGCTCAGGCCTCAGTTCCTTGTGGAGCCACTCATGGAGCTCCATTAAACCTGGCAGCCTTGGTGTGCACAAAGCAAGGCTGCCGGGATGACCTTCACAGCATCACCTCCTGTGCTGCTGGCCAGGGGATCTCTCACTGGACAGCAGTCCCCATGAGAGCGCTATGTCCCTTCTTCTCCTGCTTGGGATGGAGGAGGAAGGAGCCCATGCTCTGCCAGATGGAGAAGCACAGCTGTGGGAACAAGAAGAGCAGTGAAGGGTCTGCTGCATCATCACTGTGCTGGTGACAGGTTTCCAGCCCTGTGGCTAGAGGGGAGGGCACTCCCACAACACTGACTGGGGAGGTTGCAGGTGTCCAGTGGATACACAGCACAAGGATAGCTCCAGCTCAACAGGCAAAAAGGCATACCCTTTGAGCAGAAGAAGGGACATAAGCACTCTCTGGATACCCATGGGACACTCATAGGCCTAAGTGCAATTTCTTTGGCAGAAACCTCCTCCTTGCTTGTCCAGAAAGATTTTTTAGCTTTGCCCTTCACTTTTGTCATTAATATAATAAATTGAGGATAATTGCTTGGTTTGAAACATCTCTGTCTTCTGCTGTGTAGGTGGGGAAATGATGCCAGGAACAATCCTTTCTTCTCCTGCCAGTTTGCTTTTCTCTGCTGCAGGGATATATACCAGTTCTGTATAGATACTGCTGTTAGCAAAAAGCAACCTAAGCACTGCCTCAGCTAGAAATGCAAGATTGATTACATTAGATGTGCTTTATTCCCAGTGTCCTGCATGAAATCAACTCCAAAATAGGTTAATACTATTGCTTCGGAGTGGAAAATGCCGATGTTAATATAGGGTTTGTTATGGACAGACAGCTTGGTACAAAGCACAAATGCTTGGGATTGGATCATTGCCAGAATTTTATTTGAGGAGAGAGGTCAAATGAAGGTTTGCATTGGATGAAACCCCCTACACCAAACACAGCATGTGACCATTTGCTGGGGTAACCCAGGGAGCTGTATCCTCTTTACATCTGAGTTCACCTCTGCTATTGGTGCTGTTTCCAGAAGACTGAAATACGTTTTCAGCCATGGTCCAAATTATTCTGCTGCTTCACAATTAGGACAGGACACCATGACAACACTTTAAATCCCATTTGAAAATGAAACATATCTTCTGGGAAGCATCTAACTTGGAACTGCAGGGAAATGACTGGAAGCAGAGCAGAGCACATGAGGCCTACTGGAGGGACAACAGTCTCTACAGGATCCTTGTGCACTGGAACAGATGGATCATAACATTTTTGGTACAATACATGATAACTAAAAGGCAGCAGGCCTTTTAGATGGTGGAAAGCTGGTGTGAAGGTTAAGGGATTTTTCATGGCTCTAGAGTTAGGTGATAAAGTTTTACTTTGTCTTTGCTTTGTGAAGCTCTTCTCCAGTGGTCCACTGCGCAGAGAGGAAACTGACATTACCAACCATATGAAGCCAGTGTACCACCTACATGAGGCTGTGGTCCTTGACTTTCTGGGGATTGATGTGCAAATGAATGAAAAAGGCTTTTCCCTCTGTCTTATCTCAAAGTGCCCTTGGAGTTCAGTTTATGACTGTTACTGCATGAACAGTGTGGGCTCCCACTTGGAAATGCTGTGCCTGGTACAGGTCTACTCGCAGTCAGAATGGAGATTTGTGCAGAGCTGGTGTGAATGTTTGGTCTGAAGGGATGCCCCAAGAGGGGGAGAGTGGTGCTGTTCCATGACCAAGGAGTGCTGCACAGAGCCTTACGTCATGCTCCCTTCTCCCCAGCCCTCGTGTGCTACACGGCATCTCATTCATGGCAGCCCTTTGCTGTTAATTCATCTTCCAGAGGAGGCTTTTCTAGGGCAAGGTGATTTCATGCAGTAACCTGGAGGCACCTGAACAGTGCATGATCTGCTGCCCTGTAAGTGAAGACTGGTGCTAAGCTACCAGTACAGGGCTGTATACTCTGTTGATTGTTCACTGTGGTCTGTGAGGCAGTCACAATCCTTCTTCACAGACTGATTATGCCAAGATAGCTAAGTTTTCAGAGTCAAGATCTGCTAGTTCTTTTACATATTTTCCTGGCCTTTGTGCCGTCTCAGGTCACAGCTTATATCCACTCTGCACCCCAAGTACTTTTAGGTAAATATAGGAGGAGTAGTCAACTGTGAGGTTGGGAAACAACATCTCTGAGACTTCTCAGTATCTTCTGTTACTGAGCAAGGATGCATAGTTTGTGCAGTGCTGCAGTCCACAAGGCATGAGGCAAAATGCTGCACACCTCTTGGACACCAGACAATAAAGAACTCTCTGGCTCACAAACTACCAGCAGCCAAAGTGATGCTCTGCCACGTGATACACCTGTTTCACTTTGAGACTGGGGCAGAAAGCAAGCACACTGTAGGCCATTTTTTACTTTTTCAGTGAGCAGGTGGATATGGCAGGGGGCAGATCTGTCATGAGAGTTAAGATCATTAAGGAGGAAACATACCTAATTTTCTTATAGCTACTCTTAATAGAGTGCATGTGTGAGTTAATACCTGATTAATGAGGCTGTAATTCTAGGCCTGACTGTTAAACTCCTACAAAATACACTGGAACAACCAAGCACCTGTTTTCATTTACTTTGTTGGGATGATCTCTGAGGCTTGTATGGACTTCTACAGGTATTAAATCTAAGTATCTGGAAGATAATTGAGAAACATGGATTCAGCATGCAGTGCATGGTGGCCTTACATGCAATGGCCCTGTCTTCTCACCCTTTCCCAAAACCAAAAATATCTGTAATAAACAAGGTTTATTGTCCTATTGCATTCACTGATACTTGTGATTAACTGTCTCTCAACTACCCTCATCTACTTTCTATTTCCAAGGTAATTTGGTTTTTTTTTCCAAGAGGTCTCTTGCATCCTGAAGCATTTCAGTGGTATATTGTTTCCTGATCACAGTGCTTTATATCATGTCCTGGTTATCTGACACTTTCAGAGAATGACAGAGAAGCTAAAGGCTCTTTATCTATTGCCTTGGGACATGGCTAAGGCTCCTTTCACTTAGAAATTCAAGGTCTTAACAGGGGAAATGGGAGAGTTGCAATGGCTTCTCACTAGGCTAAAATTACTATACTGTTACAGAGATTAAGCAGAATAATCTTGAAAGTCCCTAGTATATTAGCATTACCAGCTAAGAGCTGGTAGAACAATATTTCCAGGGGACCATCTATTATTCATCTCTCTTTTTTTCTCAGAAAGAAAGACCATAGACCCAGAGCATAACTAGTTTTACTTTTGCTTCAAAAGAAATGCCGTGCTCTTTCATCTTTCATGGTGCAGTTAGGTCCTTTTGGAGAACTATATAACAATCTGTTCTTGCCATGGTGGGGGAGGCTGTAATTTATTCTGCCCAAAAAGGGCTTCTCAGGAGTATAAGGCATTAACAGTGTGCAAGCTACCAGGTTCATAAATCTCCAGAGACAGATTGAGAGCTCTCTAGTAAATGAGGATTCTCGTACAGCCTCCCACTCCCCTTCCCAGGGTGTTGCCAGTCTTAGGGATGACAGTTGTACCAGACCTTTTCTAGTAATGTTTTACTCAGTTCCTCTCACACGAATACACTCGGTTCTGTGATAGCTTCTCATAAAATGCATTTGTCTACCTAACTCCTGCCACGTCATTCCTGCAGTGCAGGGTCTTCCTGGTAAGCTCAGGACCATGCAGCCATGGGGAAGGGTTCTGAAATCCAGTTAGGGCCTGGATTATCACAACAGAGTATTTTATGGGGCAGGAGTCATTGAGACTCTATACCAACTAAGCTCCTGTGTAGGTACCACAAATGATGTATGTGCTGCCATGGGGGCTGAACGTGACCTGAATGAGGGGCAGAACTAATCAACTCTCTCCACAAACACGAGAGTGGTGTTTTGAGAGGAACACTATTCCAGACAACAAGGGTTTGCTTTCTCAGGGCTGCATCTCTTCATGTTCACCCTTTTCTATTCATGGATGTGATGGGGCCTGGCTTTGCTTTGGACAAAAGGTCAGAGGAATTCAGAGCAGCAGTGCAGAAAGGTGTAGGTTTGAGTCTCAGCAGAAGCTGTGTGTGCCAGCCCCAGTGCCTGGCCAAAACAAACCACTTTCCAAGCAGGCTGGATGTCTCTTGTGCTGCTCAGCTAAGGGCAAAGTTTGTGTCTACTCCTTACGGGCATGTGAGAAGGGAGAGCACAATACTGAAACAGCATGGCTTAGTCTGTAGTGCCTGCTGGTTTGGGCTGTAATTGTATGCAAAAGCCCTACAAAAACAAAGTCACAGCTGCTGGCTCATTTTGTGTGGCAGCCCTTAGTTAATGCTGTGTAATGTAAGAACTGCTCTCTGCCAAGATCACTGTGTCCCTCCTTCCTCTGGCCTCCCTCCCCACTACCAGACACGTCTCCAAGCTCAAAACCTGTCTCTCCTGCCCTGGACGAGGAACATGTCAGGATGGACTTTACTTGAGTGGACAGGGGCAAAATCCCTCACAGCACAGGCTTTTTTTCTGTTATATAAAAACCAAGTGGACATTGTCTGGATTATTGCTATTTCCTTCTTTGATTATGCAAGTTCACATATTGCTCACACTCCAGACTCATAGCAAGTCATGCATGGGAGTAGATCAAATTAACCCCTCTATACTCAGGTGTGAAATCCCATCCCCTGGGACAAATTCACACCCAATACCCACCCCACCCCCCCACCTTCCTCCCAAGGAGCAGTGAAAGGCACCAGGGGAATGGGAGTGAGGCTTATATTCAAAGCTGTGGAAGATACATGCTCTACTACTGTTGATGGATGTTCCTTCTGTAGCAAATTGTTGGGACCCACTGGTAGGGGATGAAATTGTAGAAATTATCCATTCAAAAGGAATTGTGGACAATGCATGAAATGTCCTTGCTCTCCTCTCTCTTTTTCCTCCTAAAAATTGTATGAGATGGAGGCCGGCAAGGAAGAATGGACACATTTTACTCCAGGGTAGAGTTCAACCCTTTTAGCAAATCTCCTTAGGTGTCAACCACTTTATTTAGGTATATAAATCCCTCTGAAAGTCTGCCCATGCATTAGAGAAAGGTTGCACTGCCAATGGAAAAACAACTTCAGCAGCTCTAGCCTTGGTGTATTTCATCACAATAAATATTTCACTGTTGTCAAAAATGAAATCCAGCATTGCTTTCCTCTGGCTTTCTGCCTGCAGAAGGGAGGTGATACAGGGCCTTTGCTGCAGTAGCACATTTTCCCCATAGCATCTGTTCTGCCATTATTTACCTAGATTGTTAATAAAAGCTCCTGCTTTTGTGAATTCAATGAATGTAGATGGTCTCAGCTGTTACTTGGATCATGGCCCTGATTTGATCAGCTGTTGTCAAAAATTACTAATAACTATTGACTAATGATCTGCAGACGTTAATTAAGATAACAGTTCTTTAGAGATACCTGTTTTGTAATAAAAAGCTCTTCAGAAACATGAATAGTCAGAACAATTGACTTAGAATTTGCTTGTAACCAAGTGATATATTCCACCAACATAGCACTTAAAACACAAGCAATGGAGCATGGTTTGTAAAATCCATTCAGATACAGGCACGAGGCTCTTAGTACTCAAAGGTTTTTTGACAAAGTATCAGCCTATTCAGTTCTGATAGTATATGAGCATCTGTACTTCATTCCTCTGTGATGTTATTTTTTTCATAAATTCTAGTTGTGATGATTGCAAAAATAAGTTTGAAAATCTGGGCAGCTAAATATCAAAAATCCAGAGGCCAAAACCTAGTGTGTCATTTTAATGAGATTTGAATTTTCATGCCAATTTCATGACTTTTCAGCATTTAGGATTGGCAAGATGAACTTATAACCTTGTATTGAGAACTCAGGCTTCAAATCTTGACATCTTCAGGAATCTGGATTTTAACAGAATTTTTTTTTCTCAGTTAGATTAAGATGCATTTTAATTCATTTTGTTTTGTGGCAAGCCCTTCAGGCCAGCCTTCTGGTTTAGTCTTTCTTGTTCTAAAAAGTATCCATTTGGGCTGAATAAAAAATAAACAGGCCCATATATGTTATTCGTGGAAGATCTGCATGATGTTACAAATGTTTAAAATCCTCTAGAATGTTTCAGAAACACATTGGATAGTCTTTTAAACTTTCTGGAATTACTCCACTAATGGTTTTTTCCCACAGGAAATGACTGTTATATTCACAGTAATAAACATCCGGTGTCCTCCAAATGACACTAAGCTGATGAATTGTGAATATTGCCTTCCACTCAACCCTACACAAAATTTCATGTGTTCATATGCACGTGTACATGCACACAAACACACCATGATCCAAACACAGAGTGTTTGCCAAACAGAGCATCAGGATCTTTTCCACTCCTCACTAATTCCTCCTCGCCAACTCAAGGCTCACATGTCCTGTGTTGCTCAGAAAGTCATGTCCACGGATTATGACAACCCTTCTTGTGCTGAGTATGGAAAGCAGATCTGAGCCAACCAAATGGTTTTCTCAGCTGCCTCAAGCAGACTGGTAATTTTTGCTAAAAGCTTTCATTATAAAGCTACTCTAAAAACTGAAGTCCTTTTGATCTATTGTCTAGTGCTAGTGCTCTTAACATTAGAGTTTAAAGCTTGCAGACAGCAATTTACTCAAGGCTCATCTATTTAATATCCTTCTACCAGAAGAAGCATGGAGCAGGTTATCTGAAAAACCTTCCTGGAAAATTACAAGGGATTGCAAGGCCGGATTTGGGGCTAGCCTCTCCCATACACTGAACTGCATTAGAGTTTGAACTTTGAAAGGGCAAATACAAACAGCATGTGTCTAATATCAGTAGGGAACCTCCATATCCTGGCAAAGTCAGATTTCGGTCTGCAATGATCTGTGGCAGCAGTAGCATTAAGTTGTTACACTGCTAAAGGTAGGTCTACAGCTTAAAATCTGTTGCCTGATTTCAGCATTTCTGATCTTCAAGTCATTCACTCCTTTATGGTTTTGGGTTCATATGTTCATGCGTATGTCCAGGGTGACTATTGCTGAACTCTTCTTGGTTTGTCCACATCCTCCTTCTTCAAAGAATAGACTGTAGTCTTGCAGGGGGGGTTTGCTGATGCAGCGTGCCATGGAATGTGCCTTTTCTGTGGCTTTGTTGTTTCCCACCATTTGTCATCCATCATGGCTCAGATATCCTTTTGTAGAATCGTTCATCCCTACCTGTGTGTTTGTGGCTGGTTCATTCTGTTCCCACTAACCAGCATCCCTCTCCTGTTTTTCAAAATCTTTTCTCATGAAGAGACTGCCTGATATACAGTCATACTCTCAAGACCATAACCAAATTTCTCAACCTTTAGAGTTTTGCCAGTGTGTGACACAAGCCATAGAAATGTGTGACAAATGACAAAAATGTGGAACACTTGTGCCTTGTTACGTAGCATGCTGTAATTGACAGATTATAATTGTTTTTAGCCATAAAAGCTGTTTACAGAGTGCCTTTTCAGAGAGTATGAGTCACATAAAGCAGTTTGGGTCACTCACTTGTTTACATGTGATTTGCAAAATGGGTTCTTTGGCCGAGTTATCAGATGGCTGTGGCCAAATTATCAGATGGCTGAATCAGAGATCCTCAGCTGGGAGTCTCTGTTGGTACCTTCAAGGGTGACATAGTGGCCTGCCCGCTGACTTAGCTCCTATGTGTGACCTCTTCTGTAGCTCTGCAGGTGTTCATGGCTCCTCCCCACAGAAACTGGACTAGGTGTAACCACTTGCAAATGCGCTACCAGCTTATAAACCCTCTCCCTTATGCCCTCAGGGCTTGAGCACTGAGACTTTTCTCTTAACCATTCAGCCCCTGCCAGCAGCACTCTGAAGGCACGATGTTTTGGAAAGATCAGGCCCCAGCTGTCAGAAAAATGAGTGAAATGAGATTAGTGGCCATGTCTGAGAACATCCTCACTTGCTAACAATGCAATGGAAGCGTATAGCAGAGCCAGGAATAAAGCTCTAGTCCCCTTCCAGCAGAGCAGAAAACCTTAATTGGGTATAATCACTTCCTTTATCTGTACAGCTTCTTAGTGATGCTTGTGGAGTTAAGTGGTAGAAAGGAGCACAGTGCCAGAAAACAACGTATATATCCCGTGGCAGGGAGAGAGTCAGGAAGGTATCCCTTATGCAGAGAGACAAGAGACCACTGGTATTGCTGGCCTGGGAGTTGTGCAATTATAAATGTGACAGTGGAGTCTGGGAGCCCCATAAAAAGGAGTCTTTCACCCTCCTGCTCCATGTCAGCACAAATCCAGTGAATGTGTCGGCAGGATAATAGAACCAGTCTTATAGCAGCTTTAACCCAGCTCACATTTAAATGTGCAATCTCACACCCATTCTAAAAACTTGCCACATTCCAGATTTGCAATTGAAATGAAGGAGCCTTGGTGAACATTGCTTTTCATGGAATGCCACAAAAAAGCAATGGCTTTATTTCAGTATTTTTTAGAAAGCTGCTACCACAGTGCCCTCATTCCATAAATGTATTGATTATGAGAATAAACTAACAGTGAGAATGGAAAAGGGAAGTGTAAAAAGCTTTTGAAGAAGCTCAAAGCTGTCTCTTTGATTACCTGGAAAAACTCCCTACCTGTACTGGCTCTTGTAATCCTCACTTACACAAACATCAAGAATCAGATATTATAATGGCAATAAGCCCTGGATGGGGGAGAACAGATAACTTAGACTAACTCAGCAAAACTTGACATTTGCCTTCTCTCCCAAATGTATGGTGAGAGTTGTTATTTTTCATGGCTAGATATGCAGGGGCTGTCCACGAGGGGGGTTTGATCTAGGCTTCACCAGGAACAGTCAGGACACAAACCCATAGGTACCTGAAAATCCATCCCCACTCCACCTCCCCACACTGAAAGATAAAGGAGGAAAAGCATATCTTAGTCCTTGAGAAACCAAATAAGGTAGGAGCTGCAGCTGCCTCTACATAATCTCTGCAGCAAAAAGTAAAAAACAAAAGTAAAAATCAGGTTCTGAACAAGCTGCTCACTTCTGCAGTTACCACTAGATGTGCACAGCAATAGCCACTATAGACTGCTATGCATTCATTAGTTATTACAGCTATTTTAATGAATTGCTTAAAGACGTAGGAAAGCATAAAGTTCCATGACCATGCTGCTCAAGATTCTTTTATAAACTTTGGCAGTTAATGATAAGCACTAAATTAAAAAGCTTTTGCAGTTTGTTGGCGAAGCTTTTGCAATCATATTACATAATAACTCTTCTCAGGACAATATTCTGTCATGAAAATTGTGTCATTCAGGGAAATATTCGATAACTTTCCAGAGCCTGATAATTTTCAGGATATAACTACTTACTTCACAATGAGGGGACAAGAAATAAAAGAGGACATTCTCATTAGTGTTCATTGTTGCCATATCCTTAAGACAATTTGTTATGTCAGGAGTAGGTCCTTCCTAATTCAGCTGCACTCATTGAAATTTTTTGCTCTTGCCTTTACAGTATTTGTTTGCTACATGAAAATGTAAGTAACAGAGTCCTAGATTATCTGATGAGTTTTAGTGCTTTCTAGCACAGGTATGCCTAGAAGCAATTCAGTCTCACCTGAGAGCTAGGTATTATGTTAAAAGAAAACAAAAATTGAAAAAAAAAATTTAAACAGAGAAAAAAGCATGAAACCTTGCAGTTCAGGTAATTAGGAGCCCCTTTTTGGAAGGCAGCATGTCTTCCCTTCTTTGTGCACTGAGAGGACTGCCTCTTGCAGTCAGAGTCTATTCAGCATTAGTTACTGTGTGTAACAGTGGCCACAGCAAGGGAGCTTGGACCTCAGCATAGCACAATCACAGTGGAAAGTGTGCTGTGTCCTTTTTGCTGCCAGAGGAGTTCTGAATGTGTCAGGTTTTGCCTTCCATGTTTGGTCTTGCAGCAAGGACATTTCCTTCCCCTACACATACTGATGAGGGTCTGCCAGGTGAACAACATCTAACTGGCTGAAGACAGTGAATGTAGATTGTGGAGTACTAGTTTTCTCTTTGCTGGAAAGAAGTAAGGAAAGTGTGAGCTTTGGAGGCACTTAGTCCCTTTGAGAAAAAACATTACTTTATTCATTTCAGCAGGAGCCAGATATGCTGGACACTGCTTAGCATCTTTTGGTCCTTGAGGACTTCTCTGATCACCTACTGTTAAAGTCCAGCTGAAGGCAAGACATCAGGTAGTTCCACTTACAACAGTAATTGTCTAATTACTGTGGAAAGGCTGCCTTTCTCCCCATGTCCCATTGTGTTTCCTTCACCAGTACAGCCTGCTTCTGTGACTCATCTGCCTAGGGCATAATGAGGTTAGTCTGCAGCATCAAAAGCAATTAAAGTACTTCTGTACAGCAGCTCCATACAGTTACCTTTAGCTTGTCCTCTGAGAAGTCCTGTGCTGCACCTGCAAAGACTCCTCTGCATTTCACGGGAACAGTTGTGCTGGATCTGCATGTGAGAATAATAAACCAGGATTGCTCTTGTCCTCAGTTCAGCACTGCTCATCAGGCTGGCTGGGTTGGAGAGTGTGGCTCTTGGAGTCAAGTGGTGGGGAATGAAACTTGGAGAAGGATTGAGAAAGGAGGTTGTTAATGACAGGTCACAGAACCCCAGAATCACGTAATATGCTGAATTGGAAGGGAACTGCAGGGAACATTGGATCCAACTCCTGGCCCTGCACAGAACCATACCAAAGAGTTACTCCATCTGCCCAAGACTATTGTCCCCTGGGTCTTGGGTTAGAAGTGGGCTTGCTGTGTTCCTGCAGCTCTCACAGACTCACCCTCTCAGGGTGGCAGTCTTCGCACCTCCACTCTCTAAAGGCACAGGCAGCACCTGTGAATATAAACCGTAAGAAGCTGATGTGCTCTTGGGTTGCTTAGGACTCTGGCTGAGGTGTTTCAGTTGGACACCATAACAAAACTCAGTCTTTTCCAGTGTTTCCCTGCACTGAGCACTAGCGGCTCAAAAGTTAACATAATCCCTTTTGGTACATGGAATGCAGATTCATTCCCCCTTCAGAGGTCAAGGGGCTTGATATCATGTCTTTTATGTCCTAGATAAGGACACCAGCCATCTCTTGTTCCAAAGGCTGCTGTCCCAAATCCAGCTGAAAACTTTGTAGGAATTTAGACATTCGGTGTGCAACAAGTCTGTGCTTCCTGGAAAAAATTTCACTGCAGAGTACCTCACCTCAGCTCCCATGCATGCTGATCCACACCCTCTGGGATGTTTCAGCTGAGCATATGACATTGACAGCCAGCTGGATATGCACATCTCACTCTCCCTAAGGCCTGTGCCTTGTTAGTGTCTTGCTTTCCCTGATGCTGGAGCTGATCCTCCTTCCACACACAGGCCAAAACTGAAACTTAGGTGGAGCAAGTGGTACACACAGTCAGAGGAAGTGAACAAGGGGTAAATAAAGTTGAGCAGCAAACACATTTCTGGGAATGCAGGGACTAACTGCTTAAGCCAGGATGGAAGGCACCCTGAAGAGAATATAAGAAGCAAAGATGCTCCAGAGATGTACAGGGAGAAAAGTAAGGATAGCTGCAGATACAGAAAAAACAATATGCAAAGCAGGAGCAGGATTTAAAAGGAAGACATAACAAGTACTGTAATTCTTAACAGCTCTTACTCTGAAAGAGGGAAGTGTGGCAGAAAGGAGAGAACAGCTTGCTTTGTAGCTGTGGCAGCAGCAGAGATCTGACACCCTCTCCTCCTGCTCATACCTCCCCAGTGCATCAGCCTGACCCCCAAACTGGAACGGATAGGATCCCAGTTCTCTTGTTCTCCATGGTTTGAGTATTGTTTCTTCAGTTTTTTAGCTTCATTTGTGGCCATTTCATTCAAGCAAAGTGATATAGATAGGTATTTTTGATCTTCTTTTTTGCCTTATCTCAAGGCTTGTGGTTTAACGCACATTATGTATAATGTGGAATGTTTCCTGGCAGTGGATGGAAACAGGATGCACAAGGAAGGAAGTGTGTGTGTGGTCCCAGGAGGTGATGTGAATGCATGGGCAATACCCTGCACCAAAACCATGCAGTGAAGGAGATAATTTTAGAAATAAGTGGCATGCTCTGCCTCTAGGATGCAGTCTGGCAGGTCTGTTCTGACCTTGGACTGTTCTGCAGTGTGTTTCTTTCCATTACAGGGATAGGGCATCAGGAGCTGCAGGAGCAGGAGCTGCAGTCATACAGAAGAAATCGGGTCCTGTTTCATTGCTTCAGCCCAGTGCTGAGCAAGTAGTTTCCTCCTCTAGTGAGTTTTCAAGCTGCTACTCCTGGGTATCAAGCTGGTAGTACCACCATTAGAAAGAGTATCACACAGATCTGCAGTGGGCACATCTGCCTTGAAACTGGTCTGTGTACCAGCATGTAAACGGTTGTACAGGATTTATTCCTCACTATACATTCCAAGACTTCCAGCTGCTCTGCCAGGGGCTGCTCCTCATTCCAACTACCCAGTGGGTCTGTCATGAAGACCTTCAGAATCTTTGCCGAAAAGTACCTATTTTAGAAAGGTGTTAGTATTCTTCATCACAACTGGCACAGGCTTTTTTTCCTAGAAATTGAGGAGATGCAAACAGTAAAACTCTCATTAAATAAGCAGACAACAAACCGTAATGCTACACAGGCAAACCTGGATTTTCTGGTACTTGAATCCCTTGGACAGAGTCTGTGACACTGTGGTTTGAAAAACAGTGATTTTTCACATTGTGATTTCCTGCATGATGTGAAGGAAGATGTGTTGCTTGAATGCTAAAAGACTCAGCAAGTCAAAAAAAGCTTAGTCATGAGTGAATAGCCTTTGTAATACCTCATGAGCTGTCTCCATGTCCTCTTCCAGGAGTACAAACCTGCTGCTTCTACAGCTCTGCTTTTGGGGTTAGCTTTGGTTTGAGGGTGTTTGGGATGAAAACTGATCCCTTGCAGAAATACCTACCCCAGCCGTGAGGAATGCCACGTGGACATGGCCAAAGACAGCTGTGTGAAGCCGAAGGGGGTGGGCGCTGGGCGCGGCAGGTGGTGCCCTCCGGGTACACACAACTCCTATTGTGAGATCTGCAAAATAAGATGAGAGAAAGTCTCTGCTTTCACACAGCCTGCAAGAGCAAGCAAATAGGCAGGCAGTACACCAGCACCACAGCCAGCATGCTTTTAGCCAGTAGCATCTCCAGGCTGTAATTTATAAGACGTTTCTCAGTTAGCACAGCAGTTTCTGCTAGCTCACCATGCGGCAGAATGAGAAAGGCTGGCTTCTCCGGAAGTGGTGGAGTGCAGCAATCTCATTTGAATGCTGTGACCATTGTGGGGTAACCTTCCTCTGCCCATGGGCTACAGAGACTGTTTTAACACCCTCATTCTGCATTCCCCTTGAGCCACTGGGTGCCTCTGATCACTTACTGAGTTCAGGGAATTGCTGCATGTCCTCCCTGAAAGACTGCTCTGTCACTGGAGCTCTTGCCTGTTTCTTGCAAGACAAGAATAGGATGATTATTTGTAGTATTTTAGGTGACAAGACATGTGAACCAACCTTCAGTAAAACTACTAGCCTGCCCACAAGTTTCCGGAGTACTAGTAAAGAGACAAAAAGAGGTTGTAAATTAGCTTTGGAAGAGAGTGATTTAGCGTTGAGATACTCATTGAAATTCAGAGATAAATGTCTGAGGAGACTCACAGCTGTTGAATATTTTCAGTTCTCCATCAGTATAACAGCTTTTGCCTGCTGGGGTCTGCCTGTTTCTAAGTCACAGGGACAGTGCAGCCTTGTACATTTTGGGGACAGAGTTGGAGTAGATGAGGAAATTACTGCCCATGGGTGTTCTTTACTGCCAGCCTTCTGGAGTCACAGTTGAGTTATGCTTTTGAAAGTGTAGCACTGACTTGGGGTAACTCTATACAGATGAGGACAAGATGCCTTGGTTATAATGGAATTATGTTGGAAGTGATCCAGACTCCATCCTAATGTGAGGGGAAATAAGGGAATTCTTAAGTGAGGGGAATTCTTTTAGATACTAGTTTAAGAGAATTTGATGTGAAAAATCAATTCTTGTTTAGAGGCTATGCATAGGACTGTTAAAATAACAGTTTCATGTAGCTGAGCGTTTCTGGGCAGTAGCCACGTTAGAGTTCTATTTTCTGCAGTTGTTTGAAATGCTTGAGTTTACCTGATTTTGCTTGTAAGTGCAACAGTATCCATTTTTTTCACTGCTTTGCCAATCTTATCATTTCATTCTGGTGCCTCAGACCATTTGAGGCATGTCTTTTTGATGTGACATGCCATAAAACATAGCAGAATAAAAATTTATTGTGCCTATTTGTCAACACTTTGGGCCCTTAGCAGAGCCCTTCACTTAGCAGTTTGTGTGCTGCTTCTGTCATTCCCCACTCTAGCAATGTATGTGAGGGCTGTGTCACTCTTGTTAACTCCTCAGGTTCTATGATCTCGTTTTGACTGGGGGTACCAGGAGGCACATGCACTTACAAAGTGGTTATGGCAATAAAACAGCATCAGTGTTTCAGAATCTGATTGCTAAGTATCACATGGTACAATGCAGAGATAGGGAAGGGAAGGTTTCGGGAAGGGAAGGGAAGGTTTCGGGAAGGGAAGGGAAGGTTTCGG
>VZTZ01022227.1:0-64915 GCA_013400955.1 Drymodes brunneopygia | reverse complement strand
TATAGTCAACCCAGGACAATCAATTTTTTTCTAAAAGAGCTAGAGACTGCTGATTACATCACAGTAAACAAATATAGGCTATAGAAATCATAGTTCTGCTCCCATCTCCTCTCAGAATCTGTGAAAACACCATCAAGTGACTCAAAAATAAATAGTGCATGGGGTCAACAACACTCATGTCAGAATATTATTTCATTTTAGAAGTTTGTGTGTTATACACTTGCTTAATGATTAACTGTATAATGACCTACAAATTTTGGCAGGTAAGAGAGCAAACAGCTCCAGTTTGTAGAGCAGTGTACTTCTGCGAAAGTATCAGTAATGGAGATTTATGTGGTTTAAGGGAGTCAGACAAGACTTCTAAAAACTTTTTCTTTATGATTTTGAAGATTGAGTTCTGATTAATCAAAAATACTAAATAAACAATCTGCAAGAGAAGGTGAGTAGAAAGCTTCCATTTCATTAGGTCAAGTTTTCTTTAGAGTAGTATCACATAAAAAAACTAATGGAGAAAAACTGTTATAAAAATCCCATTCTCAGGGATCCAGCAAGATGAAATATATTTTTGGGAATCAGTTCTTAAAATGTAAACTATTAGATGAATACAATAAAAAATGGATGAGTTTATTTAAACATTACGTAATCTATCAAGAGGTCTGCCTCTCTGTTCAAGCCAGTACAGGAAAATTTTAAACCCATTTCCCTTCCATCCACAGTCTGAATAAAAACATTTTTCTTCATAAATGTGTGCATTAAAAAGAGAGAAGGTGTTTTTTCTCCTCATCTTCTTGGGAAGGAATAACAGCTGTTTGGTGTGAAAAGTGCAATTTTTCACTCCAAATATGAATTATTTGCCTTAAGAAAGCTTTGAACTTTTGAAATTAACTGTCTTGATGTTAGATGCCCAAAAATTATGGACTCAAAACACCATGACAACAAACTCATCAAAGGCCCCATCCTGCCTTAGCTGCTTCCAGTTATGAACATTTTCCCATTTGGACATAAGCGTTCGAGAGTTTTCCGTTCCTGGATGGAATTTCACCAGAAATCTTTTCAACACTAGTGGAGCTGAATGGAAATTCCAGTGAGATGTAAAGATATTCATTAGCTATCTATCTAGTTTACCATAACTTCTACATATGATGGATCTTCGAAGGAAAGTTATTTAATCACCTGTGGAAAATGAGGGGCATAGCAATTTTTCATCTGACAAGAGAGTCAAGGAAGTAGATTTAGTACTATATAAAAAGGAAACATTGTGAGAAAAGGAGTCAGCATTGATGATAACTTCTTCATTTTATGACAAGTAACTCTTCTTGGTACGTAAAGTTTTATACGCTCCTAATCTGTTCCAGCCCCAGCACAAAAACTAACCTAGGAGCAGCTAATTTAACCAGTTTTGGAAAACAGTTCGATCAAACTGAACGTTGTTTTCCCTCAGTGTTTAAGATCTTGTTTTCTTACTTCTGCAAGAAGTAAATGTACAGATTTACTGGCTGAAACAGCTTGGATCCATCACCTGGTCCACATGAGAGGCTGCTGCAGAATGGTCGCTCTGCACAGCTGGAAGCAGCAGCACTGGAAGAAGAGCTGTGGTGGTTAGTCCAGAGAAATGACTGGAGCCACCAGTTAGGGAGACAGCAGTTTTCAGTTATTTTACTGCCAACAGCTGACAGGGGGGTATTATTCTCAATGTCTTATTGAAGAGATCTGTATCACTCAATGGAAGAGACTCTTAATTTCATTGAGAATTAGTACAATAACATTGTCTGAGCATATTTGAAGAAGAATCTCTAAAATTCAAGGAAATTAAAGCAGATCCACTCTGAGGAATTATCTGCAATTAAAAAATCACTAGTGCAAAAGCAAAAGTCTAAGAACACATACAGTATTTACTGGGAAGTAAAGACCACTGTGGCTCTAGAAAACAGGTCTCAAACTTCTACATATATAAATCATTATAAACAGAAGTTTCATAATGTGAATGTGGGTCTGGTCTGCCAATTAAGTATTCAGAGAATGCTTTGTTGGTTTTTTTTCTATGTGAAAGAATACACCTTTGAACTCTGAGTTCAATAAAATATCAAATTATTTTCAGAGTATGCTATACATTTCTGAATCAATTATGATTATCCAGATTTTAAATAAAATTTAAAAAGCCCCATAACTCCTTTTCCCTGACTGGAAAATTAAATTAATACTTCCAGAAACCAATAAAAGAAAGTCAGCTGAAGTCAGTGGGTGTCTTTCTGGGTGATTACAATGTGCTTTGTATCCTGCCCCTTGTTCAAATATTCATTTGCAGAAAATTAGGACTGGAGACTGACATATATTTTCTGCGAATGTTCATTGCTGGCAAATTGGCTGCAGGACTCTTCATAGAAACCAAAGTCATCTAAGAGTCACAAATATATTTACTCAAAAGTTCAAATGCACATCAAAACTATTTGACCTTCTGATCAGCTGCTGAAAAATAGAAAAGCTTAGTTCTACAGAGGAAAGTAACTTTATCAGGGGAGACCTTACTGTATGTTTGCACTGATATTTCCTTGCATTGAGGTTAGATTACAGCTCTTTTCAACCTACACTTACTTATGATTTTTAGTTAAATTCTTACCTCTGACAAATATATACATAAATGTATGTAGATTGTTGATTTGCACAGGCATGATTGTAGGTCTAGTAGCAGCCTTTCAAATTATAATACTGAAGCCTCTAAAATTCAGATCAGTAAGATATGAACAAGATAACATCCAGATAAGTGGGGATACATGCAGTTATTTTCAAATAAGTCTTAATTGTAATTCAACAGACATGAGAACATTACAGTTCTCAAATCACTGATTATTAAGGACAAGTACAGGTCAAGTGTTTATATAAGCTACTTACAAACTGCTTACAGGTACATCATACGACAGACAGTGAGAACTTCTTTCCATCAATATTATATGTCCCCTAAAGGAATTATAAAGAGCATGTGGAGGTATTTCTGTTCAACTAGATTTACTAGGAATACATGTATATATTTAAATTTTTAGAGTTTCTGTTGGTTTGTGCAGTTTTAAAACTAGGTCTCATTCCTTATGTTGTGGAATTGCTCCAGTGTCAGAGGTACAATACTTTGGTGTCCTGAAAGGATAAATTCTTGCAATCTTGGTCAAAAGAATGGGCACAATGGCCTAGGGTGCATCTGTCCAGATGCATTCCCTCTCAGAACTTCCAGCCAGTCATTGAATCTCAAAGGAAGGGTGCTATTAGAAGCACGCCTTCCCAAGTGGAGAATCTATTCATAAGTGACTGCTTTGTTTTTCATAAAGGGATAGGAAAATACATCTGGCATTCAGAAAGTTGTTAAATTGAATACATTTTTTCTAATAAGTCTTTATAGAGAAAACAGCTAGCAGAAATGGCTCTTGCATGAAATTATTGTTTTTAAGTATAGATCAATGACTTTTTAAACAACACTTGGAACCATCTTGGTGGCCTGATATACTCAATTTAGAAGGGGGATCCTAGCTGCTAGTTAGTTGTTTAAGTACAAGGATCATTCTAACTCTGATGTTAATTTCTGTGTAACAGAGACAGCTACTGAGCAAGGCTGGCTAACAAAATAAGGCAGCAAAGTTCAGGATAGGTTTTGACGATGTTTGATGTGATAACATGCTACCACAAATTACAGACATAATAATAAATACATATATATTTAGATTTTAAAAAATTAGAACCATGGAAGATTTTTTGAAATAAAATATAGTTTGCGTGGCTTTAGTATCAAATATTTACTAGATAAAACTGGGACTGAAAAGTCAATAACTCATCAGAGAAAAAGCAAGAATAAAAACCTTCTGGGACTTCAGATAGGACAACAAAGGCACTGTAACATATACAAATTATTGATTACAACGTGCAGATTAGAAACCTTTCTATTGTGAAGAGCCGCTAAAGAATTTGCAGTGAGGTTATTACAAGCCATCTTACTAAGATGCTTTTCTGAATACTTTATTACTGTAACATTTTTAGGAGATGTATTTTTAATTAACCTTCACAAAATTTTTTTTCACTAAGGATATATCATAGCACCCTATAAACTTCAATTACTAGACCATACCTTCCACAGTGAGTCCAGTTTCAGCATTGTGATATCCCTAACAACCAGACACAAAATGCCCCGTATTATTTTCCAGTCTGTTAAAGCTTATTTGTGTAGCCAAATTAGTATCATGGGCAAACTGCTTCAGCCAAGACAGAAAGAGCCAACATAAAGTACGTACTCCCAATATAAATGAAACCAACTGGGAATTACTTCAGCATTCCAATTCATGGCTCTAAAGTCTCCTAGATTTAGTGCAGCAAGAATAGTCAAGGATTAAGCAATGTGTTACGAGGGTGTGGCAGGATGTCTACCCCTCTCACCTCCTCCTCCTGTGTGTCACAGATAACTGGTGCATAAAGAGATAACCCAAGGGCACAAAGACCCAGCAGGGGTCATCTCTGGCACCAGGGGGGCTTAAACCTCAGCTAAGAATCAACATCTTAGTCTGCAGAGCTGATGGGAGGAGAGATGAGAGAAAAATTACTGACTTGAGAACCACAGTTCTATGACGATAAAAGATACACGAGTTAGCACTGAGGTAGAAGTCTCTTACACCCTGAAAGTGTTCGAACCTTCTCCCCGAAGTCCTGGACGCAGGTTTCGTGGTTACTTCTCTGAGGATTAAGGGAAAGGATTTCAATGCACTGCACCAACAACTGATTGGTAAGATACATTGAATCCTGAGCTTGTACTATTTCTTCGCTAACTGTAACTGAAAAAGGTACCTTGTTGTGCACTGTATATTAATCTACTAGTAGTCTTTCTTTTAGTTTTATTCCTGTGTAGTATTGATTTACTTTAAGTCTTATGTCTATTAGTTTCCCTGTCTATCAATAAATGATTCATTCTATAACAGACAGAATCAGTCATCATTAAAAGAACTTACAAACGTGAGTGGGTGTTGGGGTACTGGTTACCTCAATAAGTTACTGCCTGCTGCCAGAGGCCTGGGCAAAAGTCAAAGACTAATCTAACCTCCCACATCCGTTCGTGACACAAGGGAATAGCCACCATGTCCCAGAAGAAACAGTGAGAATCAGTGCAACCTTCTTGTGGAGGAACTGGAAAGATGATAAATGGAAAGACTTGAAGCATAAGCTCGACACAGAAAAAGCTGAAATTAATACTAAAACCACAGATGGAAAATATTCTGATGTAACTAAAATGTACATTAAAGATCTGAACATATAACTCTCTGCAGTACTTGCTACAATGTTCTGCTTTGTCCCAGAACACTAAAAAATTTTGAATTAATTAACTGAAATGTAATATTTAGTCAAAGGCTAGACTAGCAATACTTCTAAGATAATTAACCCATTTACAATGAGAATAAAGGCAATTTTTTTCTGAAAGTTTTTTAATACACAGAAGTTTTAAATACACTGCAGCCCACACACTTTTAATTCATCTCATGTGCCCAGATGTAGCTGTGGATCAAAGCATTAAGTGCTTTGCCATCTACTGGTGGCTCAAGGGACAGGACAACCACCTCAGCCAGGTCTTCTGTGCCCAGACTGAGCAAGAGCTAAGATAAGCTGGTGTATTGAACACTCTTGGCTGCCCCAGGCCCTCACAGGGAGTTGGTTTAATCTATTCAAGGGTGAAGGCTTGCACACAATTACTGGGCCTGGCAAACATGTTTGGGTTTGAGGATAAATTCAGCTCTTCATAAATATGAGTGTACACTTACTTGGTGACAATCTGGTTCACAAGGTAATGACACCTTTTGGTGTACACAGTCATGGTTTTCTCGGTTAGTAAAACAAAGCTGGCAGTATAGTGGAGAATAGATCTAGGATGCGTATTTTTTCCCCCTTCTGTGTTACAAAGATGTGTTGGGATTTTCTTAGCTGGAAGATATTTGTTTTTTTCTTAGTGATGATCTTCACCAAACAAGTACAATGTTACCTTTGAACAACTACTCCATTATCTATTGTATAGTTGCAATTATCTGTCTTGGTAGATAAGTGACAGAAAAACTTAACAAAATTATCACTTAACAGGTAGGGTGTTCCAAAATATAACTGCCTATACATCAGGGAAAAGGCAGTTGTTCTGAGCACAAATGCATCTTTAGAGGTTGCATATTTCATAAATCAAGCTGTACAAGATTTTTCAGTAATTTACAGAAGCCTAAATAAGTATCTTTTAATCGAATCATGCCATTTTCAGAAAACTGAGTTGCTTTTTTTTTCTACTGTGGGAAGGAAAGTCAAGACAGGATTTGTCTTGGAATAATTTACACAGATGCAGTATGTATACAAATAACTCAGTTGAACACTCTTTCAGAAATAGCCAGATCTATCTTTGTTTAAGATCAGTGTAGGCAAGATATAAGGAATTGCGGAAAACATTTGCTCTTCAACATAGCTAAGCCTGGGTGGATCCAAATTCAGCAGGAGTCAGTGCTCTGGGCATAGAAGAGTTGGAGAAAATTGGATTTCTTACCAAAGTCTGAAGAAAACCATGGCTATCAAGACTGGACCAAAACCCCTCTCCATTCCGCTTTTAAGTTGGGACTCTGTGCAGGCAAGAATAAGTGGGCAGTGGAGGCAGAAAAGCAACCTGACAGCTGATGGTTAGAGATTATTTAGAGCAGAAGACACATGTACTCTGCCACAGCTCTCAAATTTTTGTCAGCAAATACCTTCAGTTCAAATGTGCTTTACAGTGACAGAGAAAAACTCTGTTACTGACAAACTTGTGCTTTTAAAGAAGGCAACAAGACATAAACAAATTACTAATTTTTTTAAATACTAAAAATCTGAGTGAAATGAACCCTCTCTCATAAGAAGTAAAAACACAAAAATAACTCATAGAGTATTGTGTGCAAAATAATCTGTGCAATTGGATCAGAAAAATTAAATAATAACTGCATATGGTAACACCAATATTTTTACACTGAAGAAATTGCTGGAGAAACAAATAAGTGAAGAAACAAGACAGATTAATTATATAATTGATCTTATGCAACCTTCCAAGGAATAATTGATATGCTCTCATTACCATAACAACTAATTCACATGACAAAACTGATACATGACACCTCCTTAGAAGCCAGTTAAAAATCACTACTAATCACGTCATTCTGCATTATGGCAAATTGGATGAATAAAAGCCTATTTGTAAAGCATTTAGAATCATCATTTTTCATAGTTCCCTGGAAGAAATACTAATGGACATCACAGTTAAGAGTGAAATGTATCTGAAAAGAAGAAAGAACTCCTAACATAGTACAAGATTCATAACTATGAAAAATACAGGGTCTACAGATACATCAGCATAAGAGGTGATTTTTTCCCTAAACTGGAGAAGAATTCAGAATATTCATTAAAACAAGATGCCAACAGAACTGTCATGCCATGGACAGACATTAGCCAGTTTTAAATGGAAATTTGAATAATTCTAATTTCAATGGTTTGCATTTTCATATTTGGAGGTGATTAAAAGCACTAAATTAATTACATTACAATGGCTTTAAGTGGGGCAGAATTATCATTCACTTCCCAGGAGGGAAGCTGCTTTCGCAATACATTTTCTTCCTGTTCACAGTCATCCTGAGAAGTTCCTACAGCCATGGAAAGGGCAGTAGCTTTTAAGAATTCAAGAGAAGGAAAAATGCATTAGTTAGGTATCCTTAAGAGTGGGCAAAGAATGACATTTTAAAAGGTTAAACTGGGCAAATTAATTGGCAGCACCAGGTGGGGAAATCAGTCCAATTTAACAAATAGCAACTTTTTCATACAGTTCCAATGCATTTTGTAACACTCGTCAATTTACTCTGGTAGTTGTTTTCAGGCTTAGAAGCTCTCTTCCATCAGGTGGGGGAAAAGGACGTTATTTATTCAAATGCAATGTGTCAAAATTATATCAGTTTCTTAATGTGTAGGAATATCTGAAGGAACAAGGATGAGGAGAGCCAACTGCTTTTTGAACAAAAGTTATAAGAGCTTTCGAGTATTCAGAACAAAGTGTTGTGGGTTCCCATAAGATGACAGAAACAATTTTAAAATCTAATTTTGGCACGGCATGACTCAGTGATATGCCTCCCGGGTTTTACACCATATCATCTCCACTAAGCTCATTTTCTCTGCTTCTTATGTCATATTTTTCCAAGCAATTTTCCAACCTTCTTTTTCCCTGGAAGAAAGGCAACAAAAAGTAAAAGTCTTATCCTGATATGCCAGAATATACATATGTAATAGATTTCATTTTTACATAACCATATTTGAGCCTGAGACTCTGAACACGTGAGTCAGTTACTCTAAAGGAAAAGTTCTTGCACTCACACTGCATGTTCTTTATGCAACTAGAATTCCTATGACTTCGATTAAATTTGTTAAGGATAAGAATGCAAAGTCTACTCATAATGCTTAGAAGAAAGCATTTTTCCCCTTTTGAATAGTTTTATGTGACAGATACAGACAAAAATCGTTACTGCATACTCATATTCATTTTCAGTACTAAGTGTTGTTCAGTCCAACAGTTCTCCAGAGAAAAAGAAAAAAAAAAATCACTACAAAATGCTGTAGACAAAATAGCTATTAAATATGCCATCACCGGAATCATCCAGAAAAAAGCGCAACTTCTGGGAAAACTGAGAGAGCTGCAGGAAATGTCTCCAGCCTTTCTCTGGGAACCAATATCCACCAATTCCATGACCTGGTGTTTCTCATAATTAGAACCTTCCTGTCATAAGGATGATAGGGCACAAAGAATTGCTCTGCTGGAGTGTTACATAAGTAAAAAAGGATGGTATCCACTCACACGTTACTGTCACTGCTGACTTGTACATAAATGGCTGAGAGCTTTCTCTGATGGTTTTGGATAAGAAAAGTACATCAGTCATTATAAGGTCTGTGTGGGGATTGCAGCTGAGTGAGATGCTGATACCCATCCTCAGCAGACTTCACTGCACTGAGTCCAGGCCCCTACATTTGATTGGTAGCAAAACCCCACCACCATGCTGCAGTCAAACGGGGTCAGTCGCAGTCCAGCAAGTTTGATTTATACACACAGTCAAAAAAATCAAAAATTCTGTTCCCATTCTCAAACTATCAAAGGCCTAGGGGATCAAAAGTCAGCTTCACTGTCTGAAGCTTTTATACTGCCAAATTTCAATTTTCTACTCTAGCAGAAAGGTTCAGCCAAGAGAGAAAAGGAAAAAAAATCCAGGAAAAAATTAGTCTGAGCTTTTAGAAAGAGGGTCTATGAACATGCTGTTGCATTCAGTGTTAAATAATTTTGATTTATGATTCTAGAGGGAGATACCACACTGAAGTCTAATTATCCCCTCTCCTTGCACTTTGTCTGAACTCCAAAAATCAGCCATAAAACATGTGTGGCTTTCATTTATTTGAAAGGAGCAGTAGACCAGATGAGGCAAAGCCACATGGAGATGGAAATGCTATTTTACTCGCCTTGCAGAAGCTGGTAGAAAGGTAGGTCTGCCAACAGCCCTGAGTACTAGGCTGCTGAGGCCTCAGGAGAACAACCTGGAATCCAGTTGGCTTCTTTTCCACGATCCATTTCCAAAAGGAAAAATGCCTTCCCAACCAGCTTTTGCATAGCTGAGTGAGCCATGGGGAACTAATCAGAAATTTTACTTAAGTAGGAGCTGGATGAATTTAGTGCAGCTTCAGCAAGTAACTTTCATTTGGAATGTTGTAACAAAGTGAACCTCTGATTCATCTGCAGTAAACTGAGGCTGAGACCAAAGCTTAGTTTAACCAACAACATGCTGGAACACCAAATTTCACAGTTCCATATATACCTGAGAGATATGATAGGACATCTACAGGCAAACGGAGTTTCAGAGAGATGAGGTTTGTTGTTAACCCAGCTCTTTCTGACACCTTCAGCATTTGTTCAAAGCGATTTTGTCCATGACTCACTTCATTGGTATGTATCGACAGATTTATATTCCTAGATTAGACAGAAAACCCACTTTGTTTGTCTTTTAAGACAAGAATTAGCAAAACCAAGTAGTGCCAGAATTCAGAGTCATGCATGCCTTAAAGGGGCTTTTCTGGATTATGGCTTTTACCTAAAAAATATGGAGTGGTAGATTTGGTTAATGCTCTGAGTTATCTGTAGGTTTCCAGGCCTCCTTAAACTAAAATAGCTTTTGTGAATACATCACTATGCTTTACTGTATCATTATGTTGTAAGTGTAAGAAGAATATGAATATACAGAAATACAGATTTCTCCCTTAGGCTACAAACACAGGACCCAAGGATTGCGTAACCAAACAATTTACAGTAATCTTGACCATGCTCTCCTTTTAGCAGATATCTAATATAATGCTGTGATAGAAATTTCATTTATCTTGCTCTATTCTTTTTAAATAGACATTGTCTTGGAATTAGCCTTAAGCTGTGAATATTTTCCAAAGGAAGCAGTCAGTGGAGAACACCAACAGTGTTAAAATGAGAGACACCAAAGAAGTAGCTGGGCAAAATCAAGAATAATAAATTAAATGACCTTATTCTCCATTTCCACCTCTCTGTCCTTGACCCCCAGTCCATGGGGCCAGCTATGAAACAGCCAACTTTATGACATAAGAAAATAGGAAGTGTCACTATATTGCCAAATTTTACTACTTTAAATTACAATTAAATCATATTTGTCAAAAAATAAGCAAAAATTATTTGGTTTTCTGACCCCACAGTTATTTTTATTCTAAGAAATTGGTTCACTGTGCCTCTCATGAATGGCATGATGAACTGACAATTCTCTGTCACAAGGAGATTAAAAGTAGAGATGCACCTTGGAAGCAGTTCACAAAAATCCTTTAAAAGTCTTTGAGACATGCAGTAGCCATCCACAACTCTGCAAGGGAGCCCAATGGTCAGAGGTGTAGGTTTGCACACCGTAGGTAAGAGATGAGAAATTCTGGAAGCTATTGAACAGTGAATTTTCACAGCAGACCAGCACAAACATATTTAGCACAGGGCTTCCTGTCACCATGAAGTGTCAAAAGAAATTTGAGAACATTCAGCAAACTGCTCTGTGGTTTGCTTGTGCTCCTTTCTTCCCCATAGTTTCTCTTTACTGAATTATGACATGCTGCTTGGCATGAAAAGTATCCTTGTATTACACCACAAAGCATTATCGAAAAGTACTTGAGCAAACTAAGTTTTGCTGACCTTAGTTCTTTACTCGTGTAACCTTATAGGAAAAGTAATTCAGAATAGTAACACAAAAGAAGTAATGAATAAAATTTCCATTTAGGTAGCTAATCCCCTGTGGATCAGTGTGTCAGACTGTATGGATAGAGGGGTCATTGACCTGTATCTTCAGCTGTGTTCCTCAGGATGATAAACACTACAGGAGAGTCAAAATAACAAAGCATAATTAAATAAAATGCCTCATAACCAGCTGTTTTCTGAAGAGTCAGTACTTAAATGCCTTTGAAAGTCCAGCGTCAACCAAAAATTACAGCCCAGTAGTACAAATCATATGGGTGCAATTTATTTTCTGGGTTAAGAGAAAAGCTTAAAAACACCTGTGATGACAGGCAGCAAATGTTGGCTTTACTATGATATTCACTAAATTTCCCACCATTTCTTTCCCAGGGTTCAGTAATGGTTGCTTTAAATTCATTCCTAGCAACTACAGCTATGGGGGAAGACATTAAAATATCCAAAATACATAAAGTTTGGAATTGCTCTCATATAACTTTTTCTTATTATATAAAAGCAAATAAACGCTGAGACACCAGTCTTGCAAACACACATCAGCATAAATCCCAACCACCAAAAAAAAAAAAGAAATGTTGCGTTTTTCTCCACAGGCATAGCATTAACCCGTATTCTTTAAATATCAAACAAGAGGGTTTGGGCTTGCACTGCTGATGTCAGTAGGGATATTGACATGCAAATAGAAGGAAGGTTATGAAGAACATGCATATAAAAATCAGATTATTATACTCAATCTAAAACACTCTTAGAATGCTGCTAATTAAGCAAGAATGGAAAATGCTGGTTTGGAAAGTGAAAAGAAAGAAATATCATTTTTTTTAAAATCCAATCTTGAGCTTTTAAAATAGTGTTGTTAGTATTTGACAGTGTTTTCATTTTTTTTTCTGAAAGTATCACAGAGAAGTGTATGTGATAAAGGCACACAGAGATAGTAGTCATGTTTTTCTCAACATTAATATGAAAGACCAGAGAAAATTAAAGACTTTAGTCTTTCTTGCCTAGTGCTGGATCTGGCTAGCTCTTGTTCATTTCAGAAGCTTTTTTTCTATTTTAGTTTTGTCTTGTTTTCCCCATTTTGAAATTATTCACTGTGTTGTTCCTCACATGCTTAAAGCATGTCTAGACCATTCCCAAAGTAGCATTTAATGAAAGCAGGTTACTCTGATTGAAAGATGGTAGCTGCTTCATGCTGTGTTTTGTGGTTTGCCTCTCTGACAGCTGTATTAAGGCATCTATTTTTACCCTTTCATGAGGCCTTCGACATTACCTGGTATGGGACTAAAAATCACACAAGTGCTCCCTTCTCCTGGGTAAGGAACAGCAAATGGGCAATATCAGAAAAGCTGGAGCAGATGTAGGAGGCATGATTTATTCTGCCTCAGTGCTAGACTACCACAAAAGAATGTATTTTTTATAATGTGTCACAAGTAGGTTTGTAACAACATAAACAAAATACACAGCAGCCTTGCCAGTAGTGATCATAAATACATGTTTAGCATAGCAGCTATAACTTCCACATCATCATACAAGAGCAAATTCTTGTCACACTCTTGTAGGTGAAAAAAAATATGCTCTCTAAAATGTTTCACATGAAAATTCAATGCTTCCATTACCAGAGAGTGCCGTTCTCACAGGACAAATAAGACTGCAGTCTGAAAACTATTTTAATAAATCAAAACTAAATATGCTGCTGTCTATATTCCCTTTAAAGGCTTATTTCAACTCTGACTCGGGGTTTTGTAGAGCAGATGTGGCAGTGAGCTCTTTTCTTTCCTTTTCTGCCTCTTTTTAAACATAATAGAGAGAAAACAAGTGGCTCTTGGTCGCAGAAATTCCCTCTCCCACAGGATCCTCAAAGCACTTTCTAATCCCTGCTTTTACTAATAAAATGTGATATGGAGAACAACCAAGCGTAAAGTCCATCCACTAAAACATGAAGTGGGCGTAATATGAGTTGGGGTCCATTCCCTTTTCTGCCCCTTCTGGAGCCTTGAACTCAGGCCTGCAGGGCTTGTTCTCCACTGTTTCTCCTTACTATTCTTAATCAGTAATTATTTGCCATGGAAAGGCAAGTTTAAGGTGAGTTTCAGTTTTTCCCAGCTGCATATCTTTATTGTTCCATATTGCTTTCACATCTCACTTCTATTGAATATATATCTTACTTCTATAGAACTGTCTTAAGGAATTTTAGTTTCCTAACGTGGCTGTAATCAAGCAGGGAAATGTACTGCTTTTCTGTTTTCTTCTACTGTCAACACTTCAAATTATAAGCATTTTTTCAGCCTTGTATTTCTGATTGTTCACTCCATCTATTTAGTCCTTCCCTTTTCTCTTGGTATCCAGGGAGTCAGGGCTACTGGTGTCTGAAGTCAGTTCAGATGGTTATCTGCAATTTCTCTTTGCAGTGCTCTTCGAGGTCAAATCCATTACAGCGTGTGCTCAGACCGACTTTCCACACTTAACTCTGCCAGGCTCACTGTGACACACTCAGCAGTTCACCTCAGAACCTGTTATCTATAGATACAGTAGATGCTAAATTTAATATATAAAAAGAACCTGTTTTCTGTCTCCCCTTCACTTTTAAAAGTCTTTTGAATGGAGTGATGTTTTTGAGGAAAAAAAAATAAACACGATATCAGAGGCTAATTGGTACCACCACATCTGAAATGAAATACAGCCACAAGTAATACATTCACATACCATACAGTGCAGCCACAGTCAAGTTTAATCACACTGGACATCCCAAAGACATTAAAGGTTGCCTATTCCTTCTCTTATATCATAGCAACTGAGAGAAATATACATCAGCAAATAAAGCTTCTTAAATATTTGAAGCTGTTTTGTAATGGAAATTACAGCACCAAGAAAACATTATTTTCTTATGCCTCATAGTCTCAGGTAAACTGGTATATATGTGGTGCTTTTTTTATATGTACAGGAATAGATTTAAAATCCATCACAGACATACTACTGAAACAGCCAGTCTCAGGTACCTGCAATTTACATTCCAGCTGTAGATTAATACATCTGCCTTTTGCATCTGCAGGTGGGGGATTCTTCTTCTTCCATTTTCAGAGGGTTTTTTTCCTAACCTAATTAAGATGGATATGACAACAGTTGTTCTGAAAAAAACATCAATAGGAAAGGAGTGAAGGAATTTCAGTCTTTGAAGTGATGTTTGTATTCTGAATTTAGTTGGCATTTCAGATTACCCAGCCTAGCAGTGACCAGGATGGCAAGATGGCCCCCATAAGCAGACTGAAAATGGCTCATCCTCAGTTAAAATATTCCAATATTCATCTGTTCCCTCTCTCCAAAACAACAACAAAAAAACCCTGAAGCTGGAAAGCACGGCAAGGCAGAGAGGCTGATGAGACTAATACACTCCATATCAAGCAAGGCTATCTTGCCATGACTGTGACATTTACATTTTGGAAACAGAACAGGTGATGGCTTCCAAAGACTGGCACTTATGCTGAAGACATAATGTCTCTCACCACTTCTCATCGCCCACAAGAGGTAGAAATTTCAACACCCTCTGAGCATTCATCACCTTCTTCTCCCAGAGCCTGGTGTTACCTTTGGTCTTAAAATGGAGGTTCACTGTCATTGATCCAACAGACACTTTGCCAACAGTAAGGATGGATGGAAAAACTGGAGACTAAGGGTTTAGAGATAAGCTCACTTCTGTCTTTTTCATTCATTTCATATTGCAAGCTTATCATTCAGACCTCAAATGTGCCTTAGTTGTGCATGCTAAAAGTTTCTACTCTAACTCTGCAGCTACTTCACCAAAAGCCAACAAAAACATCAGAATGTTTCATGATAATAAAGAGTAAAATATCAGCTCTAAATGTTAGAAAAGCAGAAAGTAAAATATGTGTCCAAATCATCAAAGAACCATAAAGTTTTTCTCTCAGCTATTCAGAAAAGCGCCTTTGATTTCCAGTAAAAGGTGCTTTATGTCTCAGAGGTACAGTACAGTAGCTTGATTATTATCATGTAATGTGGCATTTGCTAAGATAACGACTTTTTTTTTTTGTGGACAATTGAGTCAATAAGCACACGAAATCCCTTCATTTTGTCAGTGTCTGTGTTATTGCTGCCCTTTGGCTGAAGTAATTTTATCTTTGTTCTTTTCAGAAAACTTACCCAGTGTTTTATTTCTCTTTATTATATCTTCTGTATTTATATTTAATTCCTCAAGGTTTGGCAGTCTGCTTCTTATTGTTTGCACTCCTGTGGTATAAAATGAGCAGCATTAGACTGGTTAATTAGACTGGTGCTTGGTTATCAATACTGTATTGGGTAAAATTATCTGAATAAATCAGCCAAAATTATTATATTTCACTTTCCCTTTGAAATTCAAATATTATTATCCAAAAATACATATTTCACAAGCATATCATGCTCAAGTTTCTAAACAAATTTTAGGAAGGAAGAAGATGTATTACCTGATCCCCAGCAGGTGAAGCATTAGCTAACCAACTGTGTGGGCCCTTTTACCTGCTGAGTTGTTAGCAGAAGGTCTAAAGGAGGATAAAGCTTGGTTGGAATTTCCGTAGTATATACACCAGTGGATTAAAATATAGAGAGCAGGACTTGGAAGACTGGAATCTGTTTCCTGGTTTTGCCATATTCTGCTTGTGTGGCCCTAAATGAACCTTTGGGTCCTTATGCCTCACACGGGTAAATGGGGCAGCACTACTGACTTGCACCCTCCCTTGCTTTCCTGACTTATGTTTTGCACTTTTCTAGGCACTGAGTTTTTGCAGACTGCACTGAGGTCTCAATTCCAGTCTCTAAAAATGAATTTCGAAAAGAATTTTTTTCAGCTCATAAGAGAAAGTCCCAACTGAGTAAACTGATGATATATGTATGACTGAAGTCAACTATGTTACTCAAAGTTAAGGATACTCCTAAAGAGTTTACTGATTCAGGGTCTTAACCTCTTAAGAAAACATTGATTCATAGCTTGAGGTAATAGTTATTTTGCTTTTTATTTCAGTGCATGCTTATTTATAAAGGATTTCCTGTCTGAGCAGACCTTATGGCCTTCTCTGTGTTGAGTTTCTACTCAGTAATCCCAACAGTTTATAATGTTTTCTAAATACGTAATTAAAAACTTTTACATCTAGCAATTGGACCTGTCAAGGGATTGAAATGGGAGGAACACAAATCTTTTTGCTGAGAGCTTAATGGCCTGCAGTACATCTACAGTGCTTGAAAGAATCTGTTTGAAAGTCATTTATGGATTCCTTTGTGAATGTGCGGAATGATTGCTTTCTTCCTGATCTTTTGCTTCCACACTCAGATATGAGCACTAAGGAAAGGGAGAAGAAAAGATTTCAGGTGGAATTGAAGGAAAAGGAGCAGAAGGAACAGAACCTATTCTAATGGAGCATCATGGACAAGGAGACCACCCAGATAAACCAGGTTTTTAACTCTGCTGTTGAAACCACTGAGGATTAAGTTATCTGCCTCTGATGTTCTAACAGTTCATCCATCCTGATTAGACACTCAGTTGAGATGGTTATAAAGATATCTCCCTGGCTGTACTAATGTGAGAAAATAGAAGGCCAGAAGCAGAAACAAGAAACTATACTGCACTATATGGAGGAAGCAAACTTCTCAGGTGGGAATGGAAGTCAGAAACAGATTAAAAGAATCCAGCATTGAACACACAAGTGGCCTGCTTTGCTGTTTCAGATAGATGTATATTTCTCTTGCACAAGGCATAGCATGTTGACTTCTCTCAACTTGATGCAAACTGCGTGTTTCTCCTGTTCCTAACTACCAGCTTTGCCTCGAGAGGTGAGCTGAAACCTCAAAATCCTCACAGGCAGGAATCATGAGGGGTGAATCTGATCTGGACTGCCTTGGAGACCGAGGATGATGGGCTGTAGGATGCTGTATCTGTGAAAAAGGAATGGGGTTGGCAAGAGGAGGTGGGAGAGTACAGGAAGGAGAGTGGCAGTGGTCTCCTCAGGTGGGGCAGAGCTCCTGGATCAGCTGTGCTGGCACCTAAGCATAGAGACCCCGAAGTGCTCAGCAAGCAGGCAGCCAACAGGATGCCAGGGCTGCACTGCACAGGGCCCTTGGCAACCACCTGACATTTTTCATGAGACAAGAGGATTAACCTTTGCAATATCCATGCTGAGGAGAATGGAAATGGACCCAGAGGCACCTATTGTTCTGGCTTCCATCAAATCAGAGTTGAGAAATATCTGTGTTGATGCTGTGACAATTGCCAGCACCCACACTGTTTAAATTCCACAGGTAAGCAAAGGACCTCAGTTTCTATTAGTCTCAAGCTGGCATTTGTTACAAGCATAAAAATTCTGTTTAAAACAATGTTCATTCACCTGTTTTCAAAGGCTGCCAAATGGGCACATTGCAAAGAAGTCAGATACGGCTCAACTTTCCAAATTAAATTCCTGCCATCTGGGAGCAGAGCAATGGCTTTCAGCTTAGCAGGCCAGGAGGCTCATAAAGCAGACCAGGAGTTTGACAGGGCATTTCTACATTCAGGAGCAACAGAATTTTGCTGGTCAACTTTGAATTATCTACTGCTGCATTGTAATGCACCTGTCAAAAGGTTCAACTAATATTATGTTTTCTGTGCATACACGTATTGACTTTTCTGATAACCTTTACCAGCAAAATCATGCATGAAAACTCACTGAACATATGCTAAACATTTTTCAAATAACCACTCTACTCCCTTTCCTGTATCTTACACAGTGACGCTTGTTGCATATTTAGCAAAAATCTTTATGGCTGCACAGCAGATTTTGATAAATGCCCAAGTGTCAGCATGACACCCTGGTAAAAAAAGACCCAGTGTGGGGTTGCCTGTGGGCTGAGGCACAAGATAACAGTGGCCTAACAAGTTATTGTGGATCAGTCTGGAGACACCCATTTGTGTGCACGCCTTCCACAGGAGTACATAGGAGATGGTGAGGATGAGTTCAGCACACGGATATCGAGAGGTGTTTGGTAGACATGCAGCAGCATGTCAGGCTGCCAAAGCATGACCTTCAGTCTGAGCCCAATTGCATAACCTCTGCTAGGTTAATGTGCAGAGGTTTTCTGCGGCCTATCTGCTTACATGGGTATGAGGTGATGACACCAGGTATCAGTCAGCAGCTCTAAGTGTCCTTTTATCTAGTCCTCATATTACACTGTGTATTACTCCATCTGTAATGATGACTTTGCCATGTTAGACATACAGCAAAGCCCATGGTGGCAGATGACAGTCCCTGGCTTAAGGGATGAGAATTTTAACAAAAGAGGCAGATGCAGCAGGTGGAATTGCTTCACCTAACTTCAACCATTTAAAAAACAGCTTGGAGCCCAAGCTAGTTACTTAGGCCCCCTTCAAAGAGAAATAGCCTTGTACATGGAGGGGCCATTTTTCTCAGCTGTCCTAGACACTGCTTTTACCTGAGATGAATGTCTCTTCCCCTGGCTTCTGTAAATATAGGAAGAGCCCAGAGAATTATCTTGACACCTAGCCCTTGCAGGACTGAGAGTTAGGTAAGATATCTCTACCAACAAAAACATGAAATGCAGACATTACACCCACGCAGCCGACAGAGAGCTGGGGCACAGGGATAACACCATCAGCTGCCAGGGAGATGTGCACTTGTCCCAGGCCTGAGCCCAGATCCTTTCAGCAACAAAGCTACAGGTTCGTCTTCTAGTCCTTAGGGCATGAGAAAAGGCAGCTCCACGGAGCTGCAGGAGCCAGTGCTCCCTCTCACTGTGGAGTTTCATCTGCCACTCAGTCCCAAAGTAGAGTCACAGGAGTCCCTGCTGTGCCTGCAGTTCTCTGTGAAGGATTTCCCATTTCACACACCAAATACATGGTTGGCTCCCTACGAAGCAGAATAATTCATTATGTTTAGTAAACCAGAAGCTCGGATGCATAATGCTAACCACTATTAGCCATGGATCAGTTGCTAAAAAACAAGACAGTTGATTTCAAGAAGAAGGAAGAATAATGAGTCACTGCAACATTACCTACAATTAATTGCTGATTGTCAGTTACAAACAGTTTCAAGCAATTTTTTGGTTTTAATGTCACTGTTGATGCCCACTGTTGATGCTAGCTGTGCTAGGAACTCCCCAAGCAGTGTGCTGCCTTGTTCACTCCTTTGTGGACTCACATTTGGGGAGCCATTTGGCCTGCAAACTTGCTAGATTGTCTGTAAATACAGTGAAAGGAGACAGGTATTGCATGAAACCCAGAGAGTGCACTGCATGCTAATGAGTTAAATGTCATGACAGAAACACAAGACCAACACTTCATGCTGCCCTTTAGAAAGGAGATTTACTTCTGTAACATTTCAAACAGAAAAATATAGTGTAACTTCTTGTGTCAATGCTGAATTTATTTTGTAACAAATAACTAGCATATTACTCCCACTTCTTGTTTAATCCACTGTTGTGCTTTTCATAGGTTTTCCCTGCCTCAGAGAGTTCTGTACTGGTTGGATTGGTTAAAATATTTGCTGTCTGAGGTTTCTATACACTTAAAGTTCTCTAACAATGAAGATGTTTGAACCAAGAAACAGCTTCCATTCCCCTCCAAATACCCCCAAGTTATCTATTTTGCTATTTTGGTTTTATCTTACCTCAGACTGAAGGGATTTCTAGTACCAGTAAAGAACAAACTGAAGACAGCGTGAGCTATAACACATATAGTTGGGTTTTTTTCTTTTTAAATCTACATTGCACCCGTGATAAAAATCAACAATGCCATTAAAATCAGGGCTAAGACTGCAGTCAAACTTTGATATTCCCACTGTACTTGGGAATTACAGCAGCACAGAGCACACAAGACACGCATCAGTATAAATGGAGCTGTGGACTACAGCATATGACACTGCAGCTTATTTTCAAGCTGATTTCAGATTTCTGCAATGCAGATCCAAAGAATCAGAAGACAAACTTTCTTTTACTCCTACAGTTTGAAGCTGATTCACTTTGGCAGTGATTGAGAATTATCATAGGATGGCTGTTTGAACATCCATGTAAAATGAGTTGGATTTAGTTTATTTACGTGGTGGGCCTATCCTTCCTCACTGATGAGTGCCTGCAGCACAGAATAACTTCCCATAGATGATACAAGCTGGTTCTGATAGGTGAGTTTCTATGTTCTAATTTTTAGTTTTTATAATACTATAAAAGAGAGGACTATTCTCCTCAGGCGCCATTCACACATAGCCTCAGAGGACAATGCTTCAGTTATGTCTCACCAGCAAATGCCATGGAAGCATTACTGTGCCTGTCAGATTAGCCTGTCCCACCAAGGCCATACACAAAATGGAGAGAGTGGAGCAGTGAGAAGAAACCACCTACTCTCCCATCCAGCTTTATGCTTAAGCCACCAAGCCATTCTTCAAAAACAACAAGGAATGTAAATTCTTACCATTTTAGTTTAAATAATATATGTGTGCCCCATCCCTATGTGGCAGTTGTCTCCTAATGAAGGTCTTGGAAGGGCAGATCCAAGCCAGACCTGACAGAGGCAGCAGAATCAAAGAACCTGAGCAGGTTTTTTTGTCTACCCCTCAGTTATCGTACCCTGTCCAGCTCACCATTTTCCCTCCAGGACCACACCATGCCCTGGATCTCACAGAGAAGGGCAGATTTGTTAGATGACTAAATGGCTTTTATCCCAGCCCATTTCCTTCTTTCATAAAGGACAAGACAAGGCACCAAGTAAGAACCCTTGCAGCCCTGCAGAGACAGTGACCCCACAGTGCAGCCCAGGCAGAGCTGGAGCAGAATGTCCACCAGCTCCCAGAAGGCACCATTTCCCAGAGGGTGAAATGGTGGGCAAAGGAAGTTCATGACCCCTGGCCCCATGCTGGCTGTTCCACGAGAGGTAGATGCTCCAGGACAGGTCACTGTGCCTTTGCTGTGTAGACACAACTGTGCAACCTCCCCTTCTCTCCTGGCACAACAGGGGAGTGTAAATATGAAACTATTTTTCACAGTACCTTCCATATGACTAATGCATGGCACCCTCATCCATCCTATGCTTCCATGCTGTCTGAAGCACTTCTCTTCTGGAAGGAGAAAAGAAAGGGGAAATTTCTCCAGCATTTCTGAGGTGCAGAGATAACTTGTGGCAGCACATGCTCTTTCTGCGACATTCAGATTTCTGGGGAGAGAGAATTTCCAGCAAACAGGGCCCCATTTTTGCTCCCATTGCTGTCAGGGGGAAATTGTTGAAGGAAGCAAAATCTCATCCCTGCTCCTGAGAGGGTACTAACACCCTCTCCAGGAGAGGTGCACAATTATTTACAGGCCCTTTACAGTGCAAACTTGGGTAGGTAAATGCACACTGAAGGCTTTTAAGAGTGAACATTATTGAACCACTGGGCTGACAACTCAAAGCAGTGATAGTCTGTTGTGTAAATACAAGCACAGGGACTGTTCCAGGTCCTCTTTTAGCACTCTCAGCATGCAAAGAGAGTGCTTCAACACCCAGTGCGAGATGATCATTTCCGATTCTTTCATTTAGAGAATTCCCCAAAGGTGGCCCTGGGCCATCTATTTTTTTGGAACGATGTCAGCAATATGCACATTATGTCTGTAAAGAATGATGCTGTCACTGAATCACAGAAACAAGAAAGCCGTTTAATACACTCAGCCCAGAAGGAGACAAAGCTATTTTTACCACCCAGAAATAAATCTCAAACACAGTAGCTTTATATATCTACTGAAAATACAGACATTGTCTCTGATATGTAATAGCTGTGCAGATGGAGAAATCTCCCAAGTGGTTTTTACTGCTTCTCTGGAAAATGGGGCATGACTGTCCCTCGGCTGGGTTTGCTCAGAGGCAGCCTGTGCCTCCCTGCTCTCCCTCCCCTTGCACGCTGTCGTGGCTGGCAGTGGTCCCACGAGGCACGTGTCCTGCTGCTTCGCTGCATTACCCAAACAAACCTGGTACAAGGGCCCTGCAAGCAGCTGAGAACCCCAACATTTCTCCCCCTGTTTGCCCCTCGAAACCAGACCTAAGCTAATTAGGCTTTGGGAACAGTGTAAATTGCACAGGATTGTGGCCCTAGACAGCTTCTGTATTCCTGCCTCCTTGGTGCCTTAAAGGGCAGCCTAATTAATTGGCTTTATTGAGTCTCTTCCTGGGTGCAGGGTGTTTATGCATTAGCTAATAAAAACAGAAGAGAATCTAGCACTTACAGAAAATGACAATATCAGGAGTAGGCAGGGTGCTTTGTATTATGTGTCACAGCTCATCACAGAGAGCAGTGGGTGATGTCTTTATTAGCTCTTAACTTGGTATAGGGTCCTTTGCGTGGGCACATGTGTGTGTGCATCTCCCTGGGCCCTGGGGAAAAGAAGGAAAGACCACGTGTAGAAGGCAACTTGAACACCTTAATATAGTACACAGTATTTCTGTGTCCTATTGATTGGAAAACTATTGTAAAATAGAATCTAGAGAGTTTTTAAATTATTTGTTATACACGGACATCTGTGTGTAAACTGCCTTGAAAAGAATTATATTTTAATGCTATTCTACTGAAATTCTGTTTAAAATGACATATTTGTAAGTGTTTGGTTTTAAAAAAGCTTTTACAGATTCTGATGGTATAATGAGGTCAAGCTGCAGTCTTACAGGCAAGTACAGTATAAATGAACTAATGAAAACTAATTTCAACCATTTCCTTTAGAGCATAACTGGTAGAATATATCACCTCCAAATGCAAAAAGAAAATGATCAGGAAAGACTTTATTCATTTAAGACCCACCACAGAGCTAAAGGAAAGGGTACATGCTGCTTTTTTAAAATGTCAGAAATCCATTTCACAGTGTTAATGATCTCTCAATGCCCACTTCATATTTAATCAGTGAGCTACTAACATTTTCTGTAAAAAAAACTGTCATTGATTTATGTCATGTCTGTATGTTGTTCAGTTGTGAGAATCAAGTATAGATGAGAAAAATTTTAAAGTCTAAACAATGCAACTACTGAAAGCTAAGCATACATGGAACTGTTCAGTGGGGTCAAAGAAAAATTGGGTATTCACTCCAGGGAGTATCTGGCTGTGTCATCTGCTCTGCTGCCATTTTAGCCTGTTAAACAGCAAAAGCTTTCCACATACATATCTCCTCCCATTCTGAATTAGTTTACTAGGGACCTTGGTCCCAACCTTCACTGATTCCCATAAGAGCCAATTCTCTTCTTTTCAAAGGTTTTTCTGTCTCTTTTATTAAACTATTTGCTTCTGCAAGTGAATTACTGCAAGCCTAAACTAAAACCACACCTGTTTCCGTAGACACTGTGCAAGCCTCTTCTTACAGCTCTGCAGATTTATTTCCATGCTGACCTAATTAACATTTCTTCTATTTAACTTTTCAGTGCCCATACAGCAAGATGAAGTTAGCTAAATACCATGTTAGTTCAGCCAAGACCAGCAAACTTGTTTAACCACTAACCTCAAACAGGCAAAAATCTCATATTTTGAAATAGAAAGACTTAAGGAATTTATGCTCTGCTTTTTCAAAGCATGTGAATTTGCTTAACAGAAAGCACTTCAAGAATTAGATAAGACAGTCTTATAAAACCAAAGGTCTCTGATAAAATAGCATTCTCATTCAGACTCTGTTCCCAGAAATGCAGTAGCTCTGATACTGTAAGTTTTAATATCAGTTCATGATGTGCTTTTTCCTCCCCTTCTTTTTTTTTTCTAAATTTTGGAACCTGTTTCTAAAGCTTAAGATTTAATCTGTAAATTATTTTTAAACAGAACTGTGGTGATTGATGCAATATTGGAGACTGCGTGGATTTTAGGATTTTTCTTTTGTTAGATGTTGTCTTAGAGCAGCATCTAGTGGCACAATAGTTCTGCACCTCCTTCAAAATAACCTGTGATGCGAGAGGTGTTACTATGATAATTACCTATGACAGGTTTACACACACACACTCTGCAGGAGGCATTATCCCCAGCCATTCTGAGGTACCTCTTACACACCTTTACAGAATTTTTATTATATTCATAGTGTAATCATTAAAAATCTGAACTTAGACCCTCAAAGTGACAAGAGGAACTGTTGAGTACCTTACCTTGCTTTTCACAGCTGCACCCATGCTAAAACGCTACTTCTTTTGTCTTAGCTAATCCAGAAGTGTGTTTTCTGAATAAATTTCTGCATTCAAAAGGAAAACTATACATTCTTTTCTGAGACAGCATTCAATTTCTGTATTTGTACAGCTAGGAACTAAAGGTTTGTCACCCTGAGTGAAGTAGTTAATTGTTACTCATTGTGGTCGCCTTGATTTCAATAGGAATCAATCCTATTCAACTGATTTCACATTAAATCAATTTCAATTATGTACTTAGGGTGTTGTAGTTGTACCTGAGACTATTGTGGCAAAATTGCTTTGGTCTCTTTGAGCTGCTTTTCAAACACCCTCAGAACAAAACCCACTCTGTAAGTTATTCTGGTTTAGTCTATATTCTCTGAAGAAGAAAGAAATTTTTATGATTTTAGACATATTCAAGTACACTCAGGAACTAAAATCTAAGAGAATGTTATTTAGACAATAGGATTGAAATAGCTCAAAAATAAATAAATATTTCAAAAGTCAAATTTGCAATAATGATTAAGGTTAGACCTTTTTAATTGTTTAAAAACGTTTAAGCAGTTGAAATCAGCATACAAGTAGAACATTTTTGTAGCTAGGTTTTTATGAAAGGTAAAACCAGGAAACTGATGGGGAACATCAGGTGAGATCACATGTAAAGCTCACGTGTGAGTGTTTATGATAGCAGCAATTTTTCAAGTGCTGAAAGATGTTTTTCCCCCTTTATTCTGGTTTAGCAGTTTTGCACAGTATTTAGCTCATAGTCTAAAACTGAGAGGGATTAAAAGGTAGTACTTTGTCTTCCACATCCAATCTACAAACAAAAGAAAGCAATAAAAGAGTAAAAGCTAATTATTTTGAAGTCTTGGGGGAGATGTAACCATAAGCAATTTGATTAATTTACGAGTTACAATGAATACTTTCTCATTAATAAATCAATTATCTCATAGTACAAAGTTTATTAATTTTAAAATATGTGACCAATCTCTTAAAAGTCATTATATTTCATTAATAAATAAAAAGATGCATTTTCTGCAAGTAAACAGAACTCCAATTTAATAAAATGTCTATTTACATTTACAGTAGTTTGACACAAAGACTAAGTTCAAGTATCTGACAATGAACCAAAAATATCACTTAGCATTTTAGTAAATAAAACATTAAATTAAGGAAGAGCGGTGTGTGGATTTAATATGTCATGTACATTTATTTGCAGATCAACATCTCTTTAATTAACAACAAAAAAGATAAGTATTTCTGAGGAAAATAATTTGGAAGGAAAAAACAACAATGAAAGGCTGAAACCAGTAATTCTTTCAATAAGACTGTTTTGCTCATGATAGAAACTGAGCTGAAAATTATTGGTGTATAAATTCTTACCTGCATGTGCTATATATACTATTTTAAGCAACAGTATTGCTTTTTTGCTGCTTTTCAAGTTTCTTCAGCTCAAAGAGAGCCCAAAAAATTCTAAACAGCACATCTATGTGTTTAATGCAAACTAAAGAGCCCATGACAAACATCACACCTGAGAAACACTGGACAGTGTCTAAAGAGGAAAAAAAGAGATGAAAAAAAGGTACCACACCTACAGTAACCCTCAAAATAAAGAGAAGGCTGCAGATCTACTTCTCCACCATAGGATGTCAAGTGAGCAGTGCAACCCGAGTGAAGGAGTGAAGGAGAGCTGAGCTCATTTTCTTCACTAGCAAGTCCAGCTTTGATGGGCACTCCTCAAGAATAAACAAGGCATGCTTTCTTTATAAATGTATCAGAATTGTTAAATAAGCAATATTTTAAACCACAATATATTGTTGAATCCAGCACAGATCCAATAAAAAGCTCTGGGTCCTCCACGTCATTCTGTCATGTTACATGATTTCTATGAAACTTGGAAAAAGATGTCCAGTCCCACTCCATGCACATATTGGGGCACATATTTAAAGATTGGCAAAAAGTCTGCCCTGTGATGAAAGGGGTTATTGATACCACATATTTTTAGACCCACAATTTAAACAACTGTTCTTTCTCAAGTCTGGCCAATAGGCAGTAGAGAAAGAAACAAGTTTTTTTCTGAAGGTGGTTCACACTTTGCAAATCAGAGCTCACTGAAGAGCTTAACAATGGGAAGAGTTTGGATAATAAGTTGATCATATCCACTGCCTAAGACTAGATTATGTGAACACTTCCTTAATTTTTTTTTATACTGATTCAGCTGCTCATTAGGAGCTATTGTACAATTTGAAGTGTAAAACTTGGTTAGGTCTGAAACATTTCCTTTTCCTCCTATCTGGACAAAAAAGTAGGATTTGCTTCATATATTTAAATAGGATTGTTTTAGAACCCAAAGGCAGCTGAATGGATTCTGCTGAATCCAAATAGTCTCTCAAGCATGAAAAGCTGTGCCATAAAGGTCAGTGTTACAAGAATTAATGGAAGTACAAAACCAGAATTTTTATAACAGAAATTGATCTGAAGCTTCCTGATGGCTTCTCTGTAGATCAGTAGGTTGAAGCCCTTTTCAGATCTAACTCTATTTAAATACATACTGAGTATAAGCATCTTTGGAAGTTGAATTATTGGGTCTGACAAATTTGTAGATTATAAGCATATGGATAAAGACAATTTGAGAATATGTAACTACTACAGCTAAGTGCATTCAGAAGTCTTTCTGCCACGTATTATGTTACAATTCCTTCACCTTTTCAAGAACTTATTGAAAGAGGAAAGAATATTTAATCATTTGCAGTGTACCTGAGAGAATTCCCTAAATTGCAACCTTAACATTATTTGTGTCATTCTTCTCAAGACCACTGTCATTAGCTCAGTTTTTGGTCTGTGTTCTTTTTGGTCCTCACAGTCAGTATCTCAGAAAAGAGATTTTAAAAGGCTGAAGTCCCCTGGATCCTGTGGAAGAAAAATTAACTCCCCTATCTTTTCCTGTGTCACAAAGTTTAGTAACCTGGCAAATGCTATTTTCCACGTTTGAAGCCTAAGCAATAGACATGTTTTGTTAGAACTTTGCTAAATGGAATAAATAAATTATAAAAATGGTATATTATTGATTTTAAGAGTAGGATTATGATGGTTCTCAGAAGAAATATATTGCATCAAAACCATCCATTATCTAGGAATATTTTTATGTATTTAGTGACAACTAAAATGTAGCAAAGCATTCTTGTAAATGAAAAATAGCCCTGATTTACCAAGCTGGTTAATACTCAATAGTGGAAGGCATTGCAATAGTCCCAATGACTTCCAACTACACTTTGTATTATGAAAAAGCACCTGTTAATACTCTTGTAAGCTTTGCATACTGTGGGAAAACACTGTAATTATATGTGTTACCTTTTAGGCTTTCATATTTCTTCATAATTTTTTTAAACCACCAAAAAACAGAAGACATACTAAACTAAACCATGACAAGACCAAATAACTCTCATGACTGTGGTTACAAGTCATTGTAAGACCAGCTGATCTAAATTTCACATTTCAATGTGACATGGAAAAGAGGATAGCAGAAGTTCCCATTGACTGAAGGGCTAATGGAGAAAAAAATAAAATGTAGAATTTTATAGTACATGAGATACAGTTTCTGATGGCTGAACTATTTGCCGAATTACAGAAAGAGAACTGTCTTCCCTCAGACTTCTATTGAGGAAATAAGTGATACACAAGGCATTTTTAGTGTACAACTTGAGATACCTTAAAAGTTTCTAATTTTCCAACAGTAATATATTTCTGCTTCATTGGATTATACACCTAAAATTAGGAGGTATTTTTGATATCCTGTTCTACCTAGCCCCTTCTCAAATAGGAAATCATGAGCCTGCATCATATCCTACATCTTAAGCAAACACTCACTGCAAATTTTGGAGTCCTCCTGAATCAAAACTCATTCCTTTATCAGGAAAGAGACTGTTTCAGGAATCAGCCCTGATAGAATCACCCTGTTACGATCTTTGCAAAATATGGTCATAAGTTTCTTCACTAAGCATGAAGATTCTACTATTAATGACAGACAGGTGAGGAAATTCTCATGCATTGAAACAAAGTTATAGATTTATGTCACCATCTGATGCCATTATTTGGAAAAATCTACTAAAATAATATGGGCCAACTAACTGCAAATAATTATTTGTTGTGTGATCTCATTTAATGCAGCACACTGTATAAAATCTACTGGTCATGCCCAGTAGAGTACATACATGTATATAGTCACCTGATGGGTCTTAAATGCAAAGTGTGTTTGCATGCATGTGTATACAGCAAGTGAGAGAGAGAGAGAGAGAGAGATAGAAGGTAGAAAATGTCACAGAGCTATTTCTTTATAAAAAAGACGTTTTATTATTTGGCTTGATCTGGTTATTTGTGTCCAACAGACTCAGGCAGGCTGGTGTTCTGCATTTGTAGAAATCCTAGCTGTGTAAAGTGACATTGAATAGGTCTGAAAGCCATCTACTCAGTTCCTACTCTCATGGCAATGCTTTATAAAATGTTCAGTTTCATCAGCTCCCGAATTGGAAAGATTGATTTGCTTGTCGTGTCGAACAGACTCTAAAAGAAGTTTAAGGAACAATTGACCCTGAGAAGAGCTGCAGCAAAGTCTTCTGGGCATCAAGCAGGAGGCAGCTGAAGATTTTCAAGATAACTCAAATTGTCTCAGTTATGAAAAACAGCAACATAGCTCACTGTGGACTGACTCAAGAGGATTTTCATAATTAAGACTAAGAGAAAAGCTTCTTTAAAGCTGCATTTGCATAAATACAGTTAAATCTCCACTTGGATATGCTTGGCAGAAAAAAAAGTCAATACAGATTTGGGGTTGTATTGTTTTCATTCTTATTTTCACTTTTAAATACAGTTGTTCTAACTTAATTCACACTGGGATTCCTGCCGAATGAAAGGAAAGGAAAAATGAATTGGTGTTGTCATCCCAGGCAGATGTGCATGGTGGCTGTGCATCCCTGGCAGTATTTAGTGATGCAGTCACACATCTCAGACTGCAGCACTGGCAGGGTGAGAGCAGGGGGCTCCTGAGGGATGCAGTTAGGCCCTATAACACTCAGAAGAATTAAACTTCTGCTGTCTGCTTGCACCTCTCTGTCCATGAATATCTATAAATCCCAGTTCTAGAACAACCTGCTCCTAAAAAAGAAAACTTCAGTTAAGTCAGTACCTAAACAGGGTAGGAGGTTTGAAAGTCTGTTTCTGACCACCCATTCTTCAGGCAGTTTCAACTTTTTAATTCTTGGGTAGACAGAGACCCCATCCTATGCATCTGTGCTGAATACACTCACGTGTCATCCCAGACATTTCCAAAGTCTTTAAAAGCAATTAAGGCTAGGAAGGAAAATCACAGCTCCCAGACAGTGCTCACTACTCTGTGATGCATTTATTTGAAGGATCCTCGCTAGGAATCCCTGAAAGAATTGCAATTGGATTTTTCTACAATTGGATTAGGGTGAACTGAAAAATTTTTTTCCAGATAGAAATACACAGTTAAACTGAAATTTGGAAACATGTCCACTTCTCTGAGATCTTCACAAGAAGCAAACTCAAATGAAAGTCATATCAGTAAAGCTGAAACTGGTGCACTTAGTTTTGCTCATAATACTTGTTATATACTATAAGTAAATATATAAATACATATATAAAAACAGTCATGTCATATGTATTCTGTTTTTTTTATAGAGGTTATACATTTATGTAAATCATGGCTCTTTTATTTTAATCAATTCATTATGTTAATTTCAACATATTTCATTCACAAAACATTCTGATGCCCAAATCCAAAGCACTTTTTTTGACATGAAGGGCAAAATATTCTTTAAAACAGCTGAATTGCCTATAGACTGTAATCCCAGCTTCCGGTGATTTCAGGCAAGGGAGAAAATCAATAGCTAAAGAAATGTCTTTTGATTACTATTGTATTTATTGCACCTCAGATGGAAGTGGGGTGTTTAGATCTGATGGCTCAGTAAAACAGAGCAAGCTGAGGAGCACTGCCTGAGCTATAAAAAGCAGCAGCTCCTGCAAGCCAGGCTCTGCTGCACGTGGGTCACTCAGAAGAACACACTGCCAACCGCAGCTGTTGACTGACACTGCAGATGTCCATTGCAGGCTGCCTAAAACACTTTAACTGCTCATTAAGTCCATTAAACTCTGGAGGTGAGGTGACACGCATATGTACACAGCACCAGCGTAAATTCAACATGCAAGTCACATGCTTCTATTTTCAGTCCATTATTGCAAATTTGGCTAATGAAGAATGAGTGTTTTTACATCAACGGATTCCAAGGTTGAGTTGCTTTATAGCATGCAAACCCAATCACCTAAACTGGCTGTGTTCCCACTGGCAAGGCAAAAAGCTGGCCATTAAACTGCTATATAAAGTGATAGTGTGACTATTGGCAATGTCCAAGTTAAGGTTGTGTCAGCAATAGCCTTTCCATTACAAACTCACGTTTTTCAGGGGTTTTATGCCTTGAGGTAAAATCCAATTGTAATTCTTCATTCAATGCCTCAACTCAGCTGTGAGGTTTTTTGCATCCATCATGTTGCACCCATGGTATTTTTTTCTCACTGATTCATTTTCAGTACTAAACACTAAATACTACAAAATGAGCACATGTAAGGAATCATAGCAAAAGGGAATGTGCAGAGTTTCTGCCATTTTTCTGAAAAAAGAATCAGGAAAGAGGCCTCCAACTCCCTGCCAGCAAAGCTTCCCTTTTCACCTCAGGGTATCCTCTACCATGAATCAGGTATACTAAGCTAAAACCACAGTGGAGGTAAAATCTGCACCCTTGTGCACTGTTACCTAGTGCAATGCTTTCACTTGTACTTTTACCTCAGGCTACCTGAAATACATAGTACCCTGAGGTGAAACACAGCTGTTGTGGTAATCAAGACAAGCCCTAACAGGGATCCAAATCCTGCCAACAGTTAAAGGTAGGTTTACCCTCAAAGAGGCATTAATAGCCTGACATCAAGAGCTGTGCATGCAGAAAACATCACAGTCCCTAGAGTTATAACTGTGGCATTTTCCCTTACACCAAATTTTAGAGATGCCAGACATCTCTTAGCATGTAGAGCAGCCACCTGTGAAAAGCTGGCTGTGTGAAGGGCACCTGGAACAGCCCCATTTTGGTTTCTTGTTTCAACTTAGATGGTCTTTATCTGGTCTGAGCAGGCACTGTAATGTTCTTAGATGCTGTTTATTCAGAAGTCAGTACTGGATTTGATAAATAAGAACATTTGTATAAGAAAAAGTAGACTGAAATAAAAACCACCCTTAGGTGAAAAGGACTAATGAGAGGAAAGTAGAGTCTCTGTCTCTCCCATTGCCTGCCACTTCCCGCTGCCTAACCAGCTTCTCTGCATCACCCACAGTGCTTCCAGGGCTGTCGTGCTTCAGCACAAAACTGGCAGGGGCACATGTAGGTAAAAAAGCCACCTGGGTTTTCCTTGTCACCTTGCACCTAAAGCTGAGTCAATCAGTGTGCTGTGCCCCTAAAGAGAGTCCTCTGAACACAGGCTGCTTGTACCTTGTGGTGCAGGCACAGTGCACACAGTGTGCTCCCCAAGGACACAAACTTAAATATTTATGTAGGCAGGAGGGAAACACAATCAGAGGCATGACTTTGAGTCTGAAGTTCTAGTCCTTTCAATAGTTTATGCTTTGTCTATTCAAAACACTTTTTCAAAGTTACAGAAAAAATTACCAGATAAATTTTTGTCTGCATGTTTTTCATGAGAAAATGTGATCACTGAGCATCTCCTGTAAGTAATATTTTAAATTATATTACAATGGGCTATTTTTTTTAATTTCCATCAAAAGAAACCCAAATCATCATATTTTGCTTTGTGTTGAAATGACTCGAAGAAAAACACTTCATTTCTTTTTTTGAAGCTGAGGCTTGGCATCAATATACATCTTCATACAGCCAAGTTCTACCATGGTGTATATATTGGTGCAGGTCTCTATTTCTCTTGTTAAAACCTTTTCATCTTCTACAAATAAATGTTTCTGGAGCAAAGACTTGAAAGTCTGGCCCAGTGAGGGTAAAGAAATTATTCAGAGAGAAACAAGTCCAACAGACAAGAAAGAGACTGAATCTGTGGCTGAGAGGTTTGTGCTGAGAAGGAATTGAAAAGAAGAAAGCAGAGCCCGAGCAGATCAGATCAACATTTTTCTGCACAGACTGTTGCTGAACTTTGACAGCACAGTTAGCAATGCCCACTGTGAGAAGAAGGACACCCTGAAGCCACTTATAAATTAAAGACTTGACCTTCCAGCATGTATTCTTGTACGCTGTATATACCAGTTGCTTTAAGTCCTCAAGAGCTACTGTGGCATTCTTTGCTGCTCTGAAAGATGTTATGCAGTGTTGCTTCCTGCTTTAATTACTTCAATTATTTAAGGGTAGCATCAGCAACATTCAAGACACGTTTAAATAAGAATTCTCATTGTGAACAGGATGAAGTATTTAATGGGAATGCTATCAGCAAGGCAAACAAATATCCTGACCTTGAAAATTTTCAAAGCCGATGGATACAAGACTGAATACAAATATTTATTTAGTTGAAAATTTGCTGCACTTGGATTTATCATTCTGAGTTACACACATTTCAATTTTCGTAAATATGCTCAGAAACCATGGTTTGTGACAGAAAGGAGACCAGTGGATATTGTCGCCATGGAAACAAAAACATTTTTCTTCTGCTCCAAAAATATTGTCTATTAGGGACCAGAGAGGGAAAAAAATGCTATGTGTATATAATTAATTTTACTCTCTGTCATGATTTCCAAAGATTGTTTCCGTTAGGGTTTTCAGAAACAGAGATACTTAACCACAGTAGGATTTTCTACAGGCAGAGGGGTAGTCCTCTGCTAATGTAGTGAAGTAAAGGTGCATCTCTCCTTGCTATCCCCATGCTTCAGTAGGAATTTTATTTCCTCACTTGCTGTTCTATTGGATAGGACATTCAGACAGGATTTAGATCTGCATTTTATATTTGGAATTTGAAGCTCTTTCCTCTTGATGTATTGCTGCTAACGGGCCAAATAAAAATGACAGGTATTTTTTATAAGCTGACAGTTTGTTAAAATGTGGGTGATCATTGTTTATTCCATAAAAGCTTTTGCCAGCTTATTCCTTCTCAGACTGAGCTCCTTCCTTTGTTCTACATACAGATGGACCCTGGACTTTAATTCCAGTAGTAAAGCTTTAATTTTCTTCAAAACTGCTGTGAGTTCTGGCATTCAACAAGATAACAGTTTTGCCCTCAGTCTGAACACAACTACAATCCCCCTTATATACTTCAACATGCAAAAAATCATTTGAGCATCATCTTTACTAAGACATCATTTTCTCAGCTTGATTTTTGTTCAAGAGAAGAGTTACTTTTTTTTTTTTAATTAACAAATACACATATTCAACTTTGTCCTTACACCCATGTAAAAGATGCACTTCTTTGGATGGGGAAGTACTCCAGAGTATTCAAATATTTTCTACTGTTTCAGTTCCCTCCATTTTGAAAGTAGTAGATACTTTGTACTCTTCTTCTCTTTCAAGAGTATATTGTAGTTAATTATGTGATTTCTTATTACCTTTTTGTTGATTTGAGCCTATTTGGTGCAGTCATTTGTGATTCTGCAACACACGCTCCATCATGTCTTTGATTTTCTCCTAATTAATTGAAGAGTCTGATCAACCACTTCCAGCTAGCTTTTAAGTACCCTCAATTATTTTTTGTTTGGGAGTTGATTTAGAGTTGAAACATGTCTCAACCTAATTGTAAGACATATTACCACAAAACTGTATGAATTAAAAAGTATTAATGTGTACTTAGCATCTATCTTAGATACCAATATTTATACACACGCTCAGGGTGCTGCACCAGGCTGAAATGAAAAGACAGTAACCACATAGTTTATCCAAAATCTGTATTTCTCTAATAAAATTTAAATCAGCACGAGGAATATTTCCCATTTGGACTAGTTGTTCAGCAGCATTTTCAATAACAGGACTTTCTAGAGGACCCTTATGCCAGCAGAGGTTGTGCTTCTAGCTGGTATTACTCGATAAACATTCAGCGTGAGGTATTTCTCCAAATGTTTTGACTTCTGTTTCCATTTTTTAAAAAAGTACCACATGCTTTTAATTTCTCCAGTTTGACACTAAAATGACTCACTATAAATTTGTCAAGTTATGCAAATGAACACTATTTTATATTCTGGCAGACCATAAATTTTCACAGGAAAAAAAAAGGGTTTAGAAACACCAGGGTTGTTTGAATGTTAAATGATGTAATTTTTAAGTACCTTCCATCCCTGAAGTTTAGCCACCTCATAGTATCAAAAATCCAGCTATATAGGCATCAGAAAACAACAGTAACAACAAAAAAAGGCTGTAAGGGAAGAAGGGGAGGGAGGAAATCCATGTGTGACCTTTGGTGGTTTTAAGACCTACTTAGACTATAGTGCCTTCATCAATGATTAAAAGTCTCTCTCTTTTAAAATGTATTGAACTGTCATTTTTGTGTGGACAGTTATTACCATATCAGAAATTCAACCTCTCACTGAGGAAAAGGTTTATCACAAGGATGGAGAAGCCGTTCAAACAGTAAAACCAATGCACATGCAAACTGTTTGCCAGCTCCTTGGAAGAGATTGACAACTGGAAGTGTAAACCCATCAGGTCTGCATTTCCCAGCAAACAAGTGTTGGCAGATGCTCAGCTGGCACTGACATTTCAGGTAACCATCACTATGGGAGGACAGGTGCTCTCTGAAAACTGGGAACTTCTAAAAGAAAGTTCAAAAGAGAGAACTCAAATATTAAGGCGCCCCAAAAGTCTAAACTGGTTGCAAATAGAGATTTTACCTCTTTCTCAAGTCTTTCATTCTTTCTTCTTTGTATGTGTCTTTTCTTCCTTGCTCTGACTGGTCAAGACACAATATGGGATGAGAATAACAGGTATATATACACATATTAACTGCATACATCAGTCAGCAGGTTAATTTTTAGATGCTATTTTGAATGTATCTTTCCTTTCTTTTTTTTGTTTTGGGTAAGGATCTTCAGGAGGTTTTCAGTACATACATTTACACATAGCAGAGGCACTTCAGGTTGAAAATGCAACTTTGATTCTGCCCTATTTGAAGGAGTTCTGACCACATACCAAGAGGCTTCATTTTGATATGGTGAGGAGAGGAAGAAGTGAAATGAAGAGCAAACATGCTTTACAATGGAGAAAGCCATAACTATTTCTGGTCTACATCTTTGAACATCATCCTCCAGGAAGGCTGAAAGATGAGGCAGGAAGCCTGGGTGCTCTGAGTCTTTGGTTGGGCAATGACAAGAACATACTGGATGAGGGAAAGAGAGGATTTTATACCTTTCTTTTTTCAATTTTGGCCTAGTTTTTTACTTTCCAGCAGCAGACAGGGATTCCTGCAGACAGTTCATTGAAAAGCCTATGATGCTTTGCCATAACTGTCTTAGTCTCCAAAAATTCAAACTGTAAATTAGACAGAAAGTAGAATGCAATGAGGTATCAAGCCTCTGTGGGTCTGTGTTGGCAGGCACATTAAAGCAGCTGAGTCTCACATTGTAGAAAGGGATCTTTGACAGTTTTATACTCTACAAAGCTGCATCAGTGAGTCATCTAGAGCTGTCTAAGGCCATTTTGAGCCTGCTCCCACTGGGCAGGTTCCTGGGTGCCCGGAGCTGTACTGATGCATCAGCCTGGTGCATGACACAGGCAGGGAACTTAGCCTAGGTGGTAACACAGCCAGGGGGATTGCTGTTACCAGAACTTAGCTCTGTCAAGCTGCAATTGAAATTTCAGAACATTATTTACTTACATAGAAACACTTTGCATATAAACATATAAGATTTCACATTGACTGCCTTCTAGCCATGACCACACTGACTCCAGGGAAGCTGTGAAAACAGGGAAAGCTACTCAGTTGAGGAAGGAGCTGGTGATGCTAATCATGTGCATGCTTTGCTTCTGTGTACATTTTAAGTACCTTCTAATCTTACTTTAGAGCAGAGCAGGGATTGCATATGGTTTTATTCACAGGGATAATATTATCAGTCCATGGGAAAGCACTGCAGACTGAAAACTACTTTAGGCTGTAGAAATTTCTGAGCGAACTTTAAAAAAGCAACTTGGGTATCAGAAGCAGCTGCTGTGGTCACCCAGAGCTCAGTGCAGACTAATTTAATCTGTTTAATTGTGGGTAGCTGGCACAAAAAGCAAAGCTAGGTTTTATCAGATATATCTAAATGCTTCTTAATAACCTGTGCTTTCATCTGCGCTTTCTTTATGCCTTGTTCTTTGTGAGAAGTACTTAGCAGTTATATAGTCCTTCAGAGAGAGGGCTGACAGCAGCTGAGAAGTAATCCTATAGAGCAGTGACACAGATATCTTTCATGTTATATATTCAGGCCCAAATGCCCACATTCATGACAGAATTGACTTGTACTGAGACACAACACGACAGGAAAGAGTCTAATTTTCATATTTCAAGGAATAAAAGGAAAATTGTCCATCTTTTCAACAATCACAGCTGTGTTTCACCTTGCTCTACATAAGAAAGGTAAGCCTGCTTGGCTTACTGGACTTGTCCCTCACTGCTTGTCCACCACATCTGTAACCAGACCGGCTCCTGCACTCCCAAAAGCATGCATGCTGCCCGCAGGAGCCGTGTTCTCAGCTGTATTATTTGCGTGAAGGAGCTGGTGGCAAACAGCTGCAGAGAGCAGGGAAAGAGCTTCCCAAAGTGGCAGAGATGCCACATGGGGTGTTTTCCTGTGAGCTGCTGGCAGGCAGTGCAGGGAGCCAGGCACGGCTGCCTGCCGCAGGGCATGCACACCTTCATCCTGTCAGCAGAGGAAAGCTAGAGAGGAATGCATTGCCCAGAGCAGCTGTGCATGCTCCATCCCTGCAAGTGTTCCCAGCCAGCTTGGACAGGGCTTCAAGCAAGCTGGCCCAGTGCAAAGTATCCCTGCCCAAGATGCCCATGGCAGGGGGGCTGGAACTAGGTGATCTTAAAGGTCTCTTCCAACCCAAACCATTCCCTGGTTCTATGATTCTGTGCTGCTCCTCCCATCCACCACTGCCAGCTCTTCTCCTGGCTCAGAGGCCTGGGACCTGAAACCAGCCCCTCTGCAATATCAGCCCTGGAGCTGAGGGCACTGCAGGCAGTGAATGAGAACTGTGGCAGTGGCCGTGCTGAGGGTGAGCAGCTCTCACTTCTTGCAGCTGACATCCCTGGCAGCGATGCATTTGTGGCGCCTTCTCATCCTGCTGGCCATGTGTGGGGCTGCGCTGGGATCAAGGGACACCTGTGGTTAAGTGGCCCCAGGGTGACAAGCAACGCTGAGAGCAGGAGCATCCTTCTCTATCTACATTTTCCAGTTGCTGCATGTCCCTGGCAATGCACACTGGATGTCACTGCCCTTGTCAGTGCAGGCACAGAACAACCACAAAACTGAGACAGCAAGGGCATGGAGCCTGCCAGAGGCTGTGTCTGACATGGCCAGCATGGTCTGGGCTGCACCTGCGTTTCACTGTGCTTTGCAATGCATGGCTATGCTTGACTTATTTGGCTTGCATCTAACTCTTTTCATGCTGTGGCTGGAAGCAGACAGGCTCCTCCATACCCAACACATGCACACTGCCTGCAGGAGTCATGTTCTCAGGTGTTTTTTTGGGAAGGAGTTGGTGATAAAAGCAATATTGTTGACAGTTGCAAAGGGAGTGAGAATCTGTAGGAGTTCAGGGTAAGATTGCCTTCATCTTATCAAGATGCTGAAGGCATGCGAGGTTGAGTAGCTTGAGATAATTAACAGGTCTGTAACTTTACTACAGGGACTGTGCCAGTACTGCTCCTGGGAGCCTGCAGCCAGCCAGCTGTTTGTCTAACAGCATCATCACCTGTTGGAAAGATAGTACCCTGCACCTTTCCAAGGGCTCATTTGAGGCTGTGCACAAAGGTTCCCTGCAAGTACCAGGGAGGAACTGAGGTCAGAGGGAAGCTGCTGGCACACTGGGAACAAACACTTCAGAGGAAGCAGAAGGTTCATTGTATTTTCTGCATGAATATTCCTGATGTCAAAAAAATGCTTTATACCTGTTCCTACTCTCTATCCACCACCAAGACAAAGTTAATGGAGCTTTGTCATTCATTTTCATCTGCCAGTCTCCTTTCTCTGTCTAGAAGCTTCCCTTTACACTGAAGACATAGGGGTATATAGCTGGAAACAGCCTGCCCAGACCAGAAATTAAGGAGTAAGTAAAATATATAAAAGAGAAAACAGAGCAGGAGAGGATCTCTGCAGACATGTCCTGCTCAGCCCTCTCTGGAAAGAAGAATCAGGTATATTTCAGGAGACCAAAAAAACCTGGAATGAATCATTGAGCTAATTCCTAAGGTGCAGGTCCAAGCACAGGTAAAAAAAAATGTGATTATAATGAAAAAGAGGAGAAAAAAATAGAAAATTCTCAAATATATGTGTTAGCCAAAGATAACGTGGACAGAAAAACCTGGGGACATCCATAACAAAAATCCAGTTTTCAAGGGACCTCTTTGAGATCAGGCTGTAAAGCCAATAGCTGTGTTATATCCCCAGCAGGCACATCTGGAAACAAATCTGGAAAAGCATTTAACAGGCACAAAACAGCAAAAAACCTTCCTAACCTCATTCCTAGTTCCTGCATTTGGTCATGTTATTGCAACTCCTCTTTTCTGCTAATACACAATTTAATCTAGACACAGGAATCCTCCATTTGCTACCGCAAATTGCAGAGTACTAATGGTTGAAGAGACCATGTTATTCCATCTGTAATTACTATATAATTTGCAGCATTACAAGAAGATTGTAGCGTAGAAGACAGAGATGAGTGGCTTGTGGCTATTCTGTAGTAACATGGAATTTACCATGTAGAGCCTTGGTCAAGTTTTAACCTAAAATTATACAGCACTTTGTATAGAGGCTTGTCTGCACCCAGTAACATGAAGAAATAAACGAGAGCAAGGACCGATACACGTCTATTGAAGCACAAGCTTCTTGGAAGTTCTTCTCTAGCACTTTCTGGTAAATTTCTAACATTTTTGAAACTATTTGTTACATTTTGCATATTTTAAAAATAATCACATAATGTCTGAAGATTTAGGGGGGATTGACCTAGATGGGCCTCAGCCTCTTTCTGTTCTAAAGTTTCTTAAAAGGATAATAGTGCTATTCTGAGAGCCAGAAAATGTATCAGTCTCATTGCCTGTGAAGAAAAATGCCTGAACTAAGTATCTTGTCTACTTTTATTTCCTTGTTTCCTCAATACATCTTATCAGGAAGACTGCTTCAAAACAGGCATGATAAATTCTGTGGATGCCAGAATAAAATACTCAGGTCCATAGTTCACACAGAAAATGAAAGAGCGCAGAGAATGGAGAGTCCATGCTGCGTTTTCGATAGGCACCTCAGGAACAAAAGCAGCTCCATTCTGAAACGTGACAACCCTGCCCACGCACTGAGGATTTATGATTTTGTTTGCACAGTGAAATTTACTGATCGTGAATGTCTGAAATCCTTGGCTCACCTTAAGGCACTCGATGGACCCAAATGCCACAAAGGCTGCAAGCAAAATTGTCAGGGAAGACACAGGCATTCAGAGGGGACAAAGAAGTGGTGAAATGAGAGAAAATCATTCAGTAGGGAGCAGTTGGGGGATGGCAAACAATAAGGAGCCAGTCTTCTTACACTGAATTTATCAGCACCACTTCCACTGGTTTCTTCCCCCAGTACAGGTGGGACCTTGGGCTTAGAAGTGATATCCAAATCTCCCTGAGGGCAAATGACATCTCTATGCATCTCAAACTGTAGATAAGGCAGCATGCTGCACCCACAGAAGTAACCTCTACCATTTTCCAGTAGAGGGGGAGAGATAAGTATAAATAGAAAGCTAGGATTTGTGGTAGAATTATAAAGACCTTCGTGTGGTTTATGACCACACTTTAAATGTTACTGTCTTTCCATAAACTCTTGCAAAGGCTTGTCTTAAAAAAATAAAACAAACAGATTTGTCAAAAAAAGTCCTACTATAATTTTAGAGCAATGTAAAATAGTGTTAATATGCTGCAAAGCCCAGTCCCGGGACATTACAATGCATCTTAAAAGGGGAATAAGTATCACTGTTTCCACTTTTAAAAACAGTCTAGTATTTTCCCTCATACAGAAATCTTAGAATGAGAGAGAACTAGAGAAATAAACAGCCAAATGTTAGTTTTCTGTTTTAGTCAAAGATATTTAATTTGGTTGAAATGAAACAAGGCTTTCCACTCTATTTCCCCACCCTCCCAAAAACCCCACATATATATAGCCCAGCACTAAATTAGTCTTACAACAGCCTGGTCCAAAGCCAGGTGAATTCAATAAGTAAGGGTTATCAGACATGTGCTTCAGTTTCATGCTGTCCCTCAATTGCCTATTGGTATTTTCTCTGTGACCAGCAGATTGTGCTCAGATTCTCGTGGATTTTTATGGAATACATCTTCCCTGTTTGTGAACTTAGACATGAGGTGGTACCTCCCAGAGAGCAAGGTACTCCCAGGACTGTACACAGAAGTTTTGCCACATCAGGCCATAACAGGCAGACAGAAGTGAATGACACATCTGCCATCTTCCATTCCAGGCCCTTTCCAGTGGAACAGCCATTTCTTTGCTGTTCCCAGACAGATCTCCTGTTGCAATAAATACACTGTGGTACCTGTCTTGTATTTGGAGATGTTGGCATGGTTAGAGGAAAAGCAGGATGTCTCAGCTCCTAGGTACCTGCTGAAATTTCAGGACAGTTGTAGCTTCTCCTAATATGTATCTATAAAGAGCCAAATTCATTTCCCAAAGTGATGTTTGGAGAGCTACCATCTAATTGAGTATTTTGATCAAGACTTTTACTTTCATTCAGCACCAGAGATTTTTCATCCCTACTGTTCTTCCAGCTACTCAGAGAAGATATTAAATGCCAGGTTGTTGCCAGATGAAGAGGTATCCTCTCAGCTGGTGGAAAAAGACAATGCTCATTCTTCAAACCATGCTGAACATTAACCAAAAAGAGGACACAAAATAAGGAACCAGACTAGTACCACAAAATCAGCTCCAAACTTGGGAAGAAACACCAAGTTCAAGCAGTCAGGTGTAACTTTAGGGTTGACGACCACAAAGGACCACCAGAGGGACCTTCGGGACACAAGTTTTCAGTTACTCATAAGTTTAATTGGTGTTTCAAGTATACCCAAGAGTGTTTTATAGCATAAATGAATGAGGAAGTTCTTTGGGGGCAAGACACCAGTGAAGCAGGGAGCCATGACATAGTCTGTGCTCCAGCAGGGACATGATCCATCCTAGAGCTGCACCTGGCACCACATCCATCCCACCCAAGAGCCAATGTACAAGTCACAGCCACTTGTACCAGCTTGGGGAGACGAGTCCTGCACGTTCACATCATGCATATGCTACCTCACGCTTGGACTCTAACTCCCTTGGTGAATAAATCCAGATGAGATTCAGCAGACAGTTCTTTCTGGGGACTAGTTTCTGTACATTATGCACATGTCTGCACCTTGTACTACCTCCCAGTTCTGTTTGAACCTGGTCACAAACTTCCCCACTCACCTTATACCACAGCTGGAACTGCACAGCAAGTGTCTGGGAAATCACACTAAAAAAACATGCTTGCATGCTGCAACACAGCCTCCTCAGTACTTACTTGCAACTGAAAACAATAAAACCCCACTAAAACAATAAATTATTTTTATTAATTTTATTAATTATAATTAATGATTGCTACTACAACATCTCAAAGACCAAAGGGTTGCAGAACCAGTATCCAAATGATAGGTAGTGTTGAGATGATTCATCTATTGTACAGAAGAATAGTTTTGACCAATGTGAACCTGAGCTTTTCAGTATCACTTGGCATGAGAGTGGTCATTAGGATGCCATCAGTACCACCACACTCACAACATAGCAAAGTCTTCACTTTCTGTTCTTTTTTGTGTTCCTTTCCATGAACAAGCACTACCTCAGAGAGGTGGACTAGCCTGACAAGGGATGCTATCTAAATTCCAGAGCTGTTCAGCTCATCTGGAGATGAAATTATGCCATATTACTACTTCCTCACTTCTATAGAGACTTTCTGACATCATTTCCCATAGAAAAGTCAGCTGTACAGCCACATTTCAGGCTGGACCTGGTTACAGTTTGGTTTTGATATGAAAAGAAGTAGCTAGCAACAGACAATTGAGAGGACACTGTTTCCTCAAGGCAAGTTTATGGCAACAACCTTAAGTGAAGGACTGGAGGAAGGAAGGGTAGCTGCCACTTCAGGGACAGCTAGACAGCCAGCAGCCTGGTTTTCACACTGTGCAGCCACTGTAGTGTATATCTGCAGCCACACTGTTCAATGGGGACAGCTGAAAGAAGTTCTCGAGATAGACCAAATATAAAAAAATAAATGCCACATATGCAAATAAATGTAAAACTGGCTGAAGGCTCAAAGGGATAACCTGAGGTCAAATTAGCAAAATTTTGAAGGTCATTTAATTTCATTAACTCATATGCAGCAGCTTCAAGTAATTTTTAAGCGTGTTTTTCCTATAAAATGTATGTTTTCATTAAACGCATCATTACTTTTATTGCCTGTGCAATCAATCTCCCTTTTCTTCCTTTTTAAACATGAGAAACCAATCAGACATAGACACAAACATTTATATTGATGAGTTTCTTTCTAAGTGTGTGCGATAGCTTAGAGGCAAGAGAATGAGCTATCGTTTCATGACATATAATAAAAGAGATGGTTTTGACTACCAGAGGAGAAACACACTTCAGAAAACAAGGCTTGACACCAGAGATGGGGAACACACCCATGGAAGATAGAAGAATACAAATCTATTTTTCTTACTCATATGTTTCTTTTTTTAAGTACATATTGTTTACAGTATAGGGCTGAGTACCCTCAACTGCTTATCTTTTTCCATGGTACTCACACAAAATACACAGCCTTGTACACAAAGCACAGACCCAACATTTCAATTCCTCTCCCTGTTTCTACACAAAATCATAAAACACACCATTACTTTAACTCTGTCATCATCATTTCATCAAACTTTTTCAATCAGTGCTGACATTCTCAGGACATTATACAAAGAAATGCAATCAGAAAAGTGCTCGGTATAAATGCAAGATGCCATTTATCCCTAACCTTACACTGTGAAACAGAGAAAAAATTTTTGGTCAACCATCAAAAAATTCGATTTATGCTACAGAAGCAGTAGGAAAATTTTCCACAGAATAGGAAAACTCTTTGCTATTCAGACCTGTAGCATATCCTACATTATCAGAAAGCACAGATGTTTGGAGTACTATGGGAAATGAAGAAAAAGGTGGAAAATGTAGGTTCAAGGGCAGGTCTGAAGAATACCGTGCAGCAGCAACTCAGGGTCTTTCATGTCCAGCAGAATTTATTAGCAGCAACCCAGTTCCAGCAGATTTCTTTTTCTTATGCTGACAGTCTCTGTAGTTTATCTGTATAAAGTGTTTCCAGGATTGCGAGGCATGGGGAATGATTCAGCAGCCTGTGTGTTCTCTGGGTGAGTTTGTTTGGCACAGAGAGTCACTGGCTTGGCAGGTGGGCTGGGGAAGGGCTGCTGCCAGAGCCCAGCACAGTGGGGACACCGCTGTCACCTCAGGAACCCACTGGTCACCTGTACCTGTGGCCCTGGCACAACCACCTCAGCCAGCCACACTCGTGCAGCATCACACCCAAGCTTAACACCCCTCAGCTACGGCTGGCTCTGCACACAGCTAATCAGCACATTGCCCCATGTGTGATACAGTAAATACACCAGTAAAATAAATCCTGTATGGAAAACTGCATTGACTGTGTTTGTAATGAAAAGTGGAAATCAGCTGCTTGTAATGTAAACATTTAATAAAAACTGTAGCCAACAAAAAAACCCTATGCCAAATGAGGACTGTGCATATATGCATGATTTTTGCCAAAGTATAAATTTTAATTTAGCCATTACTGACCTGTGTAGAAGCTATACTGTCTATCTCTTATTGTACACTGGCAGTATCTGACACAGTGGGGCCCTGCTCTCAACATTCTAAATAGCAATAATTAAATGAATGACTAAAATCACTTCCCTCATCACTGCATTCCTTTTTCCCCCTTTCTCATCCCTATGATAAGAACAGTCTACCTCACATTAAGCTTAGAAATAAATTATTCAGAACCAGTTTATCACAAGCAAACACTATCTCTTTGCTTACAGTGGAAATATTTGCTTGTGCATTTTTGTCTAGACACCCTAAACTTCAGGAATTCAGTTATCCTTCTGGCCTCTGAGTGACTCATTAAACAGCAGATCTATACGGCATAAGCAACCAAGGGGAGGCAATGAAAATAATTACCCAGACCTGTGGTTCCAGAAAGCTCAAATAGTAATTAAAGTAGATGGCTCTGCAGAATAAATCATGTTTTGAAGAGTGAATTAGTAAGTGAATTCCTGCTGGTTTGGAAAGTAAATGCACTAGCTAGTGCAGTAGTATATGCTTGGACAGGATTTTTCACTCTCCTGACAGATGAAGAAGGGAGGGAGAATCAAGACTGTTCATGAACTATCACAGCTGTTCACTGGGCCCACAAAATGCTTTAGGGGTACTTACACCAGCTCCTGGGAATAACAGACTGGGTTTAAGGGGAGGGTCTGGAAGCATTTCACAAGTGAACCAGAAGTTAGGCCACCTGAATCCAAGCCTCTACCTCATGTCATCTTTCACATTCTTTGATTTTGTGTTCTTTTCAATGGGATAAAGAACAATATTAATTTATTTTACAATGGACATTGTTCTGCTTCCACAGCCTGTAAAATCTCAAAATGTGTTTTCATTTTGGATATATCCACAATACAGTGTTTAAGTCTTTAAAATTCCAGCTCCTATTGTTTTCTCAATGCATGTCTTCTACTTTTGGTTTGAAAAGGAATCAGGGACCTGGAGGCAATTGCTGAATACTGTGGGGGGAGTGAGGGCACACCTAAAAATTTATTGATTTTGCAATAGCATCTCGAAATCTAAATTTGGAAGTCAAAAGGTTATTCAAAACATCAAAATTATGTCTGTGGTCATCTCCAATTCATCAGGGCATCACAATCAATCAAGGATTTAAACGGGCATTTCAGTAGTAAACAAATAATGTGAGAGACATGAGAAAAGGGCTTGAAAATAAAGACAAGTGACACATGTTTGAGAGAGAAGGAATGGCAGCTGAGGAACTGAAAGAGACAGATGATTTCAAATTAGTAGAGTAGAGAAATTATCTTTGTAGCAACATTGTGAGGGGATGTGAGCAAGGGAAGACAGCAGGTGTCACAGGAAGAGATTCCAGGAATAAAGATGTGAAGGGAACCTGCACCAGCAATGTGTACACATAGATGGATAGGACAGCCTGTCTCAGAGGCTTTGTATGGAACAATTCCGTAAGATGAAAACACAACTCAAAAGTGAAGACTTAAAGAGAAATTTCAACAGGTTGCGGGAAAAATGAGTGACAGCTGCTGATCAGCAAAAGCACTCAAAGGGAGAGACAGTGGATAAGAAGGAATTCTGCCCACACACACAGCCCACATATTTTCCTTTGCACAGTCACTGCCACTGACAAGAGCTGGGTTTGCCTTCTCTGCTGCTGGAACTCACAGGCTACTTGTGCCCAGACAGACAGTGCTGTGTGACACTTGGCACAGTCTGTGTCAGATTTAGCAACTCCGTCTTTAATTAATGACAAAGATCTCAGCTGGGGCTTATTAATGTGAATGCATATAAGCATTGTTTAACTAAATTACAAATAAGCTACAAGTTTAGAAATCACTCCATCTGTGTGATGAAAGCTCAAATGTTTCAGATGACTTTTATATATGACCAAATTAAGAATATCTTAATGCAGAATTGTCTTTGTTAATGAGTCCCAGTCAATGCAAATATCCTCATACAGTAATTAAACAGTCTCTCTGCAAAGCCAAGTGCGGTACCTGGATTAGACTTTGAACTTGCACTAGTGCAGCTGCCCTGTGAGGCAGGTGAGTTTGAAAGTCAGCTTAGTAACAAAAAATAGTTGAAAGATTTCATTAACATTCCTGCTTAAAAAAAAATTGTTGAATTTATGTGTCAATAATTTTTTTTATTCAATTGATCTTTTTTTTTTGCTGCAGACAAACCTCAAGTCTTTGTGACAATCTGCTTAAGAAATTAATACAAATTGGAGTTTTCCGTGACAAATGTTAGCTTTTAACTTTCTGTCATTTCAGCTCAAGTGTGGGAGATGTGAAAATATTACTTTTAATTGAAGAAATATGTTTATTTTTATTCTTTTACAGAACATTTTTTCTTTCAACTGGAGACCAAAGCAGGAATACTTTTATAGTTAAAATTAATTCCTCTTTACATGAAAATAGGAACTATAGCAGAAACCAGTATATAGTCTAAGATGTAGCAGAAGACAAACAGGAGTGCTACAATACTCAACAAAAATTAGATTTTGGAGCTTACAGTGGTTTAATCATCATCAAACAGAGTCAGGATGCATTTGAGGCTTTACACAAAATTGAAGTTCCCTAATAATCTTTCACCATTGTTAATAAAGTGAAACATCAACTGCAAGCAGATTTTATAACATACTTTTATCCAGGGTTTTTTCTCCTTAACAAATCTGTGTGAAGAGAATGTTAGGCTTTATTTCAATATTCCATTTTAATTCCAAGGAAATATGCACTACAAAGACCAGTAAAAAAATCTGTCTAAAAAGCAATCCCTGACATGCCTTTAGGGCAACCAAAGGACTAAAAAGAGCATGTCTGCACACACCCAAACATTCATGTGAAGTTATGTTCCTACTCTGCCTCTGAAATGCACATGATTTCATTTCCTTGGTCTTGAGATTATTTGCTGCAAGTTAATGTTTGCTGGTATTTAAAAAACAATAGAAATTAATTCATAAGGAGTGACTACAGAGATTTTTTCCAGGTCTTGGCAGCATTCTTTGGGGGACCCAACCTTAGCAGCCAAGGGCATTTGTAACCTCTCACACTAACTTGGATGATTAATCACTGTCTCTGAGGTAGATGCAGCTCCTAACACAACACAAACAGACAGAGAAGTAGAATATCCAGTCTTGTTCCTCTTTACACCACACAATGGTGTGCCTGAGCTCAAGAAGAGTTATTTAATTTGTTGAGAAGCATTTGCTGTTCATGTAGCCCCAGCTGAAGTTCAAAGATGAAATCTCATGACTTGGGAGAATTAATTGATACAGCTGAGGTACAAATGAACCATCTCCCTGGCTTCCTTGACTCTGCTTCTAGTCCTAATGGTACAGTTCTGATAGACTTAACTGTTACAAGCAGGAGAGCCCAGGAGAATAAGGGTAGATCAGATTCTTCCAAGCAGATTCTTCTACAGCTCATCCTGCACTCTTGCTTTAACAGAAAAAAATTATTCCAACTTAGTCATTTGAATATACTTAAAAATAATATTCAGGAAAACAAAGGAGCTTTTAAAAAAATCCAGATTCCCTATCGCTAAATACAAGAGCAAGACACGGTCAAGCTTGAAGCCACCTCTCTGGCCAGCTTACAGCAAGAGGATGCCTATAACTACACCCACCCAGATGTCATCTCCAGTCAATCCTTACCATCCTCAATGGGGGGCAAAGCAGAAAGGCTCATACTCTCAAGTATAGGAGACATTTTCTACCTGGCTCTTATATGTCACCACAGAAGGATGGGTCACCACCTGAAATGGGTGGAGGATTCCTGATCTCACCATTTCTCCATACTACTCTGAATGCTCTTAAACTGCCTCCCAATCTGCTAAGCAAAATATCTTAGACATCTCCTGAGAAATTAGAACTTTTTTATGCCCTCTAAAATCTCAGCAGGCATTTCTGCAAGGAAAAGCTTGACACAAATCAAGTGGTCCTGGAAAAATCTAAGCCTGGTTGAAACTGTACAGTATCACTGTGACACCAGAAATTTCCTCTAAACAAGCCACAAACACCAAAAGTGACCGACACAGAGGACAGCTCTCTACAATTTCCACTCATCTCTAACAAAAAGTAGCCAACAGTTTCACTACCAGCTACAGCTGCTGATGACCAAAAAAGAGAATTTTGAGTGTCAGTTTAGGATAGGAAAAATACTATGTGAACCTTCCTTTTTATTCTCCACTCTCTATGGAGAAGTGGGTGAGGCACTGGAAAACAGCACTAAGCAAGAGAAACAAAAAAGAAAAAAGCCCACACACAGTCTCTGGGCATTTTTCTGAAGCATTGTTTTTTAAGTGCCTCTGGCAAAGAACAAAAATTTGTGAGCAAACTAGCCAAACATTTTATTGTTCACAGTGAATGCTGAACTCCCACTAAGACTTGTGAAGGTGTAAATGAAGTTTACAAAACACATTAGTAGAGCTATCCAAGCCCTAATAACTGATTTTAAAAGTGTGAATATTAACCTACAATCAAATTAACTTCTGTTAAAAAACTGCTAAAAGCCAAGCACAGAGGCAGAGCTGTTCCTCCTGCTGAGATCCAAGGCTCCTACCCCAGGTTCTGATCCAGCAAACTGCCAACACGCAGGCAAAAAGCCCAACACGCTCAGCTGGAGCCATCAGCTGACTTCCCAGACTGTGATTCACTGCCCTCTTTGTGTGACCCACAATATGCTTGACCACAGGCTAAAGAAGAAAATTCAATCAGCCAGATCAAGACTTCACTCAGTGTTATACTTCTTAGGTGAAGCTGTTAGCAAAATAAATTAAAATAAAAATAGTGAAGACTTTAGAAAAATTATTTTCATTTAAAATGCAGCACTTCAGAAAATTGTTAATGACCTTCTCTCAAAAAAACCTGGCATGGGCAGACCATTAAGACTTCCTAGAGGAACTGCATTGCAGTTGTGACTAGCCATTCAGTGAGCTCCCTACAGGATATGATAAACCCCTTGCTCCAGTGGCGACATGGGAAGCAGTGGATCTTGCATGCTGTGAGCTTTTAACATCCACTTCATAATCCCTGAAGTGCAGCACTGGAGAGAGGACAACCCTGCACATAGTAGCCATGAGCCCTGCAGAAGCAAAGACAGCACTGCTCTGTGATGATGATCAACAGAAGTTTCATTACCTGTCTCAAACAGCATCAGCCTGGGCCTGACGCAAAGGACAAACCTGGCTTATACATTAATATTAAGACAAAGGTAACTTGTCTTTCATGTGTGAACATAAAAAAAGAACTGCTCAAGAATGCAAGCAGAGATGAAATTGAAATGAATTTGCAACATAAACTTCTGATTGACGGCAATGGAGAGAAGCTGCTTTTGTTCACATTCACAGTGCTACTGTGAAGTGTTTTCATCTCAGTTCTCCTTTGAAAAAAGAGACAATATATGTGCACAGTAGCTCATGAGTCTGGTAAAACTATTTCTAAAAGAGTACCAAGATAAAACAAAGTTTCTCTACACATAAGAATCCCCAAAAGAAAAAATGTGTTTTGTTGACATTTCCATAAGTATTTGTAGGACTAGCAATACAGCATGCATTCCACTTAACTATGTAAATGTTAAGGAAACTTTTCTGTCTGTCCATCCAGGAGCTGCTCTGGCAGTCACAAGCTCAGCCCACCTGAGCTGGGACTGAGGCTCCTTTGCAGCAGGCAGCTCCGGGGAGCTGATGGGTGCCTCGCTTGACTCCCTACACACCCCACACCCACACAGTCAGACTAAGGTTTCCTTACCCACTCGGCCCTTGGTTTCCCATAGCAGAGCCTCAGGCATCTGGATCCTTAAAAGACCTTTTTGTTTCCCTCTCCTTCCCCTGAGAGCAGAAGTAGAAGGACCCAAGAGCAGCAGCCCACCCCTGACTTCACCTTAAGCATGCCTGTTAGTGAAGCATTTCAGTGTTTCCAAAGAAAGACAGTTTCATGGAAGGTCTTTCTCATTTTTTTCCCAACAACTGTTGTCCATGCCGTGTTTAACAGAAGAAGAGGATGGGCTATGCTCAATCTTTGAAAAATTCCAGCTTATAAAATTAACAAACTTCCACTTCCTTTCCACCCCCCCACCCTCTGTGTGTGCATGTGTCTGTGAATGTTCAGATTTAGAGGTTTTTTTCCCAAGGTGTTACTGAAAAAATGTTTCAGGTTCCTTCTCCTCCTCACTACCTAATAGCACATTCCTAAATTCTGAAGTATACAGAATTTTCAACTTTTGTAGGAAAACCAAAAAAACTTGTGGGACAAACAGAATAGCATGGTTCTCTAATTTCATATTCTGAAATTGGAAAATTTTTGACATGAATAGCCATCATGAACAGATTGAGCCCACATGCCTGTGAAGAGGTCTAAGCTGTTCAGATCAGTGTCTTCTAGGAATATCTGTTGAACAAAGTGAAGGGTTCATCTCACTACCTGCCCTGTCCATAATAGAAAGCATATGAAAAACAGCAGGAGATAAGCTAAGACTCTATTTGCAAGTAATAAGTGTCTTTGGCCAATTAATTTCATAAAGAGACTTCAGTAATTTCAATCTTAAAAGCAGCCATCTTGGCCAGATAGGAAAGTGCTGAGATGTTTGTGTATTTCGAGAAAACTAACTGAAGTTTGAGGAGACTATGATGTACTTTCTATAATTAATACACATTTTACAAGCTTATGCACAGCCTTTCACAAGACCTTTAAGCACTGGGGGTTTTATCTGGCACTGTTCAGAGAATGGCAGGAAGCTGATAAAATGCTCAGTGGAATTTGCCATTCATTTATCTGTCCTTCTGCGGCCTTCAGAATTTACAGTTTTCATTTTTGGGGGGCTTTCAACAATATAATTATATATGAAAAGGCTTCTCATACCACACAAGCTTCCATTATGGCATATTAGAATTAAATGAGAGGAAAATAACTTTTCATTATATGACTTTCATTGTTATTCATTGATGCATTCAAGTAACAATACTGACTCAGACTTCTGTGGTGTACTCTTAAGCTTTAACAAACAGTTTATCTCTTAGAGCTTCATCCACCAGCCAATGTTAATTAAAAGGAGAGAATAGTCCTTATTCCTATTATTCTAAATAGCAATTGATGAACTTTAAAGGCTCTGATTTATATCAGAGCTCCCAACAAACTTTCACATGGACTTTTAAAAGCTTGTGCTCTCTGTGCAAGCTTGCAAAGCAGCTTAGTCTTAATACAAGGCCTGTTACATTCAGAAAGGAAACATCCCAGATGCTTGTGTAAGATCATATATATTCTGTAAATGGGTTGCAGGGCAACAGATTCTGCACAGGCATTAAGAACTGAAAATTACACTGTATCATGTCAAAATAAGCACAGTTATAAGCACACATGGCACAGAGTAGTAGATGATATCATTTAGATATCTAAATGATATTCTGTCATGCAGAATCCATGTTTTACAAGCTTATGCATACAGCCTGTGAGCACCAGTGAAGTGGAGCAGTCTCATCCTAGTTTTCCGTATCTACCTTGAGGCCTAGACACCAAATCTGAAGACTTTTCACAAAATGGAACTTGTTCCTAATTTTGAACTAAAACAGAAAAGCATAGAAATTAAGTCTTGAAAGAAACGAACATTGCATCTGTTTAAAATTATGATAAAACTTTGCGAGGTCTATTTTCAGTTTAACCACACATGTACCTATATGGGTATGTATGTACACCCATGCTGATAGATAGGTTCATAACTTTTGTCATGCATTTGCAAGTTATGCTTTGAGAAGAACAGAATTCACATCTCAGTTCCTGTGAAATACACACAGGTCCAGGTTTCCCAGCCAATGTTCATCTAACAAAAATTATATACAAAGAAAAATCAGCCAAAATAGTTTGTTGCTAAAAATGTTTGGAATGAGGTGGAAAAGAATTCTAGAAGACAGGGCATTTTTCAGTGAAGCAGTCCAGTCTCCTATAGTAACCTTGCATTGTAAAGATTTGTGGCCATCCTTCTGTAAAATTTCATTGGTCATTTTGCTTTATGGTAGGAATTACTGTTACCTTCCTAATTTCCTGTTTCTTTTACAGATGCTTCTGATCACAACACATTTTTCCAAAGAACACAGTGAATAATGACTGCATTACAAAAATACAACAACTTGCCAGATTTAGGAGAAGCTCAGTAACAGAGTTACAAGTAGAAGAGAGACCTACCTCAGCATCATTGTCCAGTAGCTAACCCTAGACACAAACAGTACTATGAATCCAGATAGAAACCTTATTTGTCAATAAACAAGGCAAAAACAGAAAATGTTGGAAAAAATGAACTTTGGTCCAAATTTTGGACACTGACATTGCACCTGGCCTGAGTTTCCTGTATCCATGGAATGGGGAGGGAACAAGAAATTTTTACTAGTTTTTTTATAATTGAGAAAATTTTCATCCATGCTAAACTCTTATTGAAAATTTTTATCTTAAAATTCAGGAACATTATTTACAAGGACATGATCTTATAAATCCTTTTTTTGGATTATATCAAGATCTCTTTTTACAGAAGACAAGGCTGATGCTGCTTCTGACATTTTACTTTTTAAGATTTATCTTCTGACCTTACATTATCTGAAAGGACAATACAAAATACCCTAGAAATTATAGATCTAACTTGATTATGCTGTGAGTTATTTCCTTTCTCCAGATTATATATTACCCAGGGAAAGCAGAGGCCAGCACAGGTCTCCACTAACTGCAGTTTTTGGCAGTCTTTTTAAGAAGGGGTCGTTTGAACAGCATGGTGTGTTAGAATGCAATTTAAGGGCAAGATCTTAGCTCAGATATGTTGATGAGATTTTGTTAGAGTTTCTTTGCTTTCTCACACTCTTCCAGCAAGAAGTATTTGATGCTGGACATTAAATTTATTGACATGATCAGATTTTGAAGACAAAAGGGCAATTCTGGTTAGTCTAGCTGCTCCTCATTTTCATTTCTTTTGATTTTTCAGTGACTTGGTCATGATCCCTTGGATTTTTCTGTGTGCTTCCCTTAAGAACTCTACCTGGGCCCACCATATCTTCTGAAGTAACTATTATTCATAATTCTTGCTAATCTGAACATCTTGCTTCAAATGTGAAATTATTATTTTAACATTCATTTACCATGATAGCAGATGAGAGGTCCTCTTGTGAATCCTCTCCCATCATGCTAGATACCACTCAAGTATATACAAAGTCCCTCTCTTAGAGTTTACAGAAAACACATAAAGGAAAACAGAACCCTCTGAGGGGCTAACTTTTGTATCATTTACCTCATCCATCTAGTCATACAGGATTTCTTTAAAGCCAGTGGCAGAGGGACAGATTCCTCCATGAGGCAATTCAGAGCAAAGGCAATTAAGGGTCTTTGAGTCAACCCGCTTGCTCAATATCAGAGGACCAGAAATATGAGCCAGCTATGCCTGTTACTCACACTTGGATTATGTGAATAAAACCTTGGGTGTTTTACCACTGCACCATTTTTCACCTATTTTGTTTTGTTCTGGGTTTTTTATTTATTTGTTTCCTACTGAGTTGAAATCAGATTCTTGGATTCTGATAAATCAATTCAAAATTTAAAATCTATTCTTTACCAAGCTCTGGTTAGGCTTTCTGTATGCTATACTAATAAAAGTAGAAAAGCATCCTGCTAGCCCATTATGATCTTTTTCTACTGGTTTTCTTTTCCCATTAGTGGAATATATGGACAGCTATGTGATACAGAGGCATTGAAAGAGAACTGGAAGAGAAATGATAATAAAGAAGTGTCATGGTTATCCTAGAAACTTAGTATGTGTAGAAGTTAGAGGAATTGCACACTAGGTAATATTTCATATAATTCATTTCGTAAATCTCCTATAATTTCAGGTATCATAAAAAATTGAAGTAAGAGGAATATAAAAAACAGAAATTATATTATAAATGTACTATGTAGTTATCATAAGGCAATCATTTATCTTTCAATGCGAAAGTGAAGTCTTCAGTGTAAATGAGCCTAGAACAAACTCATTTGCTGAAGATTTAGAGAAAAAAGGAAACACAAAAAATTATTTCTCTCTTTTAAAAGGACTGTGCCTTTTCAAGCTAATCAAAGCATAACTGCCTCTGCTCAATTGCTAAAAAGTATCTCCAACCTTACGGTATTGTTCCTTTGTTTGAGAGGCAGCAGAGTTCCTTTTATATTTCTGAAACTTTTCACTCCATCTTCTTAGCAGGTTTTGCCATGTCAAGAGCTGCAAAGAGGGAACATATCCACTTGCTCCAGAGAACATGAAAAAATCAAAACCACTCCTAGAAAAGGAGAGAGAGGAACATGAATAAACAGCACTAAGCACGAAATCTTCTTAAACAAGTGGGTAAACAAGCTCAGGGAATTAGCAAGCTTGGCAGCAGTGTTTGTTGTGCTGCTAGAACTAACCTGTAATGAATAACAATTATTAGTACCACCAAAGTGGTTCAGTTTTGGAGAAAATTTTCCCAGCCTCCTGTCATTAATCTTACCTGGGTTTATTAGTGGCTATGTCACTTGCAGCTTGGGTAACTAAATTCTTTAATATGCAATCTGTACGGGCAGCTCAGCACTTGTTTCCCACAGCAGAACACACGGACGTGCATGCCATATCTTGGGTGAGTTTGTTTAGAGAGAAAGAAGGAGACATTGTGAGCTTTAAGTGTCCTAGAATGCAGCCTCAGATTTAATATACTCCAAGGAAAGAGTTTTCTAGCCATTACACATGTAACCGGGCTGCTCTGTCAAATACTTGTGTAGAAATATGAATATTCTCAGGTGGCAGTATAAAAAATTGCTTTGAAGAATTTTACTACTGTAATAACTGTTTACAATCACATATTTGATTTATATGTACCAAAATAATTCTATAAAGCCCAATGTGTATTATTCTGAAATTATTTCCATACTGTCTTTCACAAATTTCATAACCACTAAATATCCTATAAGGCAAAGCAAACAAGTTTTTTTGTCTCTAAGGTGAAAGAGCTTTTCTTTCCACATTGCAGGCAGTATTCAGCAGCTCAAAGGAAAGAGACTATTTCTCTCTGCAGCCTCAAAGGAGGAAAGCAACATTCCTGATCAGTAGTGATAACTAGGAAAATAAATAATCAGTTTCCTAAGCCTCAGGAAGGACAACGATGAGCACTGGGAGGGGCTCCAGTGGCAAGAAGATGTGAGATGCAGAGTGTCAGGGGCTGCCCCTGGGGCTGCCCACTCTGCTTCCCCTTCGAGCTCGGTGAATGGTCCTGGATCATCCCACTCTAACACAAGCAGTCAAAACACATCTAATTAATTGCCTCTTAAGTGGCAATGATTAAAAAGAGGGTGTGACAAGTCTGGGACTTGTAGCAATAGCTTCAGCCTTGAGATTCATATGTGGTAAAGTGAGTTAATTGTCTTCATCTCCCTGTCTCAGTTATGGGCACTGAGGGTCCTTGCACCTGCCTGTGACATGCAGTCATCCCCCAAATGAGTCTGCATACGCACAGTGTGTTCAAAGGGGTTATATTCTCCCTTCATCTCTTATAACCTTGTGGGAACATATAAAAGAACTCTAATACACATAATAATTACTTGCAAAAATATTGATCTGCTTTTGCTCTTAAATTTGGAGGACTGTTGAACATAAAAATAGCTACAGGAAAAAGAAATATACTTCCTTACTGAAATGAAATATTTAAAAAAATTTAAGTAGTTTAAAATCAAAAGACTCTAGTCAAAAGTTTTATTGTTCTATATGCAATCAAATAGAAAAAGCAGTCCAAATTTTTACACTAAATGATAAGACACAGAAGAAATTAAAAATTTCTCTAATTTAAAAATATTAAGAAGTAGAAAAAATTTTATTCGGGTGTTTCACATGGTAGAGGAATACAAGCTATGTCTTCTTCCAATATTTGTAGTGAAATGAGAAACCTGACCAAGTATATATGTATAAGTTACCAGTGGGCACATAGATAGAGATAAACAACACAAAGATAAAATAAAAATCACTATGGACATTTTACTTCACACATGGGAAAAAAGACAAATTTCTATATTCCTTTGACACTTACTTTAGTGCAAGACTGGAACAATTGTGTTTTATTTGCACAGGCATAGGCAGAAAGCACGTTTTACACTTGCTTTTGCAAGTGTTCTCACTGTCATACTGCAGGCTTCACAATGCTTATTCTTTCAGGTTCTTCTCTGCCAGAGCAGGAAACAGAAATATCTCTTCTAAATTCATGACCTGTTGCCAACATAGGAGAGCATTTAGGGGAGCTAGTTTTCAATGGCCACTACAAAATATTTTCCCTAGCATAAGAGACTCTGGTGCTCACAAAGAAGCCCAGAGCAGCTTTGCCTGACAGCTGCCCATGCTCAGTGGTGGTGGCTAATTTTGTCACATGCATTATTCTCTGTGAGCTACTACCAACTTATTTGGTTATGTCAACAGTTATTAAATTCTGCCACCAGACAGACTTTAAGCAGGGTTTTCTTAGAACCAGTTCCCTTTGAAATTGGACTGGGAAGAATATCTGATAGATAGAAATACAGTAGCTGTCACAATCAGTTAAGGCAGGGTCAAGGTCCTGACAGTAGCTGTTCCTCAGGGCAGAGATTTATATTTGTCGTCATAAATAAGTTTGGTTTAAGTTACACAGTTTAAATGTCTAAGACAGCAAGACTTCAGGCTGCCCTAAGAGCACGAATCAGAATCTCTGCAGAGGTGAGCTGGTGTGCATCATATCATCAGTGTGAAGTCCCCAGGGGCTTTAAGCTTTAACAGTGCTTTTTCAGAGCATTATTATTAGCAATACAGTAACTTCAGCAAGTCTCAAATAGGACTGAAATGTCATTGTCCTAACACTGTACAAAATTGTTTAAAAGGCACTCTACACCCGGAAGCTCTTATGCCATAAATTGGTTAGAAATACAAGGGAGAGGAAGGTGGCAGCATTCCAGATCCTTGTCTGAAAATACTGCAGTTTTCACTAAAGAAAAATCACAATAAAAGAAAAATTCACTTGGTGCAGTGCCTGAGATTGCTCAATAATTTACACTAACCATTTTTATTGAGATTTGTTAAACTTTTTCCTCAAGATCCTACTGTGACAATAAAAAAATCCCTGACTCTTTAATATGCAGAGACCAAATACCCTTGAATAATGTTATTGCTTTAACAGAATGAACTGTATTTGTAGAAACAAGACATTTTAAATTTGTTCAGCATTACTTCCATGGAGGAAAGAAATTTTTTGAATGCATCATACTAGAAATTTTTTTCACTTCTAGTGAATAATTTTCACAGCATACATGATTCAAAGCCTATAGGCACTTCTGCCCTGACACAAGGCTGTTAAATGATGGCAAACATGGCAGCAGAAAAGGAGCAATTTATCCTCACACCCTCCTTGATGCAAGGTAAATGAGTTGAAGCAAGAATGGCAGACCTAATGTCTGCCATGGATGACCAATGCCAGCCTACAGAGATTCTGAAGATATAAATATACATTAGAGAGTGCATTAAATAACATTTTATTGCATTTAGAGAGCAGATTTGAGCTCCAAAGAAGTGATGGTAAAAACCAGGATTTCGNGTGTTTGCATTGGGTCATATTTCCTTTCAAAGCAAAAAAAAAAAAAAAAAAGAGAAAGAGATGGATACAAATTGCTGTGTCATTCAGGTTCTTAATGGCAATTGGCAAGAATCTTAATTTGATTGCATACCTCTACAAGTAAAAAACACAGCACATTTTGTTTGCTGTGTACCAAAGAAGGTTATTATGAGAGGCAAGATTTTCTTCCAAGGTTAAAAAAATGATGAATTGGTCCAAAGTATTTAGTGCTAAAGTCACACCAACATCTCTTCCCTCTGTGAATATTCGCACACTTGGATGTTCCCATGAAAAATGCTTTACAAAAGTGATTTCCCTTCAGTCCAGGCTATCTCACTAAGATGTCAATTATGTTTCCTGAACCAAACAAGGTTCCCTCCATGCAATGGAGAGCAGCAAGTGCTCCCAAAGACCAATTATTTTCCTCTATATCACACAGGCCAACTTGGGATACAACAAATCATCTTCTGGAGGCATCTCTCTCCACTGCTGTAGAGGCAGATTGGATGACTTAAGACTAAACAGAATCACAGAAGGGTTTGGGTTGAAAGGAACCTTGAAAGATCATCTAGCCCACTTTCCCACTCATGGTCAGGGACATCTTCCATCAGACCAGCATTCAGAATATGAGAGTGACCAAATATAAAATTATTATTTATAAAAAATCTGACACTAAAAATGCATTCTCCCCATGATATTTCTTTAGGACAGTATAAAGCACTAAATTGACTATTAAACATTGCCTACTCTTTGTTTCACTTTGGCAAATAATTATGATACCTATCCATCCATGCTTTTCATTATCAGCTTTTTCTAGGAATGTGTGGCAACATGGAAATCATCTGATGTGCAAAGTAATCCGGGATGCACTCTATGTCTCATCAAAGAACACTGCATGAAATTACAAACTCCATCACAGTACACTGTGAAGGACTCTATCTGCATTTCTAAATGATCTCCCAGTTTTTAAGATCCAGAAAAAAAGGAACAGATGCTGACTAGATACATGCGAATGCAAAAAAAAGCTGACAACAAAGTACAAAAAGCAACACAGGAGGAAAATAACTGTAGAAGCACAATGCTAAGGAAAATCACAGAGGTATCACCTATAGAAGGGCTCCCTGACAAATCCATTATACTGGGTGTTGTGCATAGGCACAGTCTTACACATTTTTGGTTCAGGCAACAGAACTGCAGGGTTATGACATTCATGGAATAAAGTCCCTGCCCTACTTGCTACTTTCTCTCCCTCCATCCAGTCAAGACAGGTTTTTTTCAAACATTCACACAGACACTCATAAGGTCCATTCTTGATTTATTCAAGTAAGGTATGGGGTATGGCAGATGCATAAACAAATAAGTTGTGCATATTCAGAGAATGCCACTGGAGATGGCAGTCAGTTTTCTTTTCAACCTGAGTTATGCAGGGATGAAAATAACTGAACCAGCTCAAAATGCTGTAGATAAAATGCTCAAAAATAAAGATTCAGTTCACACAGGAAAGCTACAATACTTTCAGATTTGCCATTTCAAGAGAAGGAGTAGGATTTCCTTTCTAGTTTTGTCACAGTAAGACATTAGTGACATTTAGAAAAAATGATCATTCCTGAACAGGGCAGTTATGTTACAATAGAGTTTACAACATTGAGATTTATTTTGGCTCGAGGCAAAGTTAAGATTAAAGAGATGGTGCCGCTCAGACTACAAAGGCTCATAAAACACTAAGCCATTATCTTGACCTTAATATAGAACTTAGGATTCAAGACATCAGTAGTCATAATAGTCTTATACTCATTTAAAATTCAGCTACAGTTTGTCACAGTCCCTGTATAGTTTTGATCTAACCTACCCTGAACTTAAGCTGTACAAAGTATTTATTATTTCTTTATTATCTGCAAAATTCACAAGGTCAAAGGAGACTTGGAAGCACCAAGTCTCCGAAAAATCCAAGAAGCAACTGTAGTATTATTCAGGCTGTCCTCTTGTGCTGCGTTTTTATTGTAGAAGGTCAATTTACAACATAATGGAAAACAGTATTACTACAATTTCAGGCTTGCCATGCAGGAATACATTTGCAGTGCACTGAAGACTGAGACAAATTTTCACACCACAACCTTGCAGTCATTAATAAAGAAGATTGTGGTCTCTGTTTGTCAGTATATGTTGCTCTCACAAAATATCAAATCAGCTTCTCCTGGAAGATGGAAGGAGTAAAATGAGTTTGCCTGTGGATGCTCTTGACTCAAAGTCTTTTTAAAAACATGCTAGAAGACTGAATTTTTGCACCTTCTGTTTGAAGGTCACCCTTGGTCTGGCAATTTTTAAATTGCAGTGATTTGAATGCTCCAGTCAGAACCCTCAATTCACCTGTATTCCCACAAAAGTAAGGATAGTTCTTTGTGGGGCAAAACTGCACAAGCAAAAGATAGGCCAGTCTCCTAAAACAAGAAAAGAGAAAAAGAAAAAACAAATAGGAAAAAAATGTGCAAAATTTCAGTAATGCAAACATAATCAACAACAAAAGTGTGAAAAAAAAAACTTACGGGCCCTTGGGCAATAACTTTGTTGGAGGGAAGGGACAGGGATACATTAATCTGGAAAACCTGAGGCATCAGTTCCAACAAATACTTATTCTTTTTACTTTTCTTGTGGTGGGAAATGGAAGCTTTAGCACATAGCTGCAATGCACACCTGAGATGATAAGCAAAAAGGCTATATAGCAACCCTTCTGTCATGAGATTTGGGGGTTTAGCCATCATTATAGGAATTTTAAAAGTAATAGGAATTTTAAAAGAGGGATTTTGCTTTTTCAAGAGAACGTATGAAATTATGAGACAGAATCCCAGCCACCACTGAGAGACATCCATATTTCTACCTTTAAGCTAATATACACAAAACAGATGTTTCCAGTAGGAGTAGGAGACTTTGCAGTACGAGTTTCCCAGAAGCATTATGCTGAGAAAAAAAGAGGTTCCTGAATCCAGTAGTACCCAACAGCTGGTCCCTCTGGCGGGGATTTCCTGGTCACAGTACTATTTTTCTCTGACTTTCTTCCTCATTGCTAGCATTATTTTGCTCTGTGTGGCCTCAGAGTGTGCTCCCTCTCACAAATACTATCTTTATAGCATAATGCAGTGGATCTTCCACTTGCGGGTAACTTCTTCATTCTAAACCAAACCTTATCAAAATACAACCAGTGCATGTCTGTGGGGTTCAGGAGCCAGAGACCCCTCCACAGCCACAGCTTCCACATGGAGGAGCAACAAGTCAAGTCCCCCATGGGAAGGAGCACCCCTGAGAAACTGATCTGGACCATTTTATTCAGCATCAAAAACCATAAAGCTTTCAAATGTTCAACCTGTTTTTTCAACAGGTGCATTTGACAAATATGAGTTACGACAAAAGGTGTTTCTTCACTCAAGTGGTCAAGTCCAATTCTACCTCTTTCTGGTTTTCCCTTTTTATTTATGGCAAATTTTATTCCACTCACTCCCTCTCCTACTCTATTTGCTGCAGTGCATACTTACACACAGGAGTGAAAAATGGAAGCAATCAAAGGGTCATCCAAGGCTCAAAAACCTTAAGCTGTTGTTTTCAGGTTTTATTTATGTTTATTAAACTTTCTCAACTCATTTCATTATTCTTCTGCTTACCCACCCTGCCAAACATCTCTTTGGTGAATAATGAAATATTTCAAATAACAGAAAAACAGATATCTGATCCAATTTGTCTTGGCAGACAAGCAAAAGAGGGAAATAACAGTTAATTATGAATAAAAAGAAGATAGACTATTGATAGCGACCTAAAGATGTTCCTATCAAATGATCTCTATTTCCTTCTAGGTGTTCCAAGTCTACAGAAAACTACATGATGTATATGAATCAGGGCATAAAATCTTATTTTCTATATGCCTTTGAGTACCTGCCCATGTAAGCCACTACAATTGATCACATTTTAAAGTCTTTGTTTTTAAATGGCCTATAAAGAACCAAGATGGAAAGTGTCAAAACTGCCATCAGTTAATATTCTTCACAAAGGAAGGGAGAGAGAGTCGCTAAGCCTGGTTATGAGGCTATTAATAAAAGATGAACAGATGAATTTCAGTATCTTTTCACAGTTTATTAGCAGACTGGTATCTTGGAAAATGTTCATTCATAGTGGCTTCACTGTTTCATGCAAACAAACACCAGTTTTAATAAAAATGAGTCTGTCTGATCTCCTCCAAACACCTTGCCATATTTGTAGTATCTAATTTTCCACCCTCACATCACAGTGCTGTGTCTTCTTCCTGGCAGAAAAAAGTGTTGCCTTAATACAGAGAGTAACAACATGCTTGAAGAGCTGGACTTTTGTCACTCAGGGGAGAAAGGTATTTTGTAAATCCACTGACTCCTCTGATTAGAGGACCATCTCTTGACCTAGGTTATGCTTCTGGGCCTAGGCTGTGCTCTGTAAATTTTAATTAGTCTAATGAGATTGCACACACCACTTTTATTCCATGACAGTTGGATAGTTCATGGGAGGGAATATCAGGCTGTGCAGCTTCAGTCTGAGAACCGCTGATTAGATGGGTTACTTTACCTCTACTCAAAAGTACCCGAAAAAAAAGGACCATTGCAGGTGTGGGTTTTCCATTTTTCCCCTGGGACCCTGTCAGAGCACAGTTCCTGGGGGCAATACAGGTGGTTTCACAGAGCTACCCAGCCACAGCCTCTTGCAGGGTAAATCCTTTACACCCTCCTGAAGGGAGCAGTGCTGCTGGCATCTTTCAGGCACATCTGCTAATTCTGCTGGTCTCTAATTAACAACTCTGCCACCATTCATGCAAACCGCTGTGTTGCCCTGGTTTTACAGGGCCCCATAAGTTGTAACACTGTAGTTGTAGTTTCTCATGCTTGTTTTGTAAACATGGTTCTTGTTTTTCTAAACCGGCCGGGATTGTTTTGCACTTGTGGAATTGTTTTTCATTCCTTTCTCTGGGGTGGAGAAAGATGATTGACCATGTCTTTGTCCTGTAAACCTTCAGGGGTGTTGACCCCTTTCACCAATCTTTAACTGTCCTTAACCCTATAAAAATAAGTAAATAAAGAAGGGCAGGGCTTTTGGTCGGTCCTGACTGGTGAAACCACTGCTGCTCTGTGACCCGCGTGTTTCTTCTGTTGCTAACTAACCAACACCACTGTTACAAGCAAACTGAGAAATATGTTGGAGGGAGATGTGTACTCCTGCTTGGGTAGATCAAAATAACAGAATCACAGAATGGGTTGAGCTGAAAGGGACCACAGTGAGGGGTCTGGTCCAACCTCCCTGCTCAAGCAGGATCATCTTAGGGCACAACCAGAGTCAGTGGAATTTTGAAAAAAAAATCTCCACCTTTATATGTCTGTCTGAGTAGTGAAGTTACTGTAGAGCTTGAGAGACAAAAACAATTCTTTCTGTTTTCAGCAACCCTTTCAGCCCTGATTTTTCTCAATGCCCAAGTCTGAGAAAACTTCTGAGTTGACTGTATCATGTCTTCATCTAAGAAAGTTCTTTTAGTGTATTGTATTAGGATTGGGGGAAAAAAACACCATGAAATATATACATTCATGTTGAATTGATTATACTGTCATAAACTGCAAAATATATTTTTGTCATTTTCCTGCATTTCGCTGATGTAAAGATTGGGCTTTGGCAATACACATCTCTCTTATCTCCAGTCTTTAAACCACCATCAAAATAACCTGCCCCAAAACTGTAAGCTTTCCCACACTAGCACTTTCAAAACATTATAGCCATTTTATAGAATGAAATTCAGGTAAACAGGTTGACTTTGAATTTTGGAGCATCCTAGCTGCGCAAGACAAACCTGACTTTTGCTTCAGCCGAAACGGTGGAAAACTGCCTGTGGTTTAGATCACAAGCAAACCTTTACCATGCAGAGTTTATAACAAATGAAAAGGCTGGAGGTTCAAGAAAGTGCAGCTCTTCACTTGCAGTTAAAGGAGAATGGGATTTTGGCTCCAATTGGCAGGATGAGAGGGAGGCTGACATGAGCAACAACCTTCATGCCACTTGTGCATGGTTTGTTAGTCTCATATTATTATTTTGAGCTCTTTATCACAAGGATCTGAACAGGATTTTAATGATCTTGCGAAATCTCTTAATTCAACTATGATCATTGATATGATCAGGCCTGGGATATTGCATTTACACAATCAGGTTTCTCTCTCTTCCACTCCTCCAAGCACTGAGAGCTGAGAAGCAAAAGAAAAAATGCTATTTATTTTAGAACGAGTTCTTATCCAGAGTGTATCACCAAGTTTATATATTCCCATTCAGAAATCCTCTATCCCAAGACAAGTTTGCCAGTATTTCAGAAATTACGGTACAGCTGCTCTGTGATTATGGTCACTGAGGCAACAGAACAAAGCAATGCGGTTGTTCATCAGCTGTGAAATGGAAAACGTTAAACAAAGAGTTTTGGACTTTGTAATTGTCCCAGAAAATGTGCTACATGACATAGGAATCAACTGGCTTTTTAAAAAAATGTACAAAAAAATGAAGGCAAACCAAACTAATCATTGCCAAATCCTCTGGAAATTCAGACATCTAACATATTCTTAAAAGTAAAAAAAGTTTATGTGACAGAGAGAAGACAATTTTTGGATGTTTTTCCTAGAAAGGACCACAGGATTTACTGACATAAAGTTGATCTTTCATCCCACAGTAATATCAAAAGTATCAAAAGGAATGAGGTAACTTTAGCCAGGCATGAAGGGGTGTTGCAGTGGTTTTAGCCCTT
>VZTZ01022149.1:0-36657 GCA_013400955.1 Drymodes brunneopygia | reverse complement strand
ACCTGTAACTCAACAGCCCGAGATGCTTCTGTCACCTGGTTCCTGCGTGGTTATCAGTGATTATTCTTTTAGGAACATTTACAACATACCTGCAGGAGGCTCCAGGGGCTGCAAATCTTCATGAAGCAAAGCTGTTGGAGAAGCCTTCCCAGCACCCACACCTAGAAGGGAACACAGACCAGAACCGTTCCATGCTGTCCTGGGATCCCCTTCTGCCTTAGGGACCTTGGCACCGCAAGGGGCTCGGGTAAGGTTGTGGGAGCCGGAGGTCAATGGACATGGCCAAAGGTGCAGAGGGGCCTGGGGTGATTGCAGCTGGCTCCTGGTCACTCTCCACCCTCTTTGCAGGCCCTGGGCCACATCCCTGGAGGGACGGCTGGAGCAGCCCAGGGCCCCTGAGTGTAGCCCTATCTGTACTAATGGAATACCTTGACTGTAAATCTTTTACTTCATCAAAGGGCCATTGCTCAGCAAAACCTTTGTTTTGCCTGCTGACATTGCTGGTCAGGCTGTGTCCCTGGACATGCTCTTGATGGCTTCCCTCTTTTCCTGGTTGTCCTTTTTTAGGTGGTCCATGTCTAGATATTCCACTGTAATAAACAGAATCACCAAATAACAGAATATGCTGAGTTGGAAGGTACCCACAAGGATCATGAAGTCCAACTTCTCACCCTGCACAGGAGCATCCTCAAGAGTCACACCATGTGTGTGAGAATATTGTCCAAATGCAACTTGAGCTCTCTGAGACTTGGTGCTATCCTGGGGTGTCTGTTTCAGTTCCCAACCCTCCTCTGGATAAGGAACCTTTTTCTAATACCCGACCTAAATCTCCCCTGACACAACTTCAGGCCATTCCCTGTCACCGGGGATAACAGAAAGTGATCAGTTCCTGCCTCTCCTCTTCCCGTCATGAGCAAGTCAAAGACCCTGATGAGGTCTCCTCATCAGTCTCCTCCAGGCAGAAGAGGCAAAGAATCCTCCAGTGCTCTTCACACAGCTTCCCCTTAGGCCCTTCACCATCTTCATTGCTCTCCTTTGGACACTCTTGTATTGCAGTGCCCAAAACTTCTAACAGTATTCAAGGTGTGGCTGCCCTAGTGCAGAGCAGAGTGGGACAATCCCCTCCCTGGCCTGACTGGCCATGCTGGGCCTGATGCCCCCCAGGACAGGGATGTCCTCTCTGGCTGCCAGGGCAGTGCTGCCTCATAGCCAACTTTCTATCCGCCAGATTTGCCATGTCCCTTTGCATGGTGCTGCTCTCCATCATGTCATTCCTCAGCCTGTCTGTACATGCAGAGTTGCCCCATCCCAAGTGCACAATCCAGCACTTTCCCTTTATGAACTTCATATGGCTGGTGATTGTCCAGCTCTCCAGTTTGTCAAGGTCATGCCCTCAGCCCAGGGACCCTCAGCCTGGGCTCCCCCAGCCCCTCAGGGCTCCACTGCTGGTCACAGCAGCCCCTGCGTGACTCCTGCCTGCCCACACCATGCTGACCCTGCACAGAGCTTGCCCTGCAAAGGGCTCCCAGAGCAGCTGTGAGCATTGGGTTGCTCCTGTCTCCATTCTGATGGTTTTATACACACCAGTTTGCCATCCTGTGGGCCTGGTAATGGAAAGAAAACATTCTGCTCCTCTGCTGTTTGCTTTCTTTTCCTGGTGCTTGGCTGCAGGGGCAGGGGAGGGAGGGTCTGCAGCCGCCTGGGGCAGCTGCTCCCTGACCATTACCTGCAGGGGCTCCTCTCTGCTGGGGAGGGAGAGCTCTCCAGGCAGGTGCCCAGCTGGCAGCGAGCAGCACTGCTACTGCTGCTGGAACACCCACTTTGGGCCTCTCTTCCTGGCATTCTGTGCTCTCCTGCTCCTCCTGGCCCAGCTTGAGGCCGGCCGGGCTGGCTCAGCATATGTGCTGCTGAGGCCAAACTCCTCCTGCTCACCTTGTGGAGCCAAGAGAATCACGAATGGCTGCACGTGGCCCCTGCCTCCCAAGGAGGCTCCTGGTGCAAGCACTGCTGCAGCATCCCTCCCGAACAGCCTGCTGGTCTTGTGTTTGGGAGGTGGGATCAGCCTTCTGGTCTTGTGTCTCTGCTCTGACACTGGGGACCCTGGCTAACTCCAGGATCCCTGCCAGGTCTCCTCCCTGAGCTTCATCCCACGGCTCAGCCCAAAGGGCCAGATGGGTGTCAGGAACTTCACAGCCTACCATTGGTGACTCAGAGTCAGAATGCACAGGAAAGCTCTAGCTACATTTCAAAATACCAGATGCTGTGTTGTTTCCTTCCCACTGTGGATTTTCTATCGCCCCGGCCTCAGCCCCCGGCAGCCTGCCTGGATGTTCTTCCCGCACCACTTCTGCAGTCCTACTCATCCAGGTCTTCCTGGTTCTGTGGGTAGCTCTTTAGGCCACTGAGGCCCTGTCCCTCCTTTTTTTGGGAGCATGTCTGAGCGAGAGATGATTCAGGCACTCAGCACCAAGATGTCCAGCAGCAGCAGCCAGTTCCTGAGCGCACTCGGTGGCTGCCGTGGCCTGTGGCTCTGGCAGGGATGTGGAGGGGAGGCCGTGCAGGGGAGCAGCCCCCACGCCCCAGCCCCTGCCTACGGGGGTGTGGAGCAGCAGGTCCTGGCATGGGAGAGGCAGCAGCTGGGGCAGTGGCCGGGCAGCACAGCACACGTTGCACATCTACTGCAGGGATGTGTTTGCAATATTCTGTATACACATGCTCCAAACTGAAAAAATTAGGGCAAAGTGTAGCTTAATTTCAAAGGCTTTGGGGAAGAATTATTATCACTGCTTTTCTAGTTGATTTTTAGAACATTATACTTTTTATTTTTTTCTAAGACTTTATACAAACTCTCTGAGTCTAGGATTTGCCTTTCCCTCGATGGCCCTGGGGACCAGCTGGAGCCCAGGCTAGAGTCCCTTCTTGGGGACAAATGGTGTGGCCTGACCAATGTAGTATTTCTCTGCAATTTCCTTTCTCCATGGGGTTTCTCTCCCTTTGCACTGCTTTCCTAACTCCCTCTCCACAAAGGTGCACATTGGTGCCACTGAAACCATTGCACACTGATCCCAGGGACAGAGCAGGTGCTCTGAAGGATGCTGGTATGGAAGAGGGCAGGGTGGGAGGAGGGAAGGATGACTGTGGTCAGTAAGAGAATGAGACCTACAATAAACTGACACTTCAGTCTCCTGTCTTCTTGCTGACTGAATGACTAAAGTGCTTCAAACCAGGTTCTCACTTAACAATATATTGGGTAATTAGGGGTAAATAGGTTTGGAAGGCTAAACAGACAACTAAGAAAGGCTTAGAAAGGAAAAAAGGCTGCTTCTCCACATAGCCCATGAATTTACTGGTAAGGGAGATTTTCAATCACAAGGGGTTTTGCTCCACTCCAGGAAAAGTAATTCAGTGTACCAGGGAGATTTTCCCTTAATGCATTGCTGATGTTCTCATGCTGCCACTTATTACTAGAGATGGAATAATTTCTCACTATTGATGTTTGATTTTTGTTTGGAAACAGTAGGAGATAAAATGTGCCCACTGTGAAGATTTGGTTCATGTGGGTCAGTTATTATTTCAGCTGCAGAAGTAGAGGGAGGAATTCACACAGGTTTTCCCAGGCAGAATTTGCTGCTGTTGCCTGGTGCCATTGGGGTCTGGAGTGGGTTCTTTCCAAGCACAACTCATCATGCTCAGCTGCTGGGCATGTTTGGTTTGTTTTCTGGTTTTTACTGACTAGGAACAGCCAGGCATCATTTAACAGTGCCTAAAACAGATTTATTGGTTCCTCTGAATCAACTCCAACTGTGGGTGTTCAGCCTGGAGAAAAAGGGGGCTATGGGGCAACCTTCTCAGTCTCCGCAGCTCCCTGACAGGAGGGTGGAACCAGGTGGGGCTCTGCTCCCAGGGAACTAGGACAGGACAAGAGGAAATGGCCTCAAGTTACACCAGGGGAGGTTTAGATTAGAAAGTAGGGAAAATTCCTTCATGGAAAAGGTGGTAAACCATTGGAATAAGCTGCCCGTGGCAGTGGTGGAGTCACCATCCCTGGAAGTGTTCAAAAGACATGCTGATGTGGTGCTTGGAGATGTGGTTTAGTGGTGAACATAGTGGTGGTGGTTGATGATTGGACTTGATGATTGTAAAGGTCTTTCCCAACCTTAAGGATTCTGCGATTCCATGATTTTAAACAACTCAGTGATAAAAAAACCGAATTTCTCTTAGTGTAAATGACTTGGTTCACTCTCTGATGTTTGCTCCACATCCATCCTCCAATGCACCTTCCAGCACATGGAAGGACTAAACCAGGTGTGAAGACTGGAGAAGGAAAATGAGCCCACAGCCCTTTCCCTGGGAAGAGAACAGAAGATTCTGATGTTTCCAGAGGGGAAGAGAGACTGAAAAAAGGTTTGAGAAGCTGAAGCAGTGATAGAGGTGCCAGGGAGAAGAAATAAGAGGTGAGAGAAATGGTTTGTGGCTGTGAATTGCAGGGCAGGCAGAGGACACCAGTGACTCAAACAGTTTGGCACCTCTTGGCCATTTGGCAGCTGATCCCAAAAGTTCCTCTCTGCTCAAAAGGCTAGCACAGCCTAGCTCACCCAGCACAGGAACAGTGTGAGGAAAAAGGGAGGAGAGTATAAAAACCTACCTAAATACTGTTGTGTGTTTCCAGCAGGTTTTTCAGTCTCTACTGAGCACCTTGGTCCCTTGGTTTGCACTGTTCCTAGACACTACCATTATTAGATCAGAGGGAGCAGATTTAATCAGTTGTTAACATACTCAGATAATTTGCTTTAAATAGTAAAGGACCATTTTAATCTTGTTGCTCCTGCTCAGAAGGCAGAGGATTGAGCCGGAGCTTTTGAGGAACAGCCAGACAGTGACAGGCAGAGCTGGGGAATGATAACATGGCACCACCTCCGTTGGGGAAGAATTATTTGCCCAGCAGGAGCCCAGCTCCAGAGCAACATCCCTGGAACCTCTGCAACACAAATAGCAGGGAGTTCATACAGCAAAAGACTTCCTGGCCTTATTTATCCTTCCACATTCACTACACCTCTTCATTTCAAAAGCCACCATGGGAGCACTCGGTCCGTGCTGGAAGGCTCGTCCTTCCCCCACTCCGCTCTGCACGAGGATGTTCTCTGCTCTGCTGCTGCTCAGTGCGTCTCCTGGCTCCCTCCCACTGCAGGAAAATAAATCTGTTTACAAGACACAAACAGCTTTGTGCAAACCACAGCCACGAGCTGCTGACTGCGTGTTCTGCCAGGCCAGCAGTGCCTCCTTCCCCCAGCACAGAGTGCTCCGTCAGCGCAGCTCCAGGGCTGTGCTGCTATTAGATCACCTCACCGGGGACTGCAAAGCACCAGACTGTGCCCTGTGTCCTAAAAATCCAGATGTGTGATGATTATCTCAAGGTAGCCATCGGAGGTCTTTCTTTGTAATGGTATTTCTAATAATTTAGCCTTCAGGAGTTCTTAGGTTGGGATCAGCCTGTGCTCAGAGCTGGAGCAAACTGTGTGCTCGGGGTCTGGTGTGTGAAACAGTCCCTGAGGTCCTGGTGCTGCCTGTTCCCTGAAAAGATGGAGCTGTTACATTTTCCTGAGTCCACGTGGTGTAACCAGATAATTTCTGGTTGGGAGGATGGATAGCCATGCTCAAACGTCTAATATCACTAAGTATAGTTGTGTGAGATTAAATAAGAATACCCTTACTGTCAACCACACTCCCCTTTTTTATTACCAGATTATATGATAATATGTTGTTATAGTTCTTTCCTTGTATTTCTTTTTTCTATATGTTGATCATCTCGGGGCTGCAGCTGCAGCAGGAGTGGAAGCACCTGGGGAAATGACTCACCCCCCTTGGGCCAGATGTAGATTTGGACCCAGCAGACCAGAGCAACACTGACATAAAGGTGGAGTTCTGTGTTATTCAGGGAGCAAAACGTCACAGCAAATGACTGCCTTGAGTTTGGTGTGGTTCTTAACAGACTTGTGAAGTAAGTATGAAGAAAATGTCCTTACTGTTCATTACAAAAGGTCAAGTACACAAACACCTGCAGCTGCTGACGGTCTGAAGGATGCTGTGGTTACACAGGCAGTGCCCCACTCTGCTGCAGGGAGGCTCTAGCCCCAAACGCAGCTGCTTCAGGCTGGGGGAGGTTTCAAGAGACAGCAGAAGGCTCCCTTTTTCTTTGTGCTTCTTAAAAATCCCTCCCCTCTTCCCACCAAGTGTCCTCCACAAGCACTGCTGGATGCAGTTCCCAGTGGCAAGATTTCTTCTTCCCGTGCTGGTGCCGAGCTCGCAGGGCCCTGCGGGAGGGACCTCTGTGAGCAGTGGGATTTGCACTCTTTCAGTCATCTCCCGGGAGTGTCCTGGCAATGCAAACACGTCTTCCCTGTGCACTTTGCAGTAACACTCAGGAGCATCCAAACCCTTGCAAAGCAAAGCTTGTTCAGAGAATGGGTTTAGCCCTGGTGAGCTCTCAAGGACCCCTCCTTTGAAGCAGTGAATGCAGGGGGGTCTGAAGTGTCCCTGTACCCTCCAAGTTTCAGATGGAGCTTGGAAAACATCTGTCCCTCCCCTAACTGCCCCTAACAGCAGCCAAGATGCCGGCCCATTTTCCCAGAGCTGGGAGATGGAAAGGAGGAGGCTGGAATGGCAGTGAAGGGCGGCTTTGAGGCTGTGCCTCTTCCAGCAGTCTCTTCCTTCCCCCACTGGCCTTGCAGGAGCTCTGCAGCTTCTCCCCGTGACAACACCCCATGGAAAACCCTCTGTCCCTGTGCAGGATTCAGAAGTAATGCACAATCTGTCCCCCTCTCTCCCCTTCCCAGAAATCCGGCTGTGTGAGTGTGTTTGCACATGGGCACATGCCAAGTTTCAGCCCAAGGAGAGTTTTATACCTGACTTACAACCCGCTGAAATGATTTTATTATGGAAGCAGTGACATAAGTTGATAGTAATGCACACGCACCACTCCAGTGCTGGGGCTTTATAAGGCTTTTATAAGGTGTGTGTACAGGAGGTGACATCCCCAGCACAGGCAGAGCTAGCAGTACCTGGCTGGGACCCTGCCAGCGAGGCGCTGGTGGCCCCAGGGTGTCTGGCAGCACTGTGGAGATGGGTCCTCACACAGCAGACCTCGGACCTGGGAAAGGAACAGGGACATGAGTTCAAATAGCTCAGATCAGCAGAAGCTCTTTCACCTGAGAAATTCTCCTCCTCAGTCCTGATGGGTGAAAACAAAACCAATTTTGTGGGTGCAGCTGTTGATCAGCTTCGGGTGAGTTCAAAGCAGAACTGCTCCTCTACCTCCTGCCCAGGAGTATCTGCTCTGTAGTGGCCCACAGTGGGTTTCTGCTGCCATGGCCATGAAATGAGATGTCCTGGCTGCAATCGTGTTCGAGGGAGCTGGGACACCTTTGAACAGCCAGGTAACTCTGGAGCATCCCTGGGGACCAGGCATTAATTAGAATGTAAAACTTTATCAGCAGTGATCTTGCATTACTGCTGTTAAGAGGATAAAATCTTCCTTTACTCTGATTTCTGAGTGTGCAGAGTCATGGCTAAAGCTGGGCCAGAGACAAGAAAGAGAAGTTTTGGCCAATTGGCCACTAATTCATGTGGGGGTGGCACTCAGCACCCAACTTGCTTTGCAGAATCAGTTAGGATGAGGGCATATTGTAAACCTGAAAAAACGTGTTTGTGCTACAGCACTTGATTTCAAAATTGTCCTAGAAAAGAACAAATATGCCTTTGTTAAAAAAATAGTGTGGTTTCTATTGCCCATGCCAGTGTGAGAGGCTGCCTCGAGAGCAATACTTGTTCAGCTGATGTTCTGAAGGGATTCAATCAGAAACTCTGACACAAATGCAGGATGAGCAAAACAGCAGCTTCAGTTTATAGAGACAGAGCATCACAAAGGATGGAAAAGAAGATCTCCAAGGTCAGAGAGTCCAATCCTTCACCTGATATCTGCACTTACCTGATCTGCAGGGATCTCTGTGCTGCCCTTTTTAGTGGATTCACCTTTGGAGTCTATGGGGTGAGCACAGGAAACAGAGCCCAGATTTGACACATCAACAAAATATGTGGGATTTTAAACTCTCCACAGACCTCAGGTTGTCTGTGCAGCTGCTCACCTCCTACCCAGCACCAGCTGCTGTGAGCACCCCAGAGACACAGGATTTTAGCCTCCAAAGATCTCTGGTGGTTTGACTCCCTCATCTGTGTGTCAGAGGGCCCAGGAGATCAGCTCTGTGCTGCAGGGAGCTGGCAATTCATCTATTTAGCACTTTCCTGGCAGTACAAGAAGTAAGAATAGGAGAGGTGGAGAGCAAAGTCCAGCTCCATCATTTCCAGTAAGATCAGAAAAAATCCCGAGGAATTTATTTTGTTTAACACGAGAACAGGGAATATTTTTAATAGTCAATATGATTAATTTACCACAAATTCTAAGTAGATTAATTATGCATACATCATGTTTCTTCTCCCAGATGGTCATTTATCCAGATAACTCTGCACACCAACAATTAGAGCAGCATTCCCAGTGCTCTGATAATATTCTCTGGTGTTCCCAGGCTCAGCTGAACAATGGATGGGCTGTGCAACAGCATTGTGAAATGATAAAGCACCATGCAGGAAAGTCTGGGGCTCCTGTGCCAAAGTAGTTCCAGAACAAAACTCCCACTAAACTGGTGTTTTCTTGCTTCCAGTCTTTTCCTCCTGGCTCTTAAATAATGGCCAGCTGGTTGTGGCCTGGTTTATCTGCAGTTCCAAAACACCACATGACCCCATGATCCTGTGAGGGAAGCCTTTGGGATCTTTCCAGTCTTTAGTTTTTCTCAGTTTTTAATCTGAGGGTTGCTGAATTACTAAATCTCCTACTTTTAGATAATATGGGGAGGTGTGAAGGAAGTGCTGTTCAGACACAAACTGGTCCATTCTCAGCTTCAAAGGGCAAAGTGAAATTCTCTCCCTTCTCTTGCTCATGCTGGAAGTTAAACTTAGCCTTTAAAGAGTGTGCAGGATCAGCAAGGAGGATTTTAAGTTGCTCTCAGCAGAAGCTGTGTCCATTTGGCACCCACAGCCATTCCAAAGCAGACTGTGAAGTCTCCAGAACAGTTTGATGCTGCAGTGTTAAAACAACTTTCTGCCAGTGCTGGTAACCTGCCATGGCTTGGCTGAACTACCTGCAGCTAAAGAAACACATATGAATTTGCATTTTCAGAGGGAATTTCCTGTGAAGTCTGAATGCACTATTTTAGTGACAGCAGCCCACTGGACTCTGCCTTGGCTCACCTGAAGCACTCTTGGCTCTCACTGAGTGTCCACGTTCACATTGAGGCTGTTGAAAAGTTATCAGAGAAGCTGTTCCGTGTTTTCCAAGAAGCTGTTTTGAATTTTTCACTGAATATTGAGCAGGGCTGTGCTGTGCTGCCATTTTTGGTGAGGTTTCAAATGGTTTATTTTTGTGCTGTGATGAATTTTAATAATTGCTATAAGTATGCTATTAGTCAAAATGAGGGAGAAAGAAACCCAATTATTAAACTAGACTGCTGTGGCTGGAATCTATAGCTGATATATTAAAGCCCAACTGTCATGCTTAATAATTAACTCAACCCGCTGGCAATGCTGGAAAAGAAAATGAACATTAATAATGAGTTAACTGATCATTATTTCTTTTCCCTCCTACCATTAGAACAGTATCTTGCAGTATATCAATTAAACAATACAATAATTTTACACCATATACACTCTGTGCTTTGCTACCTCCTGCCTTCCCAACACTACTTTTATGGAATTAAAGTTTTTTTTCCAAGTCTTTCTTTGCTGCCTTGGGCTGAGGGAGCCAGTACAGGGTGCAAATGTTTCTCAAAACACCTGAACCATCCACACTGACAGGTACCTGCTTGTGAGGGCTTTCTGAGCACTCTGAGGATTCTGATTCAGGTCCTCACTCAGCACACCTCACCCTCCTGCTGCAGGCAGAATCTTGGTTTTGCCATGGAGTAAAAGCCCCCCAGTCTCAGCTGGGCTCCTCTCTTAGCAGGCTGGGAGCCTGAAAGGTGTGCTGGTGTCACCTGGATAGCCCCACCTTTGGTGGAGAAGCTTCTTGACCAAGGTTTTCCCCAAATTATTTCAGAAACCTGGGGTCTTTCAGTGATTAATGTTCTTGCAGGGAGGGTGGATAGGCTCTCATTCAGCAGTGCCCTCAGTCACATGTGGGAGAACCTCGGGGACTCGTTTAATCTGGATTTTATCTCTGCACCTCTGCCAGCTTCACCTTGCAGTCCTCGCAAAAGCCACATTTGGGCTCTGAACCTGCTGATATTTGCAAGGAAGCATGAGAAACAGTAGAAACATTGCATAAATCCAGAGTGCTACCTGAAGTTATTGCAGAGATGATGATTCCCTGCATGGGGCAGAGGAAAGCTATCCTCTGAAATATTCTGAGCTCTTCAGTGCTCACCAGAGAGCTCGGGATAAGCCAGATCCCTCTGTACATTTACCTTTTTGTTTGATTTTGGTTTTTATTTGAGGAGGAGCCCAAACTCTCCAAACAGAAACCTGGATTTAATGACGTCAATGAGAGCTTATCAAAGACAGGGCAGTGCCTGTGATGTCCCCAGTGGGCTGCAGGGACTGGTTTCTTTTGCCCTTGCTGTTCCTGGCTTTAGACACAGCTGTGTTTGGGGGATGGCTGAACTTGAGAACACCTTTGTTTTTTCCCCATCCTCCACACAGGCAGTGTGTGCTTGGGCAGGATCATTCACTCCCCAGTGCTGGCCTTTGCCATTCCTTCACCTGCTGTCCCAGGGATGGTCTGAATGACAGAACCACAGAATCACTGGGTTGGAAGAGACCTCCAAGACCATTGAGTCCAACCCATGCCCCAACACCTGCACTAAACCCTGGCACCGAGTGCCACGTCCAATCTTTGTTTAAACACATCCAGGGATGGTGACTCCACCACCTCCCTGGGCACACAATTCCAGGATTTTACCACTGCAACCCAAACCAATCTGTGATTCCCTGACTCTGTGATTCCCTGATGCTGAGATTCCCACTGTGGTCCCAGTTCCTTCCTGGTCTCCCAGTCCTGCTGGGAGCCATGCATAGCTCAGGTGGCCAAGTGTGACCAGCTCCAGCCTGGCTGGGGAAGCCCCAGGGTTTGGGATTTTCTGTCCAGAAGAGCAGAGCTGAGCTGGCCCCAAAGCTGCAGCAGCCCCTGTTCAGCCATCAGCAGCTTGGGAAGCTGAATCCATTTTCTGAAGGACGTTAAGCTCCAGCTCAGGGTTTCAGGTTATTCCAGGAAATCTCCCTGTGAGCCTGCCCCACAGGTCAGCTGCTCCTGAGCACAACAGCAGCAGGAAAATGACTTCCAGCCCTCACCTCAGTGCTGGCAATAAATTAGGTGATGAAGTACCAGAAAAGCACCTATGAAAGAAGTGGTCCTGTGACTTGAGAAGGAAAAGTGAAGGAAATCCCTGGATTTAGGAGCTGTTGTAGGGCTGAGGAAGGAGGGAGTGCTGCTTTTGGGTGTGAAAGAGACATCAAAGTATCTTTAGACAGAAAGGGGATAAACATTCCTTATAGAGAAAACTGCCCCCAATCCAAAGGAAGTTGTAGCAATGGTGGGAGCCCTTTGGAGCAGTGACTCACTGCATGGAGGATATTTGCTCACCCCATTGCTTCAGATAAATCTCCCCAATGCTGACATTATCTGACACTTTTCATTTTCTATATTTAGCAGGAACCAAAGTACGAGTCTCTACTCCAGGAACCATTGCCAAGGAGGTGATTATTCATTAACTCTGGGTAAGGCAAAATGGGCTTAGCAACATCTAAGACCTCTGGGGGGAGTCTCTGCATTCATTTCCTGTCAAATTCCTGTTGGTATTCTGTGTAAGCATTACTCCAAATTAATAATGTGAAATAACTAGAAAGTAGCAGACCCCTCAAGGCAGATATTGCAATTTTTAGCCAGAATGGGTTTAATTGATATTGTTTTATGCATCCATTGCCTCTGAAATGTGAACTATTTCTGGTGCTGTTACTTGAATAATTCACTGTGCACTTTCTAGAGAAACTACATCTAAAGGACATTTTACCTCTCAATTAGAAACGGTGGAATAATAATTGCTAATAATGTGTTTGATTGATTCACCGTCATTGTTAAGCATATGTCTTACTAATAAATGCCTTCATTAATAGATCAGTGTCATAGGGTATAAATAAATTATTTGGGATGCTTCCCCTCCATCAGTCACTGAATACATTATTCTTGACCATTTCTACTCATTAGGCCAGCTGCATTCCATTAAGAAAACAATATAAACCACAGTTCAGGGAAAAAGACTCTGCAATGCCTTAAAAATCCACAGGGAATATTCCTCTCATATCAACATTTTTATAGGTATAATCTTTTAACCTGGAAACGCCGTGCCCTGGGTCTAATTTAGCAGAAATCACCAGAATTTTGGGATAAACAGCCCTGTGTGTGTGGAGCCCAGCTCTGCCTGGCAGCAGTCTCACAGTGCCCACCAAAGAACCCACTGCCATTTTTCCCACAATTAAGTGGTAAACCTTTGAGAATTTAATATCATCTCCTATAAATTCTCCACCTAATCATCCAAAAAGGAGCCAGCATAATTTTGATGTTTAAGCAGGAATAATCCCCCTTTCATTTCAAGAGTCTACTCCCTCGTTTTTATTCCTGTGACTAATTGATCATGCATTCCTTGCTGATAAATGCCCGTTAGTGTGATTGGTGGCAGGAATTAATGAAACCATAAATTGCACATAGTCTGTGGTGATCCTTCCCTTCGCAGTCTGGGAGACAAAATTCCTTGGCAGAGCAGTGTGTCAGGGGATGAGAATGCCTTTGTTCTGGGAAAAGCTGCAGCATCACAACCACTTCAAAGGTGGATAAAGAGTGCAGGGGGGTGAGAGCTCTGATCTGGTGTGACACAGCACTGGTGAGTGCTGAGCCTCCCCAGCATTGCAGTGCAATGGTGGATATGGTGAGACAGAAAAGGGTCAAACACCATCTACAAAACAACCCAAACCCAAATGCCTCCAGTGTAATCTACAGTTCAGTTTAACTTGATTGGAGATGATGGGAAAGAAGCAACAGTCCCATTAAAGAACAAACCCTGTCTTACACCCATAGTGAGCAGGAGCAGAGAGGAGTTGAGCATCATCCGTGAAAGTGTTGGATGGGGCTTGGAGCAGCCTGGGATAGTGGGAGGTGTCCCTGCCCAGGAATGGGGTGAGCTTTGACGTCCCTTCCCACCCAAACCATTCCATGATTCTAGGATTCATCCCAAGGTTTATCCACATGCACTGGTGTTTTGTGGCTGCAGCAGCTCCCTGGCAGCTCTGAGAACCCCAGCACCCAAAACAACTTGCAGGGAAACACCTTTTGGCCTTGCAGTAATCAGGGTGAACACTGAAACAGCGTGAAATACCCTCCTGCTCATTCCTGCTGTTTGGCTGGAGTGCCTGGAGCCAGCCTCACCTCCCAGGCTCTTTGTCAGGCCCCTCAGAAGCTGCAGAAGAGCTGGCTGCTGATATCAGGAGATAAAGAGATTCCTTGCCAGAGCAGCTCCATACTCCTGCCAGCACAGCTGCAGCACCTCATGGTGTGGAGATGATGATGGAGCAGGGGGCAGCTCCTGTGTGCCCTGGGGCAGGGGTGGGTCAGCCAGGAGCCTCTGAACAGCACAGGATCCCAAGGCTATGAGGGGAAAAACAGCAAGGAAAAGAGGAAAAAAGAATAAAACAGAAAGGCCAAATCCACTCTTGCTGGTAAGTGCTGCCTTGGGATCTCCAACACCACGTGGGGCTCCGTGGAGTGTTGGCTGCATGAATTTCCAGTGTTGTATCACAGAGAATTGAAGTTGAGCTCCTGAAGGCATTTCTAACTCAAAGAAAGTACATAACTTTTTTTTTTTACCATCAAAATTTTTCTCTTACATCTCTCTCATTCCGTAGGTACAATATATATCTAACGTAAAACTTGACAGGAACATGGAATATTGCCCAAAGGTAGTGGCTGGTGATGAAATTCCATCCAGTGCCTTTTTCTCCCCAAGGATTTGCAGGTTAGACTGGTGCACATGTAGACAGTGTGCTCTTACAAACTGCTCTGCTGCTTTGGGCTTGTGGAGTGAAGCTGGTTTTGCATTACATTTTTAATGTGTTCTCTAAGTAATTATGCTCTATCTGATATTTCCAGCTTGGGTTGCTTCAATCATTTAATGAACATACTGAAGAAATTCTACTAACAACAGTCTTGACAAATCCAGAGAGGTTTTTGCTCTTAGCAATGGACCCTGATAAAATATCACCTGTGAGACACAAATTCTATCACTAGGCCAATGTTCAAGTCAGTGACAAAACCAAGGGGTGTTTAAAAAAGAGGTTCCTCTGTGTCTCAGGAATATCATACAGCATTTCCTAAACAGACAGCATTTCTAGTTACAAGTTTATCCTGGGACACTGCTTTTTTAAAAGACCCTTCCTGGGATTGACAAAGCAGGGAAAAGAGCAGCTAGCTGCCCAGAAAGGGCTGAGAGTTGGTTCTGCCAGTCTCTCACCTTGGGGAGGCCACATTCACCAGGTGCTTTATGGGGGGCTCAGAATATGCAATTATTCATCAATTAATTTTTTTCCTGCGAAGGTTCTTATAAGTTAAAATAGGAATGTTTCTCCCAAATTTACCAAATCAGAATCCAAACTCAAACTCCAGTTGCTGGGAGAAGGGAGGTTCTTCACACCTGGGAAGAAGTGGAGGGTGAATTTCAGACCTGTACTGTGGGTCCTGCTGCAACCCTTGGTTATTTTTGGGTGGTGCCTGCCAAAGGACCTTGCTGCCACCTTCATTTGGTCATGATAATTCTTGAATGAGTTTCCCAAGCAACAAGGCAATGCCTGTGCTGCTTCCCACCCTCACTAAAGGCAAACTGGATGCTTAAAGGGTAACTGAAACAGAACAAATATTTAAAATTTGTAAATACAAGTGAGAAGAAATGAATTACGTAAAGTAAAAAGGCAAATTAGCATGACATCAAGGAAAAAGGAAGTGTAAATTCTGTGTTAGGAACATCTTCACAGATAGACATATGAGGCTGTGACAAAAACCAGTCAGAATTTTGAGCAGGTGAAAGGCTGGATGAGTTGTTATGAGCCAACATTTGACAGCTTGTATGGGAATTTGGAAGACAAACCAGGGATAGACTATCAGCCCATTGTAGTGCTGCACGCAAAGGGCTCTTGATAGGGTTTTTTTCAAAGTGAATAAAAGTGGGAGGCAAACTGGCCTGCCAAGAGGAATAGTTAGCAATTAATGAAAAATAGCTTTGCTCTTTGTAGGCTTTACAGATGCAAGGATGGGACAAACATTTCTTTGGTCGTGATTCAGCAGGTTCAGGGGGGTCACACAATTCACAACACAGAGCTCTGGCCTGACCTGCAGGGAGAGATCTGCTGGAGAGCCACGGGCCACAGGCAAGCCTTTGATCTCAGTGTGTGCCTGCCAGCTGGCCACTGCTGTGTCAGAAATGCCTCTGCTGTTCCTGGGGAAGGGGAGTGGGATAAAGGAGAATTTCAGAGCCTCAGCTTCCTCCTGCCTCCAGAATGTTCTGTGGCTCCAGCGGCAGCTGGATGGTCACACTCCTCTGTACTCCTCCACACAGCACAGTGAGGAACAAGCAAAACCCAGCTCAAGGAGCCTCAGACAAGCTGGATTAAATCCTTTGTGGCCACAGAACATTTCCTCTGGCTGCATGAGGAGACTCTCATCATGTCTAGGGTGCCTCAGCTGCCAGCAGTGCTGTCCCAGTACTGCCCACAGTGGGTCCAGCCTGCAAGGATGGACGCTGTGCAGGTGGCCTGCAGCAAGAGAAAGATGGGAAGGTGAGTGTGCCCAGGATTTACAGGGAGACACGAGGCCAAATGCCCTGAGTGCCCAAAACACATTGAAAAGTGCTTCTTGTGATGACTTGGCCATACAGAATTTCTCTAAGGAGCTCAGCAGTGAGGAAGAAGAGGTGCAAAACTGAAAGCCAAGATGCTGCAGGTCCAGTGAGATCCCAGCACCTTCCCAGGGCTGGAGCCTGGGAACAGGGACAGATCAGAGGGATGTGCTCCCAAAGAGGGTATGGGGAGTCTGTGTGTGCTGCTGGAGGGGGAGGAGAGGGATTGTTTTGGGGACAGCCTGAACTCTGCTGGGGGCTGGCAGGGGTCCCAGAAGAGCCCTGCTCAGCTGGGGAATGCCAGGGTGAGGGGCACAGCACAGGGCACAGGGCTCTGCTGGGATGGCAGGAGCAGCTCCGGGAGTGAGGTTATTGAACCAACTGCCACAGCCTGTTCTCTGCCTCACCACAGCCTCTCCTCTCCTCTCCTCTCCTCTCCTCTCCTNGTTTTGCTGTGGATTCATTGTTTGTTTGTTTGTTTGTTTGAAGCACATAGAAGAAGGAGTGCAGGTGAGTGTGTTGTGGCTTCCTGGCCAGCTTCCCTCTCCCTCTCCCTCTCCCTCTCCCCTCCCTCTCCTTTCTCTCCAGCAGCTCCAAGCAGCAGCATCATTTCTGAGATCTTGCAGAGAGCAGATTCCTTGAAAGTAAGAACCAGACCTGACAGCCCTGGACATAACAGAAGCCGTGAGTATTCTGGTCAAGTACAAGTTATAGACACTTATAGATGATTGAAAAAGTGTTGGGTTTTATTTATTTATTTATTTTTATGAGTTATTACTCTGTGTGCTAAACTGCCTTCAACTCTAAATTGGCCTTTTGGCTCTTTGTGACTGGTTACACCAAAGGATAGACAAGAGGGCCACTGCTGCCTCTTGTGAAACCCCACTGATGTTCTTTCCTGCATAACAGCAGCATTACCCATGAAATAAAGCCCCAGCATTTCTGAATTCCAGTCCCAAGCTGACACAGTGAATGTCTTTCCATTGCACAACAGCATGGAGAGCTGCTCTGGGACAGAGGTGGAGCAATTTCCTCTATAGCTCTCCAGGAGCAGGATAAACCACATTTATTTTTCACACCACAAAAGGATTTATGGGAAATGTTGACGTGGTTGTGTCTGTCTGTCAAGGGTACAGCAGCAGCTTCAGCGTTTTTCTGGCACAGCTCTTTCAAATCCAACTGTTTACTGACTTGTCATCTTTGTCTTACAGTAAAAAAAGGGTAATTTTGTGTTGTACTTCAGGGATCTCTTCAGATAATCTCATCTCCTTCATTAGGAATAAAATGAGGTGTGATTTTCACTTGTATATATTCAAACTGCAGCCACCAGCCTGTCCCTCATGTTGCAGGAGCAATGCCTCCAGTTCATACACGGATTTAATATTTTATGGGTTTTTATGGCAATTTGTTTCCATTACAGGTACAGAAATCTGAGCATACATTCCTGTATACTGCATTATAAACAGGAACTCATTTCTCTGGGCATTACATTCAGTTTACAAAACAATATTCTTACTGCAGCCAGGACTGCCAAGCAAAATATTTGTGTATTTACTGCTCTGACAGCCTGGCAGTTGGAGCAGGGTGGGAGGGAGCAGAGCCACAGCATTTACCTTTGTTAAGCAGCAAGGGCTTGAGAGAGGATTTTATACATTAAAAACCTAGAAAGGGTTGAGAAGAGAGAGTTGAGACTCAGGGTGATAAATGTCTGAGAGACTTACTATAGGAACTTGGGTAGAATTAGAGAAAAACCAAAAATTCACATCAGCCTCTGAGATAAAATCCTTGGGGAGTGGTGCAAAGGCTGGAAAGTGAGGCTGGGGCTAAAGCAGGGAAATGAGAGAACCAAACAAAGCCTTTGCTCTGTCAAAGCTTTTGCCTTTTATCCAGTCAGGCTAAATAACTGGATAATCTGTCAGTGATGCTGCAATTCTAATAATCACCTGAATTTTCATGTGAAGTAGTTTTCATTGCTGAAAAAACATGTATTAAAATATTTCAGTTTACTTAAAGCCCTGCCTTGTTTCTGAAGGTGCATGTTGGTGAAAGTACAATTCCAGTCCATGGTGACTGCCCTGCCCTTGCCCTTTCCTCTCCTCCCTCCCAACAATTCATCCCCAAGAGCTTCAGGAGACAGAGCTTGGGATGGTTGTCATTAGGCAGAAAGGCTAAGGGAGGTTTTTCTACAGTTCTTTACAGCCAGGGGATGTCCAGGAAGGAATCTAGCTTGCCTTTCAGATCCCAGATTTAGGTCTGTAGTTCAAGAGNNNNAAAAGAAAAGAAAAGAAAAGAAAAGAAAAGAAAAGAAAAGAAAAGAAAAGAAAAGAAAAGAAAAGAAGAAAAGGAGAAAAGAACATCCCCCTGTGACCTGAGCATACATGATCATTTCCCATGGATTCCCAGGGCATTGTGAAACCCCACCAGGGCAGCTTCCCAGTGTCCAACTGGAGCTGCACTGGAAAAAAGCAGTCCCTGGCAAGAGTTTGGAGCTGAACCAAAGGCTCTGTGCACAATGTGGGATCAGGTGCTGAGCAACCCCAGCTTTGTGCCTTCCCCCACCATGGCTGGGCAGTGCCAGGGTAAGAATTGCATGAAAAACTTCTTAGAAAATCACAAGTACTTTTGAAAAGCCCCACATTCAGCCATTATTTTGGAAATACCTGTACAAATTCCCACACTCCCTGCTGGTGTGCTCAGCCCAGAATGTCACAATTACTGACAGCACAGTCCTGGCTGTGCAGGGAAAGGGAAGAGTAGATGAACTGGGGAGTGTTCAGTCCCTGACTGCTGTGTGCTGACTCCTGGCAAGGAATGGCTGGTTTTTTCTGGTTATTTCAGCAAGAAAGCACAGCAAACCCTAAAATTCAGGTACCTGCTGCCATCCTTCTGTCTGGAAGCTGCCTGCATTGCAACACAAGCACAGGAGCACCTTGATGAGGGCACCCAGCTGCCAGACTGTGAGTGAGGCAGCCTGGGGAGTGTCCTCTGACCAAAAACCAGCAGCAAGACAAAACATGCCATTCATTAAGTAATCCCACATGATCTGAGCTCCAAAACCTCTCCAAGTCCGAGGAATTGCGATCAGGAGGAGGGTTTGGGTTAGGAGGAATGCTGTGGTTTGACAGAGCAGAAGCAGGCAGGGCTGGAAGTTGCCAGGCAGGGCTGTGCTGCACAGGCAGTGCCTGGAGATGCTGCTGCAGAGATGCTGCCAGTGTGCCCGTGGGCAGCTCTCTGGGAAAAGTTTCTTTGCAAATTCTAAACACAAATAACTCATGCGAGTGAGTTTGAGAAGCTGTGTTGGAGATGCCTGGTGAGGATCCTCTCTGTCACACTCTGGGTGAGCCTGGCAGGGACTGGGACAGCCTTGGCTGCTCCAGTCACAGCCACTGATTCCTCAGATGGGCACCAGGCACTTCCAGTATTCTGTGGGTATCCCTGAAATTAGGTGTTTGGAAAAACCTGACAATGTGAGAGTATGCTGGGACATTTCTTGGACCAGGCTGCTGCATCACTCACGCGTCTTTAGTTCTCCAAATATTAAGGGAACATTTGCTAATATTGGGCCATAGTTTGTTAAAGATATACAGAACAGCTTGTTCAGGGTAACCCGTGGTGTCAGACAGACCTTGGGAGGCCCTGCAGGGCAGGAGGGCAGGGAAAGCCCCAGGTGGGGCTGCTGCTATGGGGGAGCCTGGCTGTGCTCTCACAGGTTCCTGTTTCACACTGTAGGCTGTACATGGACGTGTTTTACCAGCCCCCAACTGCAATATCTCATTGTTGGTGCTCACATTGCCTCTCTGCCAGGCAGGATCCTCTGCTGTCACAGCCGACCAATTTACTGGTCTTTTTGGCATAACTTAAACCACTCTAACTTTGCCTGAGTTTGCAGAGAACGCAGCGTGGCACTGATGGCACTGGCACTGCAGAGTCATCACCTCTGGTTTTTAGTTTCTGCCATTCTGGTGAGATTCTTCTCTTTTCCAAGCTTAGAGCTGCCCTGGCACTTTCACGGCAGTTGTTATTGCCACGCCAGAAGCACAAACAGATTGCCAAGTGAGCCTCATCTCCTCTCTTCTCTGTGTTGGTCCATAAAGATGCTGTCCAGTGCTCTCCTGCTCGTGTCCCAGCTCCTGTGACATTGAGAGCTGTGCACAGCACTCCAGAACTGAGAGGAGTTGGGAGCCTGTCAGCAACCAACTGCTTTATTCAGTTATTTTTCTTTGTTTGGACAAAGCTCCTCCCTGTATGTTTGTTTGTATGGACAAAGCTCTTCCCTGAATTTTAAGGCAATCTGTTAAGATGGAGCATCGATTTGGTAAATGACAGAAAAAGAGACCCCAGGGAGAGGCTGCTCTGAGCTCAGCATGCGTTCCCACTGCCAGAAATTTGCAATGTTTCATGGCTTTAGATGCTTTGCAGGTAGATACGTATTTAATTACAGCCCTAGATGGACATGGAAAGACACAGAAATGGCAAGGGCCATGTGTGCAGTGAGGAGAAATCAGCTAAAGATGACTTGCAGTGCCCAGGAGGCTGCAGATCTGCAGCACGTGTGGCCTGCCAGGACCTGCCTGTGTTCCCATGGGGCCACTGGGAAAAGGGGAGAGCTCCTGCCTTTGGGATCTGCTTAGGATGGAACCAGTGAAGTGTTCAAACCCAGCCATTCCTGTAGGAAATGCTCAGAATTCTACTTTGTGCTCCTGAGCCAAATGGAAATGGGTCTCTGAGCATTCCCAGTTCCCATGGGACTGCAAACTCCTGGGAAATGGAGCACCCTGACCTGGTGGAGCCTCTCCTGTGGAAGATGCAGGAGCAGGAGGGAATAAGGAGTTGGACAGGTTGGATAAACCACATAATCCCTTGGCCCCAGGGACATTCCTTCTGCAGCACAGTGAATTTTGCTGTAAAAGCTTATCATCTTCATTTGCCCTTGCACATAGAAGGCTTTAGTTTGGAGAGTGCTTTTTTCTTTTTAAAAAAAAATGTTCTAGTGGAATTACTTATTACAGATATCCCTGCTGGCTATGTGCAGAAATCTGAAAGGAAACAGTGTCTCCGCTTTTGGAAGCTGATGGCTCTTTGTCATGGCACTGATTTCTTGAAAAACAACCAATTTTCTGCTTAATCCTCCTCATGTGTTATTTCTCTTTATGCTGCAAGGTTGCTCTTTACGGAAATGATGCTCTTGTGTATCATGTACAAAGCAGACTTTAAATCAGAAGATAATTTTGGCTGTTTACCAGGTGGGATTTGGGAGGCACAATGAGGGCAGGTGAAAAGCTGGAAAGGCCCAGTGGCAGGGGGCTTGTGGAGCTTTTGAACCAACTCTCCATCATTACAACCTGTAAAGCTTATCAGCAGCAATGGAACAACAGAAAGATACAGTGAGAGACTTCAATGTGAAATCTGCAGGTGGAAGGGGGGGAAGGCTGTTCAGCACCACTTGATGAGCCAGGAAATTCAGTTGCTGCAGTTTTCAACAATTTTCTCATCTCTGGCATGTCAGGTGGGTATTAATGCTTCCAGGCTGTTACCAACACAGGGATTTGCTGAGGAGGAGAAGAGGAAGAAGAAGAAGAAAAGGAGGAAGAAGAAGGAGAAGGAAGAAGCAGCAGCAGAAGAAGCAGAAGAAAAAGAAGAAGAAGAAAGAGAAGCAGAAGAAGGAGAAGGAGAAGAAGCAGCAGAAGAAGCAGGAGAAGAAGCAGAAGAAGAAGCAGCAGCAGCAGAAGAAGAAGAAGCAGAAGAAGCAGCAGCAGGAGAAGAAGAAAAAGGAGAAGCAGCAGCAGCAGCCTGTGACAGCAGCCACAGCCAGGTGTGAGTAGCAGAGGCACCAGGCAGTGCAGGGTGGTGCTGGAAGGGTCCTGCCTCAGGATCCATCATCGCCCAGGCTGCAGGAGGGGGGAGAGGAGAAATACAAATAGCCAAGGAAGCAGTAAGGTAAACAATTTATATGGAAGGGCAAAGCTGCTTGATTGTTTTTATCAGTTGGATTAGAGTGAAAAGTGAGACCTGCTCGGGGTGTTCCTGCAAATGTCACCCAGGGCTGTGGCTGTGAACAAGGCTGGGCACAGCACCCAGGCTGCCAGGCCTTCCAGAGCTCAGGGAGAGGTTGGACAATGCTCTCAGGGACGTCGTGGGAATCCTGGGGGTCCTGTGCAGGGTCAGGGGTTGGACTTGACATTCTTTGTGTGCCCCTTCCAGCTCAGGACATTTGTGACTCTCTGATGTGGTCAGTGGTGAGTTACCCACATATTTCCTGGGCTTGTGGGCTCAGCCTGGGGTGTTAAGTGGCCATGGCAGAGCCCCCTGAGCACACACAGCTGCTTCCTCTCCTCAGCAGCTTTTCCAAGCAGCACTTCTTTCTTTTCCAGCTGCTCTCTGTGGGCTCCGAGGCTGTTGAACATACCTAAGCACACAGTTTTTAATGTGTCCCAGGAGCTGGCTTAGTCATTTAATGATTTTATGGATCTCTCTTTATGCAGCTCTTTTCCTTCAGGGAAGAGGTGAAATATCTGCTACTCTGTCACTGTCACAGGCATGATCCTGTGGAGCTGGGATCAGGGAACCTGCAGAGACATCAAGGGAAAACTGCCATGGAGCTTGAGCCAAAGCTGGAGGTGGCCATGGGACCTACAGAGTGACTGCTCTGGGGGCTGCCGCGGGCTCCAGGGAGGGATCTGTGACACCCCAGTGTCCCTGGGGCACTGAGCAGCCCTCATGGTGCCTGTGTTAAGCTGGGGACTCCCAGCACAGGTGGAGGCTCCTCCTCCCTCCCCTCTGGGTTCTGCCCCGTTTCTGGAGCAGGATGTGATCCCATCCAGCAGGAGGGATGTTTGTTTCTGTGAGCCTCGTTGGACCTGAAACAACCCACCCACAACATGAAAACCCGGAGGCCACAAGTCCTGAGTCGCCTTCAGGAAAACCTTCCAGCTGTCCTTGATGGCCTTCCCTCTCCAAAGCCTCTGCCCGGCACATCTGACCTGAAAAGAGCAAAACAATGATCGTCACCTAAAATCTTCTTGGGATCAATGAGCTGCCAACCAGGTTAGCTGTGATGTGGATAATTCTGAATATCCACAAGCTCACCTAACACCCCCCGCCCCTCAGTTCAGAAGTGCCAGCAAGGATGGAGGACAAACACGCACGTCATTGAGCTAATGAGACCCAGATGCTTGTGCAGCCAAATAAAAGTGAACTGAACACATGCAAGAGCCAAAAAGCAGATGAATGAACCATGACAGACACCCTGAGATCATGTTCAAAATGCAAATATTGATATTTCTCACGCTTTTTTCTCCCATATGTAAATCACATCTAAATAAGGCGTCTGGTAGTAGAGAACTTATTTTGCCTTTGAGCTCAGACACAAACTAAGCAAACCCAACTTGAGAGAAAACCTAGAGGCTGCAGTGAGTCCTGGAGACCACAGACAGTTGGGAGTCACCAACCAGACTTGCTTTCATGAGCCTGAAAGTAATTTGTATGCAAATCTGCACAAATTAATCAGAGGGGGTTTTTTTTTCCTAAAAATGCAAACCACACATTTTTCTCCTGGGATCAAACTGCAAATGTCGGGTTTGAGGAATCCAGAAATAGTTGCAGTCAGAAGGCACTTCAGTACCAGAAAAATTATCCTCTTTCTTCTGTTTCCATCTTACTTGTGCAAAAGAAGAGAAAAAATAAATCAAGCCAGCAGCATTAATGAGCTTGCTATTATTTTTCAGTAAAGGTGTAACTCAGGAAGAATTTTCCTTTCTGTGTGAAAGGTTTGGGCTACTCATTGCAATGCTCTCTGTTGCTGCTGGAACTGACATTTATTGCTTTGCAGGTCTGAAACATCAGCCCACCTTTTCTCCACCAGTGACATCATTTAATTGGGAAATTTATGTCTTATACATAATTATATGTATAATATACATATGTATAATATAATGTTCTGTAAAATAATATATTCTGCTGGCAGAGGGCTGAGAGCTTCAGGCTTCCCTCCTGGGAAAATGGGCCAGAATCCCTCTCCTTCTCTTTGCAAGTGCCACTCTGAGTGAATGGAGCTCCCAGCTGGATTTGTGTTGTGTACACCAAGCATGGTTGTGGTAGCACAGGCTCGTGGGTGCTGCTGTTTGTGGTGGAGAGCAGTGACTGAATTATGAATTTGGGGCTGACAGAGAAGCTTTAAGGTCCCTTCAAACCCCAAACATTCTGTGATTCTGCAATCTACCACATGCCTGGATTATGGGAGCAAGCTGAGGGTACTCAATGATGTTTGGCTCAAGGGCAGTCAGATGTGTTTTCTGATCTGCTTTTCTTCTCATATAGGTGTATTCTTGACTTTTGCTGATATTCTTATTTTCCTGACTGCCCTTTCAGAGAACAGGAAGAAGAGAGACACACTTTTCCTTGGCTTCCTTTTGGACTATCTTCCTGAAATCAAAAAACCTGAATTCTTATCAGCTTGAGTTCAACTGTGAGGGCTGAGCTGGACAGCAGGTATGGACACAGTGTCAGAAACAGAACTGGACAGCAGGTATGGACACAGTGTCAGAAACAGACTCCACACCCAGCCAGACCGGGCACCCACAGCAGCAAGAGATGGAAATGTTTGGAAAAGACATTTGTAGGTTTCATGAGCAGAGATTTTCACAAAACACTGTTTCAGGTTGATAGCCCAGAGTTTATAGACCTTCTGAATGTTGAAGTGGGAAGGTAGAGCTTTAGAGCTATGAAATGCTGATAACTGGACCCAAAATGGAGAAATTGAGTGTGGAAAGAGCTATGCTGGTTAGCACCAGCCAGGGACTTGGCCCCCAGCTCCTCTGTGTGATCTGATTACACAAGTTGTTGTTGTGGTTTGTGTTTGTTTTGTTTCCATCTCTGCTGTTCTGGGATTTGACCACATTGCAACATCTCCAGCTTGGTGCCTGCCCAGGGCTTGCTGCAAGGGACTCCTCGTGGTCCTCTAATCACTGAAATATGACCCAGCCCCTGGGATTGGGGAGGCTGCTCCAAGTGTGACCTCAGTGCTGTTATCAGAGCCTTCTCCAGCCAAGTGTGGCACAGTCCCGAGCTGGCATCAGCTGCCAGGCCATTACCAACCACTAATGACAATTTCCTTCCCTCCTATCAGGCTGTAAATGCATTCACAGATCACAACAGTTGCTCAGATCTCACTTAGCAGGTGAAAGGAAATCCCTCTCCTCCAGACTGAGTGAATTGAGATGGGAGTGTCACTCCTGCTTCACGAGTACTCCAGCAAAGGCTTTTTCTGTGCTTCAGGATAGAGGAGAATAGCTAAATGCATTTTCTTGTTTCTTCAAAAAGGTTCAGTTTGGGAGCTCATATTAACCAGCCTCATGAAGTGCACCATATGTTTCAGTCTTTTTTAATTACTGTAGCCTTTACAGCCTCAGCTAAATGTCATCCTTAGTGCTTAGTTTTACAATTAAATCTCTCCTTTAGGGAGATCCTAAAATCTTTTCTTCTCGTCATCTGTGAAGTGTAAAGGGGAACTGCAAATTTACATTACTCTAGACAAACGACAATTCTGTTTGGAAAATAAACTTAAAACTATTATTATATCAAAATGCTTTTTATAAAATGCTGTGTTGATGCCACAAAACAAGAATGTAGGTGATAAAGGATATTTTTGCTCTCTCTTCAGTGCCTTGCATAAGGCAAAGTGTTGGTTTATTATTTGAAGATAAAGGTCTACACAAAATAAAAAAAAGAAGCCAAAATGAGCTCAGATCTCCACACGTTCTAAAGATCTCAGGGCTAAAAGGATGAATTTACATCCCGAGCAGACTGCTGATAATTGCTGAAGGACTTGAATCTATTCACAGCTCTCTCCTACCCCTCAAACCCACACACTCTTTCTGCAAAGTGCTTTTTTGCCCACGGATAAGTCTCATTAAAATAAAAAATAAAAAATAAAAAAATTCTTAACTAACAGCAAGGTTAAACGTAGCCCTTGTAAGCCTCATGTGGAGACTGCTGAAGTTCTGCTGGAACTCTTCCTACTGCAAACCAGTTCTGGGTGTAGGGATGGGAATGTGACTGTCCTTGGCTCCGGAGAATCTCAGAGCTGCTTAATTTATTGCTGTTTAAAATAGAAATGGTCAGAAACAAAAACATAAAACACCTTCCTCCCCCTCCTCCCTCCTGGGTGTCAGTGGGCTGTTTCTGACACTCCTTTTCTCACAGCCCTGTGCCATTTGAACCTTTCTCTGCTCCCTCAGCCTCAGGAACTGGGAGGGTTCCTTTTTGTGTGTGGAAACCACAAGAAATGGAAACTGCTGTGCTGCTCTGAAGGTGTTTCCATAAAGAAAGCAGGAAAGCAGCGTCGCTGGAGGGGTCTGTCCTGATGAGCAGCTACCCCAGTGCTTTGGCAATCCCAGTGTTCAGATCTCACCTTAAGGACAGCACTAAATAAATACAATTTTCTTCATCACCCTTTATTTTTCCCATGGATGTTCACAAGTTACACTGGAGTGGGACCATGGGCAGCAGGGATTTCCCACTGCTGCCTGAAAACCCCTTCAGAGCAGCACCTCCCCAAAAACTGGGATGTCCTGGGGAAACAGACTGGGCTATTACAGCTCAAACCCTCACTGCAGCATGTTTTTCCTACTTATTTATCTTTTCTTCCTGATGGTTATAACACTAATGGGCCACATTTTTCATCCTCTCTGGCACTTTTAATGGGAAACAGGGATATAGGAATATCCCTAAACAGTTTACATGTGTGTGCTGAATGTGAGAGTAAACACCCAGCCCGATTTCAGGAGGGAGACTGGAGGCAGCTGTGAAAGGGGTGTCGCTCTGTGTGATCTATAGGGTCAGCTATTCCCCTCAGTGGTAATAGGAGCCATGGCCAAGGCTCTCATGGGCTTTGAGCATGAACTCACCAGGGCTGCACAGCATCCCAGCCCTGTTGTTTTCCCGTATAAATTCAGCAAGGAAGGATATGCTGTGTGTGGATGTCTCTTGCATGGATCCAGCCCCAATGCTGCAGGTTCAGCTGTGGTGGAAAAAAGGAAGATGAAACATCACAGTTGGGTTTTCCAGAGCAGGTAACACTAGGAGTATTTTTTAACTCTGAACTGAGATGATTTTGTGTGAGCTGGGTGTATTTGTGCACGATGAGATGTCCAAATGGTCCCAGTGGGGCTCGTGAGCTGGTTTTGTTAAGAACTTGGCTGCCTGTGCTGCCCAACAACAGAGATGTTTGCCTCATGAGATGATAACTTTCACATGTTTTAGAGATCCACCACGGCACAAGTCAGAGCTAACCAGCTCACATGGCCTTCAGCTTTCCAAGGTTTAATCATCAGCTTTCCAGGCTGCTTCAAGTTTTTATTAGCTCCACACCTTAACCAATTTGCAAAGCCTCTAATGTGGGGCTTTCCTTCTGGCTGGAGGAGGGAGCTGCTCTGCCAGCACTTGGTGACTGTCACTCCTTTTCCCACAGCAGTCAAAACACAGCATTACTTTTTGCTTTGGGTCAGCTGCATTTTCAAAGAAGTGAGGCAGTGACAGTAACTGCACGTTCAATAACAGCACTTCAGTTTCCATCCCAACTGGTTTATTTTAACAGAAGACTGGTTTTCTGTGGAAGAGGCGCTGTGAGCCTGGGGCTGGGGTAGCAGGCAGCATCAAAGAGCAGCTTTTGTAAGGGTAACTCAGTGACATCTGGGGAAACAGCCATCCTGGTAGTTTATTTGTGTAGTAGGTATTTATTACCATTGCAGGATGTTGCTTGGCCTCAGACCCTGCATTCTTGGCCTCAGTGCAAATATTTTTATTTAAGCCATTCACCAGAGGGAAACAATGATCTGTGATGAGTAATTATAGGGGTTTATGCACTCCTTTGTCAAATGGGACCTTGCTGTACCTTCCAGCTTGCCAGAGATCCACACTCACTGGCAGCAGGGTTCTGCCTGTGTGGGCTGAACTGGAAACCTCTCCTCAGCAGTGACAGCCCCTCCTTTGTCCTGGGTGTCACCTGGCTGGGCTCACAGCAGGCTCCTCACAAAAATGCAGGTGCTGCTTGGGACAGGCTCCTGTGTGTGAGAACAGAGCAGCCCTGGGATTGGAGGGGATGAGACAAAACCATAGCATCATTAACAAGGTGGTGTGAGGTGCTGCTGGGATTTGGGATCCTGCTGTAGAGCAGGGAACTCTGGCAGGCTTCAGCAGCGCTTCCCTCTGTGTTTGTGAGCACTGGAGGTGAGACAGAGGAGTCCTGTTTATGGTTTGAGTAGTTTTGAGGGGCTGATGTTTCTGGCAATTTTCTGGCTGTTCAGTGAGTGGGCAAAGGCAGCAGGGAGCTCCGGACAGCACAGCAGAGCTTGGGAGATGAGACTTCCCATGCAGTGAGGATACAGAAATAGCAGAAAGTAATCAGACCTCATCTTGGGGATGAAAACACAATCCACTCATTTTGGCTGCTAATGGAGGGTGTTACAGGGGAGGTGAACTTGCAGCTGGAATCCAGGTAGGAATATCCAGGCCCAGAATGATACCTTCACAAATTCCCTGACTTCCCCCTGCTTGCTGTCCTATTGCTCTCTGCATCCCTTCTGGCTTTCCCACTGCGTCCCTCCTGTGTCCTACCCAGCAGTGCTGACAGATCTCTGCCCCCACGGAAGGTCCTGCTGATGGAGCAGAGCTGGGTGTGGGTGCAAAAAAACCACATAAAAACAGCCCACAGAGAAAGAGCCTGTGGGCTCTGGGTCATGGCTGGCAACCTGAAATGTTTGTAAAGTTCTGCTGAAATGGCTTTTCAGTACTTGATCCTTTCTAAATCAGGAGCATGTTTCAGAGTNGGGGGGGGGGGGTGCTCCATGGGATGCAGCCTGTTGGCAGTCAGTCTTATCTCAGATATTTGCTTTGTTTACAACCTGCCTGCAATGTGCTGTGGCAAATCCAAAGTGGATTTTGACCGCCTGCATTAGTCAGCTCACCCACCATGGAAAGAACCAGAGTTTCTCCTGTTCTTTGAAAACTTTCAAGGTCAATACTGAACAGTTTCAAAAGAGAAAACAAGAAGAGATGCATTGTTTCACTTACATCTTCAATTCCCCCACTCTCAAAATGTACAGGTACAGAGGATCCAGTGAGAGGAACTGGGATGGCCAGTTGACATTTGCTGGCATCAGAGTGCTGCTTTCCATCGATTACCAGTGGTGACAAAGTTTGAGAACCAACAGCAGTTTCAAATCAGGTTCCAAGATAAAGATAATTTTCCTGCTATTTCCCTTGAAGAGGCTTTTGATGTTAGATTTGGGTACATTTCTCAATAAAATGTCAGAATATGAAAGAATACTTTATCAAATGTTGCTTAGAAGTGCCAGTACATTAAATGAATGGCAAGTCACTGTCAGGCATGCTTGCTCCTGGCTTGAAGAATTAGGCTTTACTCTGTTTCATATGTATGACCTTATTTCCTCCCAGAGCATGGAATGGGTGTAGCACAGAGTGAATGTGACCAAACACCTGCAGAAAAACTGGCTGTTGATAAGGAAAGGGGGATGCTGACTCCCTCCTGAACTGCTGGAGTGGGTAATTCTCACACTGCCGGAACCTTCTCCTGAACTTTTCCCTGGTAGGAGTTCAGCTGTGCAGGTCCCAGCAAATCTTTACAAGTCCTGGTGATCAGAACTCCCCAGAATGGTGCAAGCTTTTCTCCACAGGCTCAGAGTAAACACAGACTGTAACTGATTTGTTTGGATTGTGCTAGTCCATTTCCTCCTGTATAAAATGTGCTAGAATAGTGACTCTCTGGTATTTTAAAGCAACAACATGTGCTGAAGGCTTTTCCTGTGTAAGCTGTGCATTTCTGATGTTTCTCAGCCATGCACTGCAATGAAAGGCACACTGTGGAGTGCTCTGACTTTGGCCAAGGGGGCATTGTTTTCTGTTGCTTTGTGATATCTGCCCAAATTCTGAAAAACTGTGGTTGGATGAGGGCACGCAAGCAAATAATTCAGTCTGAGTCTGCTCTGCTCCATGGATATTTAACCAGAGTAGCACCACTTGAAAGTGGGAATGCCAGAGCCATGTGGAAGGGAGAGACATGGAAGAGATGTGGCAAAACAGTTCCTACAATTTACAGGGGCAGAGGACACTGGTCATGTCGTTCCCACTGCTCTGCAATTAGGAAATTGTTGCTTAGGAATCACTAGAGACTTTTTTTTTTTTAATCTTAGCTCTGGAATTTTAAAATGGCACATCTTCTGGTTTGGTTCCTCTTCTGTGGGGCTTTTATTTGGAAAATAAGTTGTTTCTAGGTGGGTCAAGGATTAACCACCCCATGTACAGAGGTTTCTCTGTGCTCTGGTTCCCTGCCTGTCCCCTCTCCCCTTTGATGCACACAGTGCAGAGCTCAGAGCTCCAGGAGTATTGGAGATGTAAAAAAGGGGCTGAATTCAAGCCCAAACTTTTCTCCTCAAGTCCAAAGAGTTAGTTTTGCTTTCCAAAGCTAGTCTCTGAGTGGATATGTGCTTATCTCACCCACGAGGATGGCTGCCCTGTCTTTGTGTGGATTCACACGACCTGCCTTATCCTTCCAGTCCCCAGAGGATATTGCCAGTTTTCTTTCCTTCAGAAGTGATGGATATTTCCACTTAGCCTCACTTCACTAAATCCTGGATATATTAGTTCTTCAGTGTCACTTGAAGTCAAAGCAAAATATTTTAAGTGATCTTACGTTGTTAAAAACATGGCTCAGAAACAGAGTATTTTTTTTTTACTTGGATAAATTGAGTGGAAGCACTGCCTGAGGACAGGCCACCAGCACAGGGCTCCAGCTTTTGGGTTAGGTTTAGGACTTGCTGGGTTTATCCAGGTGAGTGGTGCTCTGGTGAGGTGCAGCTTGCACCCCCTCTTCGATCTGAGGAAGGATTTGCGTGCCTGAAAACTGCTGAAGTATCTCCCATGTGCATCAATTAGTCTGATGAAAGAATTTAACCCTACCGACAGGCTTTACCTTGCTTAGGGCATCATGGCTTTAACAGGAGTGATTTTGGGAGTCTCCTGTAATTCCTGACTATGCTTTCATTTCTCCTCCAGATGAAATTCAAGGCCGTGTAGGAACATTTTGGGAGGGTTGCGCATTTGCTTACCAAGTAACGAGCATTTTTCTCTCTGGCTAAATTACACAATGATTTGTGTAGCTGGTGCATCCCTCAGGGTGTCCAGCAGCAATTGGCAGGACCCTTCCCACATCCACTGCAGCATCCCACAGTAAGACAGTCTCACTTTCCCAAGCCCTGGCTGTGTTGGAGACAGGATTCCACATTTCAGAAATGGAAACTTTACCCTGCTACTTTTCCCTAATTGTATGCACATTTTGTGTGCAAACTCCAGTCTTGCCTGTGAAGGGGAGTTAAGAGCCAGGCCCAGCTCCAAAGTTTCCTCAAAATGTTGCATTTTTAGTGTCACAGACTGGGCCAGGCTGAGGGAGAGGAGGAGGAGGGAGGTGACCAAGCACTGTAGGGAGCTGCCACCTCTGCAGCAGTGGATTCTGCTGCACCCCTTGGCTGTTGGAAAGGGTGAAGCTGGCAGCCAGGCCATGGATGCTCTGGTGTCCCCACCAGCTGTTTGCAGCTGTACACATGGCTAGGGCCAGGGCAGGCTGGTGCTGCTGGGCTGCACAGGTGGCCTTGGAGGGACACTGCCATGCTTCTGCCATCCTTCACTGCAAGCTCAGGCAGGGCTGTCCTGCCAACAGCTCTGCTGGGCACCAAACATGGTCTCACCTTCCATAATCAAATGCCTTAGAAGATGCCGGAGCTCTGCAGTGTAAAACCATCCAGCTGTGTGTCTGCCCCAGGGACAGAGCTGACAGCCAGGCCGGGAACAGCTTGTCCGGAGGGGACAGAAATGCAGGGGAAGCGGAGCCTGGTGCCCAAGGAGAGGTGCCAGAGCTACCGGTGCAGGACGAGAGGCTCCCTCTGACCGAGCCCCGGAGCTTGCAGGCTCAGCCCGGTCTGGCAGGAGCAGCACCGGGGCGAGTCCCAGACCCTCCGAGCAGGGATGCTTTCCACATGACATCGTGTTATTGCAGTCCCTGCTCGTCCCAGGACTGTCTCTAATTCATCCCAGGATGGGTTTCTATAAACAGCCGCTGTTGTCACACGACCAGGGGACCCTCTGGGTGAACACATCGGGGTCCCATCACCAAACGCTTCCCTGAGGGCTCACGGCGAGGTGAGTTTGGGGCTACCTAGATCTCAGTGAGCAGCTGTGGGACAAAAAGAAACTGAAAAGCCCTTCTTACAGTGCAATCTCGAAGCCACATTCGGCCGACCGAATGGGGTTAACCTGGGCAGAGCCCGAGGTGAGGCCCCTCAGCCCCAGGGCAGGCGCGGCGCTCACCTCGCACCTCCGGCTTTTTATTTTCCTTTGTATCCGCGGTCCTCAGGAGCGCTTGTGAGGGCTGCCCCCGTCCCCGTGAGCCTCCCCAGGCTGCCCATCCCATTGTCCGGCGTGTCCGGCCGTGCCCCCGGGACGGGTCAGGTCGGACAAACCCCGCCGAGCTCGGCCGCGCCGCGGCTTTCCGGCCCCTCCTCCCTGCGGCCCCGGGGTCCCGCGGCCCCTTCCCCGCGGAGCCGAGTGGAGCAGCGCCCCGGCGGCCTGGTAAGTGAGGCGGCAGTCAGGGCAAGGACCGGCCCCGCCGAGCCCCGGGCTGAGGGAGTCGCGGGAGCGGAGCGAGTCCCGGGCTGAGGGAGTCCCGGGAGCGGAGCGAGTCTCGGGCTGAGGGAGTCCCGGGAGCAGAGCGAGTCCCGGGCTGAGGGAGCCCCCGGCACGGAGCGGCTCCGCCGAACCCCGGGCGGAGCGAGACCCGGGCCGCTCCCGGAGCCCTCAGCACCCCCTCGCTGCACCCCGCGCTCCAAACCCCGCTACCGCTACAAATACGCGGCTGTTCCCTCGCTCTCCTCCTCTTCTTTCTGTCTCTCTTTTTTTTTTTTTTTTAATTTTTCTGTCGGTTTGAAAGTGGCAAATTGTCAAAGAAGGGAAAAAAAAAGAAAAAGTTGCTGTGGATGTTTCCGAGCTGTTGGTTTATTGAGAGCAAGTCGGTGGGTGGAGGCGAGAGCACCCATAGGGCGGTGGGAGGGTTTGCGGGACGAATGTCACTGGCGCTGGGGGGCACAGTGGCCAACCTGTCCCATGGACGCGCTCCCCGAGCCCTGCAGATTCGCTCGCCTCCCGGGAGCCGGACAAAACCAGCGGGCAGTTCCAGAGGAAGAGGAGAAAGTTTATGGCTTAGCTAAGAAAAGCGTTCTCTGCCTGCTTCTGCTGGTATGCTCGGATTTGTGGAGTGAGCGGCGTTTGAATGGACCGGGGGAGGCGCGGGGAGACAGGGCAGGGATGCGCTGGGGAAGTTTGGGGGGACCAGGCTTGTGGGATCAGTGAGGAAGTCGAGCCTGGCCGCAGAATCACATCCTGGTCTGTACCCCCTGCCTTCCCTCACTTTCTTTCTCCCCTTGTCGCTCCCTCCTTGTGCCGGAGCCCGGCGGTGGCCCCGGGCTGAGCCGCCGCGGGAGTGAGGTCAGAGTAGGAGGGTTTGGGCACAAGCTCTGTAACACCTGCAGGAAAGGGCCCTGGAGCTCGTGTGTGCCCCACTGGTATCGAATTTTCTCTCCAGACCTTTGGTTTTCTTTGGAAAGCAGTGTTGCTGTTATTGCCAAGTTGTATGAGGATCGGGTTTGGGTTTTTTGCACCCATGGGGGGGTGTTTGTAGTGTGTGTGTGTTTTTCTAACACCCCATCAGCACCTGAATTCCCTCCTTTCCTGCTCCTCCTCAGGACACATCTTTGCTTTAGGCATCCTGGTCCTTTCAGATGCAAACGGAGCATCCCATAAATGTGGCTTCACTTGTAATTTATGTCATTTAACAACAAAAAACTCCAGCTCGTGGTATGCAGTTAATGGGTGTGAAATTGTCTGAGAAGATTTTGGACACAAACCACCCTTATTAGTGGAATGGGTGAAATTAGTTCTGTTAGGAAAGATTTTCCTTTAATGACAGAATGGAGCCTATAGAGGCCAAAACCTAGTCTTTTAACTGGTTCTTTTCCCAAGTGGAGTCAGCTGGACCTTCAAAATCACTTTGAAGACAGTTATACCAGCATTAATAGCGCTGATGTTGGCCTAAAAATATCTTCCAAAAATCACACTCTTAATTGACATTGCTTTGTTGGCACAGCTCTCCCAGTGCTGCCTTGCTCTTCAAGAGCCATGTTATTTTAATTGCATCAATGGATTCTGTCACAAAGGCAACGCTCTGAGCAGGGTTTGTTGAGTTCAGTGTGGTGGCTGGAGCTTTAACTTCTCCAGTAGAGACCAGAAACTGATGGCAAAGCCATGGAGCTCCTCAGGGATCCCAGTTCTGTGGGACTGCTGGCCTGAGCACCCTGCGTCAGGCCACTCTGCAAATGATACTGAATAAATAATGAATAAACAGTAGCCTTGCAGTCTGTATAAATACCAGGAAAAATGGTTTTCTTTTAGTTTAAATCAGTTTTTGTGGATGAAGAGATCTCTCTTTTCTTTCTATCCATCTGTCCATCCACTTTAATACCTTTCCAGTTGCATTAGATGATGATGTGATATTATTATACTTCTAAATTTATCTGATCTACTCGGACCTGGCAGAAATGGTGTTCTGCAGTTTTGTGCACTGATTGCAGGTGGCCTTTGGGAGGTGATGATGGGCAGGGAGTCCCCCACAGTGCTTGGTGACATTAAAGATGGCATTCCAAACAAAGCTCTTTCTGGCCTGCTCAGACATGAGCTTGTGGGAGAGCAACAACACCACCCGTCCCTGGGGGCTGGGGATCAGCTGGGAGTGGGGCTGGGGATCAGCTGGGAGTGGGGCTGGGGAACAGCTGGGATTGGGGCTGGGGATCAGCTGGCCCACTGGAAGAGCCTTGTGAGATCACAGGATGCCTCACCAGAGCGCTCCTGAGTGCAGCTTCACACCTGCACGTGTGGGAGATGGATCCCACCAGGCACCCCAGTTTTTTAGGGCTCAGGTTGCAGTGGAGCAGCAGCTCAGTGAGGAAATGGCATCTTGTCCATCTGACCATCTGTCTGTGGTTGGGATGGAGTCCTGGTGTTGCACTGTCTGGATACTGTTTTGCTGGACAGTTCCTCAGTTCCAGGAGAGGACACTGCTGGGGTTTCCACACTGCCAGAGCCCTTCCAGCACTGCAGATTTGGATTTGCAGGAGCAGAGCAGTTCCTGCCCTTCTCCAGGCTGCTTTCACTCTGTGACTTTGTGTGTACTGGCATCTCTGAGGGCTCCTGTTGCTCTCCTTGCTATCATGTCTGATGACTCAGGTCTCACAGGCTGATGGGGACTGCTCGGGATGGAAGGGATCTTGGCTGTCCCTCCCCATCATCCCTGTGCCCTCAGATTCTGCATCCCATGTGAAACAAACTAAACCTCCTTCCAGCCTTGCCTCTCTCTGCTGCCTTGTTTCCCTAATCCAGGGAGTTGTCAAATGTCTGCAGAGCTAGTCTTCTCTTTCAAACTGTTCTTTGGAAATTTTCTGTGCCTGGGAGTTTCTTCCCATGGTTGGTGGGGACAAGGTGGGATTCAGCTGCCTCTGGCAAAGCCAGAAGTGTCTCTTGCATTCTCTGGAGATGTTGGTGTTGCTGAAAGGCTTGCAGTGGGCACATGCTTTCCTCCAACTGCCTTCTGGCTGTCCAACAGCAGAAACCAGAGTACTGCTGGCCGGGGCCTGGCTGCCTCTTCATGAGCCTTTGACCTTGGGGCTCACCATGATCTCAGGTGGCCTCACAGTGCCCTGGGAGCTCCCCTTCCTCCTCTGTCCCAGGGTGGAGCGTGCCGAAGTGTTTTTCTTAGTTGTTTGCAGATCCCCAGTGAGAGAAAGAACCTTAATTACTGTGCCTCTTATCTCCTCTTCGAGGTGCCACCAGCCCATATGTTTAGAATAAGGCTCTGATCTCGTGATATGGGCTCATGCATTCACTTTTGTTTAGCTTTTCCCCCCATTCTCTTGCATTAGAAATTTGGATTTCCTTCCAGCTCATTGGCATAACATTAGCCTTTCTTTCTTCTGGAAGTGACATGTTGCCTTTAATAACAGGGGCCTGTATTTAATATCCCACGAAATCCTTTCCAATTCCATGTTCATATAAATCAGGAGTTAAACAAAAGACACTCTAAAAGGGGCTTTCCAAAAAGTGGTTTGTTTTCTCCTGCTTATGTTATTGTGGCCTTTTTGCTGGAAATCAAACTGTCAGAACAAACTGAGGTATGAAGAAATGCAGGTCACCTGTGGGCTGGCCACTCCTCCTCCTCCTCCTGCTGAACACGACCAGAGCAAGACCAGACCCTTGGAGTTATGTTTTCATTCTTCTGTGTTACAAACCTCATCTATAACTCATTAAAATTAAGCTGCTTTAATTACATTCCTTGCTTTACATTAAGGCAGACGTACATTCCTATCTGTCCCATGGGTTGGATCCAGAGGCAGGGAGAAGTCTGAGCATTGTCACTGATGCGCTGACTTCACCATCCAGATGTGAGCTTGTGGCTCCTCATTTATTGCTGGGTGCAATAAAGACCACTCAGCTTGATCTCCTTTTTATGAATGAAGGCATAAATGAAGGGAGTGCCTAGGAATTTTATTTTGTTTTATTTTGT
>VZTZ01022092.1:0-55544 GCA_013400955.1 Drymodes brunneopygia | reverse complement strand
AAATTTGCCCTAAACCAGGACATAAGTGAAATAAAGGGGGTGAAATTTGGTACATCTTAATTATTTGGCAAGGAGGACAAGTAGGGATGTCAAACCTGGTAGCCTATTAAATCATAATTTGTAAAAATTTCAGTGCTGTGTAATTAACATTTTGGTAGAGAAAAAATATCTTCTGGAGATTCGTAAACTGTCAGCATGTATGTTAATTGGAGTTTAAAGCCATGACAACTGCCCTGCGTCAACTGGGAGCTTGGAACAGATGAGCCACTGTGATCCCTTCCAACCTTACCCATCCTGTGATTTGCAAAATAATTTCAATTATATTCAGGGTTTGTTTGACATCTATAATGGAGATCAAATCTTACAGATAGATTCCAGTCCTTACTACTCTTCTTCCTCAGCAGGTGTATTTGTGAATTAATTTCATTATTATTTCTTACATTTTATGTTTTGGCATATTATATTCTTTGGAAAAGATCTGTAAACAAAACCAGTGTTTGTTTGAAAAGATGAATATCAAGCCTTTTTGGTGAAGTATACAGTCTCATTTGTTTTTTATAGGGCAAAACAGTGGGAAGCTTGGCAAACAAGCATAACTTAATTTGCTTTCAAAGATGTGAATGCCTCTTGAAGTGAAAAGACCCACTCTGTTGCAAATCTAAAATTAGATAACATATATTATACTTAAAGCTGACAAAACAGAATCACTCCATGATAAGTGTCATTTTGTTGATACAAAAATAATTCAAAAATCCTTTTTTATCTGGGGTTTTTGGTTGAGTTTAAGTTCAGATTAAATACTTTAGACCTCATAGTCCTGTTCTCTGATGCATATCTATATTATTTTTTATCTTAAAATAAAATAGAAAGAAAGGGAAGGGAAGGGAAGAAGTTACTGGAAAACTTGATCCACATTCCAATATGTGCAAATTGATGGATTCTTTACACAGCTTCCGCAGCCTTAACCTGTAAGGATTTTCAAACCCTTCAATGAACGAAAAAAATTAGAGATCAGAGATTTCTGCCTAAACCAGGCATTTCTGCAATAGTGGGCTCCTTGTCAAACCCCATGGAAAATTTTTACCTAAACTTTTGTGTAATTTTTATACTTATATTTATACTATCTATACACTTACGTAACTTTCACACTTACATTTTTATTTTATTTTTATTTGCCTTTATTTCAGGTTGTCTCAGGTGACACTGGAGACTCAGGAAAGCTTGGTCTGTTAGGACATGGTACCTGCGAGTTGGGTGCCACAGGAGCAAGGTCAGGCCAAGGTCAGGCCAGGGCAGGTGTGGGTACGGGATGCTGCACAACTCAGCACGTCTTGTTTGCTTGCTTCTGACCCTTCTGGGAGTTTTCCAGAGAAGATGTAGCAGGTCTTTGGGCATGCCTCTTTGACACTGCAACTTTAAACAAAATATTGCAGTGTTTGATACGAGATAACCGTACCTTCCATTCTTTGTGCTGTGGTACAGCACTGTTTACTGAGACTGAAAGCAGTCCTCCTTCTAATCTAGACAAGAATTGAGAAAATGATGCATCAGATGTGTGTGCCCCCTAATTCAGGCAAGGCCCTTCAGGGATGATGCCTGGCCCAGGCCTACTCTTTGTGGCAAAAGGAAATTAAATACAAACATGCCATGGCAATTCCGCACTTACCTGTACTATCTTTCTAGATATCTCTTCCACAATATTTTTTTCCTGTTGATTTATCTTCTTGAAAATTAGTTTGTTATTTCATAACAATTTACATTTTAACATCATTCCACTTAGCAATGGCAGAAGGCAAAGAAAAATGTACAGGTATAGTATTTTGCAGCTTTATTACTCCTTGTCTTCAGCAGATGCTGGTTTGCTAGTGACTTTCCTGTCTATAGTCTGTTTTCCATTAACCCTCACATCACTTGTCAAACACAGAATTAAACTAAGACACCTTGTTTTCCTCAAGATGATTCCCTTTATACCTTTTTGGTATGCTGAGGCAGATACCTGAATGGATTAACCATGCCACAGCTTGAGCATGGGATTGATTTAGGGACAGAAAGTGGGTCATGTCAGTCTTGCCTGAAAAATATAGTAAGGATTTAGATGACCTGCTTTACCCTATGATTTGATTGTGATTTACTAAAACAATTCTTAAAATAAATACTATGTAATTTTAACTCTCCTCTATATGATACCTTTGCCAAGACAAGTATCAATTTAGAGAACATTAATGTATCCCCTGCCAGTTTAATGAAGAGCAAATCAGGTATCACATCTTGGAGAGACTTTATTCATTTAATGGCTTCCATTCTATATACGTATATATAAAGAGGTGGACAAGAGAGACGGAAAAAACAAGTTCCTGTCCACTTGCAAATGTGTGTGCATCTGGGACAGCTGTGGTGGCACGGTAGCACAGCAGTTACACAGTCTAACATAGCAGATAGACTTACAGCTGTGGATTGCAGAGCAGGCATTCCTGATTTTCCCAAGTAGTACAGTTCCTATATTCTATCATTAGCCACTTCTCCATCTTTAATTTAAATACAGCAAAGTGTGGATTGCACTTACTACTTAAAAATAATCATAAACTTGTGTTTAGTAGTCATGAAGCCTTGGTGAACAGACTATAATGTATATGGAATATATAGTTAGTGTAATTACTCCATGTTAGTATAATTACTCCATGTATGTAGACGTGGTATTGACTTATAAATCAATTAATGCAGTTCTCCAAGACTTTGTCTCAGAGATGTTTATGAAAAACACCCCAGTTAGATAGATGCTTGGCTTGTGTTAATCATTGGCACATTTTAGGTTTGTATAAAATCATCTACAATAACGTCTATTCTGGTAAAATCACTATATCATGTCACTTGACTATATGTGCACACTTATGTGTGAGGCACTAAGTCCTGTCTGTAGTAGTGGTACTTCCACAGCTTGTTAGTTTTATTGATTTGTCAGAAAGGAACTCATGTAAACAACATATTAGTATTTATAATAAGGCATAAAACTAAGTTGACTGTGCACTAGCAAAGTACCTAAAACACACCAGGAAAAGCAGATCACATTTATGCACCTTATGGATTGGATACCAGAATGTGAGGTTCAAAATACTAACACAAAGTAATTAAAATAGAAAAAAGGTACTAATTCTCACTGGTGTGAGAATGCATTGCATGACTATAAACCTTCGTCTTCTCAAGAGCTGAATTAGTCATGGAATTTCTGTCATGCAACTTCATGCAAACATCTCAGAAGAGAGGATGAAGTTCTTGCTATGTCATTTGCTTTGCTCTTCTTTAAAAAACAAACAAACAAAACCAACCAGCCAGCCAAGCAAACAGTTAACAAGAAGAACAGAATTTTTAAAATGGTTGTTTTAGTGTAAGTGAAAGGGAGGATGCCACTGTCAGCTTGTCTGGACTTTACCTGGATACAAAAAAAATATTTGAAACTCAAATGTTTTGAGAATTAAGTGTACCCCAGTGCTAAATCCCTTACTTTTTCAGCTCCTCCAAGTGTAATATAAACTCTATTTATATTTGAAAACACAGAATTGTGACCTTTAGAAAAGCCTGAGTTCAAGAAGTATGAAAAATTGTACTAAAAGTGGAAGGTTTGCTGCAAATACAGGAGGAAAGGCATTCACTGTGGAAGCTGATGTTTACATAAAATGCCAAAATGGTACACTGCTATTGCTATGAGAATTAATTAACATCATGCCAGGGGTAATCATAATTCAGTTGACTTGTATGTTTCCTTTCTAACTGCTCTATTTTGTTCTTTTTAATACTTGATGACTTTCATCTAGCCAACAGTCCTTCTGAAGATATTTTTGGTGCAGTACTTGATGAAAATAGATCAGTCTTTTTTGTAGAATCCCCTTTAGATTTGTATGGGTTGTTTTCCTTTTCCACACCTCTACAAAGACTTTTCTATAAATTATCTCAAGAGCAAGTCAATAGCATTGTCAGATTTTTATTTTTTAAGCATATTGTGCCATACTAGATGTGATCTGAAGTGCTTGTAGGTAAACCTGATTTGAGGAGACAAATAGCATAGAGTCAGGTCTTTCTTGACATTAGCACAATGTTGTATTGTAAAATGGAGTGCTGTACACAGATTTCTGAAGCAGTGGAAACTAGGTAGTTATAAACCTAACTTGTGTACTATAGAAAAAAAACCTTCAACCTAGACAAACTCTTCATGTAATCATAAAAAGCAACTGACTTTTTTTGGGTTTTGTTTTTTTCAATTTGAAACAATTGGATCATAGTGTTAGAGGTGGCATGCTGTTTTGTAAACTGGAATAGTCCCTCAATGTCACAGTGATGTTTTCATTAAATAGGTAAAACCAAAAAGATCTGGGCATTATGGTATCTGGAGAAAATCCATTGTCTGTATGGAAAGTAAGTCATTGGCATTGGTTGTTCCTCCTATTGCTCAAGGCATGAGAAGATTGAAGGGCAGCTTCTTCCTCTTGCAAGCACTGGAATAGAAATCACAAACACAGGACTACTTTATTGGGGAAGGAGGTTGGGAGGTGCCTGGTGAAAGGAGCTGCTCACAGCGGAGTCAGCCAGAGTAACCCAGACCAGACTGCCTAAGGCTTCATCCTGAGGGCCCACAGTCCCTGGCACAGTCCCTGTGCCAACACTGCTGTGTCCCCTTAGAGAAAGGTTTTCTTACAGTCAGTCCTAGCTTGTCATGTCCCAGTTCTTGGAGTTGTCTATTTGGCCTGTACTGTTAATGAAAAATACACTCTGGCAACAATAATGAAAATCCAGTATTTATATCACCAGAACGGAGCTATTATTAAATGGACTTTATAAATATAAGATATTGAGCAAGAGTGGTTTTTCCTGCCTTGACATCCACTTACCTGCATGCATCATCCTCTGATACTCATTAAATAATTGCAGTACTTACAGGGTTACTGTTTCTTTCAAGGAAAACATCACAGCTTGATCTAAGCATTAACTACATCTAGCAACAGGAGTTGACAGTGCAAGTAGGATTCTTAAATGTGTTAAGAGGTTTGAAACTCTAAAATGTGAAAGTGATATGTTAGAAATTACTCATTTGGAACATAGTGTCCAATTTTAGGTTGCTTTTCAAAGTGGAAAATATTAAGAGACTAAGATGATCAGCTGAGAGCCATTAGAATGTCTAGTGTGCAGTGAAATTTGCTACATGTGAAAGTGGAGATTACAAACAAAGAAAATACTTTCAGGGTTTGGGTGAAACATGCAAATTGTGAATGCTTATGAAAATGAATAGGTCCTTTTTCTTGTTTTATACAAAGGAGCGAAATTATTATGGAACAGAATTACTTGTCTGTATTTCTGGTCTGCCTCACTGGGTCACTGAGAAGTAATTTATAGACCAGTATTTTTATATTTTATATTCAGTGCTTTATTTATTTAACTTTTTTGTAAATTTGGTCTTCCCATATATGGCTTGTTGCTGAATCAAAAAACAGCTAGGGGTATCAGTTTCTGTGATCCATGTCCTAAATGGAGGACTGTGTGGTACTCTGAAAAGTGGAGGTGTTCTAAAGGCAGGATTTTTCACTTCTTCTCAACGTTCTTACAAACCTGTACCTGAGAGCAGAGTATCAGGTAAAATATGATCAAGTGTGGCATCTGCAGTGCACTTCAGAAGGGTGCTGTTACAAACATTAAATTTTTTTTGTACATTTTAACAACACTGAAAGCACAACTACAGTTTTTGGCCATGATGCCAGTATTGATCTACACATCGCACATTCGCCACTTGCTGGACTTGTCAGGAAATCCACTTCTGGGCTCTTGTGTGTTTTTAAAACATGTGAAGTCTGTGAAGTCTCTCTAGGTGCTGCCTGTCCTTGCTGCAGCCTCTGGCTGTGCCGGAGGGCCTCTGTCTCTCACCTGCAGACCCACAACTGCCTCTGGCTGCAGGGCTGTGGGGTAACCTGTGGGCAGGAAGCTCAGAGGGGCAGGTGCCACATGCTGTCCCTTCATCAAGGAGCAGACCAGGGGGCTCAGGTGGGAAGGGAGGAAGGGAGCCTGCACAGCACCAGGCAGCCTGAGGCACCAATCATTTGTCCTTCAGGGAGAACGCTTCCTTAAAGCTGGTCTCAGTCTCACCTGCCCCTCACACCCCTGTCACGCCCTGCTGAGAAGAGTTCAGCTCCCTGATGATCCCTCACTGGAACTGAAGCATCTTTTTGGTGCCCCTGAGGCTGCCCCCACTCCAGGCTGAACCAGCCCTAGTCCTCCAGCTTCTCCTCGTAGGGAAATGTTCCAGCCACAGCCGTGTTGGTGTCCCTCCACTGAGGTGCTTACTGTGATTTATCAATGTTTCCTACTGGTGACAGGCCCCAGACTGGACTCAGTGGTCTAATGGGTGCTGAGTAGAGGCAGAAAAATCCTGTTCTTTGAGTTACTGGCCATCCTTCTATTTATACAAGATGTGATTGCCTTTGCTGTCCACTGTTTCAAGCTTCATACCCAAGCCATTGGTGAATAATGGTCTTTCCTGAAGGTGCACTGAAGATACATGGTTCAAATGCTCAAAGCACTGGATTAAAACAATAGATGTTGTACATCTTTTACCACCACATCATTATCTGTACCTGCTAAGAAAAAAATATTACAGTGAAAATCAGATATAGCCTAAACACACCTTTATTCAAGATCATTGTGTCGTTGAGAATCTCTTAATGCTGTTGGAGTTTTATGAGGATGTTGCTAGAAAGCTTTCCCACAGCTTGAGTTACTGAAAATATCAACAGAAAATAAAGAACTTTTGGTTTGGTAGTCTTGCAACTTTTTTGCTTATCATTTGGGTACAGCACCTGCAGCACCCAAGGCAAATTTGTGTGAATGTTCTGAGTCCTGACAAACCAGTCTTCTCTACCAGAAGAATAAACTCTCATCTAGAGTAAACTGAATCACTTTTAGTGAAAAGGCTGTAGGTTGTTCTGTAGTACAAAATGGATGCCTTTTTCTGAGATTTTGGGTGTTGGTAGCTACGTATCAACTTTTTATCATGAGAATAATTATAGTTTATATCCCTTTCTATAAAAAGAAAATATCTTTCCACTTATGCTATGAAAGTGTGATTAAATTGAAGTAGTTGTTCAGTTTGCCTTCTTAGAGAATTTTGCTAGGCTTACACAAGCAAACAAGCAAATAACCAAGAAACCCGTCCAAACCTGAGGAATCTGTGGTTACTGTGGATTGGGGGCAGATTTAGGCTGAGGTAAAAAAAAAAAATCTCAGTTTTAGTTCTCATTCTAGAAAATGTCAGATAAATAGTCAGATAATAATAGAAATCAGTAATTTCCACTACTTCGGTGCCAGTTTTTCCCTTTTTGAATACTCAGACTCTGCATTTTGTAGCTGGGGGTTTTGTTTATTTGTTTTCAATGCAGAAACATGTGATTTCTGCTTTGTGTGCTATGCTTTATGTTTGGTTATTTAGAAAGGTGCAGTACTGGTATAAGAGAGCTTAATAATAAAAAAAACTAGGAGAAGCACGTGGAGCTGCTGTGGCACAGATCTGATACAGAGCCAGACCTGGCAATGGGCCAAACACACTTTTTAAAAATTCTATCTTGTGCCAAGAGTGGGTGAATAAAATATTTTGGTCAACTGTGAGATTCATAAGAGCAAGTTAAGAAGCTGCTATTTCATAGAACCATTAAGGTTCAGAAAGACCTATGAGACATCAAGCCCAGCCTTTGACCCAACACCAGCATGTCGACTAAGCTGTAGCACTGAGTGCCATGTCCTCTCATTTCTTGAGCACTCCCAGGGATATTGGCTGCACCACCTCCCTGGGCAGCCTGTTCCAATGCTTGAAATGTCATTTCTCGGCTTCAAAAGCTGTCAGTAAAAATACTAAGATTGATACTAAGATTGTCTTTGTTGTTCATTTTACACTTTCTTGCTTGTTGTGGTATTTCTTCTGAATATTAAGATCTTTCCTGTGAATATCGAATACTAATATATTCAGATTGTTGGGATGTTTATTCTGATGGAAGTAGACTACCTTTTCTCTCTTTTTAGGAGAATAATAATACTCACTACTCATATGAGATTTTCAATGTTGATGGTTTTGTAGAGTCATTAATTAAACAGCTAAGAGAACCTTGGTGAGGTTGGATTCACATTAAGTGCAAGACATTAAAAATTGGAATGCAGTATTGTCAAATTCTAGTGTTTTCATTTTCCTTCTCTTGAGAGGCTTTAGAGTCATGACTTGATCACTAGTTTTGATTTAGTTTCCAGAGGAGAATGTTTCTAAATTTTAGCTGCGATAACCTCCCTTTCAAATGACCTTTTGTTACTTCTTTTATTGAGATCACCAGTGGGGCATTTTTCAGAATTTTACTGTAATTTACTTTAAAGTCACACAAACATGTGCTTTAATATAATTTTATATGCAACACAGTCACCTGTCTCATCTTGTGCTAGCATAGCCAGATATCATGGAAAATGCAGGATTTAAATGTGGATTGATGTGTGTGGTATGCTTATCATTTGTTCAAAGGCAATGCACAACTGAGTTAGATGTTAATAAACTAGTTATGGTATTTCCATCTTTCATTGTCATATTCAATTCCATTTCAACAAATCCATATTTTTAAACTTAATTACGAAATTTAAACCAGGAAGTGAAGTACTTTTAGTACAGCAAAAGATACCTAAACTCTTCTCTGTAAGCTGACGAAGGCTGCTCTTGAGTAATTTTCAGGTAGCTCTCATATTTGTGACTGCTGTAAGTAAAAACAAAACACCATATTGTATGTTTAAATTATTTAGTGTGCATATTTATGACAGTAGTGTTCACATGGATCATTTATACTCAGTTTGGAGGGGGGGCAGTGATGCATAAAATGTAATGCTAATACACAGTACAGTATTAGCATTTGTGAAAATGTTTCATTTACAGAATACAGCATAACAGGCATTTTGAAGGTCTGATGCTTTTCCTGTGCTGGTAATCCTGATTAAAGTAACATAAGTAGGAGTTGACACAAGCTGGTGTAGCCCATTATGCCAGTAATCCGTGGTTTAAGGATTCTTAAGATCTTGTGCATATTAGTATGAAGGCACTTAGTTGAACCATTGTGTTAGTGGTCTACAAGAAGACTTAATTTTGTCATTTTCCATTAAGTGTATCTTTTGTGTCCTTAGGAGAAAGAGTTTTACAGTTCTACAGAAAAAAAATATTTTCAATAAGCAAAGACTCCGTAAGTAACTGAAAAAAACCCACAGATGAATAATCTCTGGCATATTTTGCAATCATTAAATAGATGTATATGGTTTATTAGGGCATGGATTTTATTTTTCAAGAAATAAAGCTTTTGTATTGATTAACAGACTAACAGAAATAACTGGGAGACACCTGTTAAGATTATCTCAAACTGTTGCAGTACCTAAACACAAAGAAATGAAGGGAGGACAGAGTGAAAGTTAATTGAACATACGTTAGTATTTGTAACCCCTGTGACTTTAGGTGTTGAAACTACAGATAATGATTTTCTTGGGTAAAGAAAAAAAACCACTCAATTTAAATCAAATAGATTGATTAAAATTCAATTTATGGGCTTATCATCCCATACTTCAGGCAAAGTTTGTAGTCCTTATAAAACAAGAAACTTCTTGACTGAAATCTGAAGAATATCTGTCACAGGTGACAGAGCCTGAGAAATGTTTTGTTATAGTAGACACAAAGATTTAGAGTTGGTCTAGTAGGAGGTGTTGACTAAACCTCTGTGATACATATTCACTAGTTATGGGAAAGTAGGAAGCTGTTTGATATAAATGATGAGTTGGAGGTAGGATTTTGCTCTACAGACTTGCTGATGACAGCCATTTCAGCTCCTCTGGCACATGTGGACGGAGGGTGGACAGATCTTCCCAGATTAGGGAGGAGTGACTGAAAGTCAGTGTAAATGATATATAAGACCAAAATGCTTAAAAGGAGCAATTCCTCTTGAGAGGAATTCCTAAAGGGGACAGAGGTGGTGAGGGTCATTTTGTATTTATTGAGGACAGATATACCAATGGAGTGAAACTATTGCTCTGATTTGCTGAAGAAAGGGCAATTTTCTTTTGAGAGATAACTAACTTGATAGTATTTAGGACTAATGATACAGGTGTTTAAAAAAAACCAAACAGCCAAACAGAACCTCTGGGTTTGTTTTTGCAAACTTGAATTCCTTGTAAAATGTGTAAAATTGTTATTTTAGAATAGCTAAAATATGAACTGCTCTGAAAAGAAAATATTAAAGTGAGAATGAGAAGGAGGAATTTAGACTTGTCAGTGAAAAAATGCAATGAACATTTAAAGAAATGTCACCATGTGTTTTTGCACCTTTAACTGATTTCCATGAGTTTAATATAGATTTTTTTAATTGCTGCTTTCTCAAGGCAATTCTGGCTTTTAGTACAAGTACAGAAGGCATTACAGTGAAACTAATCAGTTATTTAATTCTAGCAATCTATTATTCCTGTTCCTAAGAGCCTGTAAATCAAAGGATAGAGTTTTATTTAAAGAAATATTGTGGAAATAAAGAGCAACTTATGCATTTTTCTGACTGAAAGTAATTTGGAATTTAAAAAATGACACACTGATATCACAACCAGGCCATGTTCTTTTTATATTTTAAGAACTGTATTTGGTAGACAACTTATAGGAATTCAGCTGCTGGAACAACACGTTCCTTGCAAAAAACATACATAATTTCTTCTCAGCTGTAGAAAATATGTGGAAGATTCAACGTTTTTCAAAAAGAAATTTGTGCACTATATTTTACTAATTAACTGTGACTATTGAACTATGGTTAGCAGTCAGAATGTCTAGTCTGATGCTTCAACTAGTTAGAAACTTAAAGACAGATACGTCTTCTAATCTTTACTGATATATGTGGTGATTTGATCTGTTTCATACTTTTTCAGAGCTGTTTCAGATCACTCCTGTGAAAAATTCATGTTGAAATTATAGTAATTTACCAGACATCTATAGAAGAGTGACTGGATTTGTTTAATCAACATAACCAGAAATTGAGCAAGGATTTGATATCATGTGAAAATCTTCATATGAAACTAGAAAAGATTATGTGGGAGAAATATGCCAATGTGTGTAAGTTTTTGTTTTTTTCTGCAGGTAGATACTGCAGTTTTCTGTTAAATTTGAGAACTGCCCTTTCTATTTAGCAGAACAAGGTGTTATATATAGCAGCATTGAAAATTACGAAATTACGGGAGTCCTCACTCACTTCAGGTCCCTTTTCCGATGTAGGAGTGAAATATGGGTAAATCCAATGTGTGAATTGCTGGCCAAACCCAGGCCAGTGCTGCATCCCCAGCAGAGAATCACTTGAACTGCAGCTCCATCAGGTGGTCACAGGCAGCTGGCATGGATTTGAGAACTGGGGCAAACACAGTTCTGTGAACAGATGTCAAAACAGGGCACAAACAAAGGGCAGTCAGAAATAGTCATTACATGGAGGAGGTGATATTAGTGTAACTCATAAGCTGGATCAGCAAGTTAGAAATACTTTTTTTTGTTTTCTCTGGGTTTTTTTGTTTTATTTTGGTTGGTCGGTTTGGTATGTTTCTTTATTTTTTTCTTTCTTTCTTTGTTTTTTTTTAATGTCTTTTTTCTAGTATTCTGTTTAGTTTTGATTTTGTGAAGAGATGTCACTTGCATCCAAAGCACTGTGGCCAGCAGGTCAGGGGAGGTGATGCTCTCCAGCTCTGGGGTCTTCAGCACAAGAAGGATATAGATACGTTGGAGCAAGTCCAGAGGAGGCCACCAAGATGACTGGAGGGATGGAACACCTCTTCCAGGGGAGAAAGCTGGAAGAATTGAGGTTGTTCAGCCTGGAGAAGAGAAGGCTTTAGAGTGACCTAATTGTGGTCTTCCATTCCTGAAGGAGCTACAAGAGAGATGGAGGGGAACTTCTTACAAGAGCATGTATTAAATGTATTGACAGGACAAGGGACAAGGGGAGGTTTTGCAATGAAAGAGGGTAGGTTTAGATTAGAGCTTAGGAAGAAATTCTTCACTGTGAGGATGGTGAGGCATTGGCACAGGCTGCCCAGAGAAATTGTGGATGCCCCATTCCTGGAAGTGTTCATGGTTGTTTTGGGTGGGGTCTGAGCAACCTGGTCTAGTGAAAGATGTCCCTGTCCATGGCAGGTGGTTTGAAACTAGGAGATCTTTGAGATCCCATTCAACCCAAACTATTCTGTGGCCAATATATGTTAGTAAATCAAACCTGTGCTGGAAATTCAGGCCATCTGCTTCATATTTGAATTTTTAACTGCAAACAAGTGAAACAAAAGTGTTTCCAAAATTTGATTAATACTATTTCTAAAGGCATCTCATGCTCTCCTATTGATCTCTTATCTGTTTTCTCTGAGATGCAATTTCTCATGAAAACCTTAATTTTCCTTATATTGTCAATGGAATGGATACAGGGTTCTCAAGAATATAAAATGTGAAGAATAAATATTAAAGGAAAAGGCCAATGTGAAGATATTTTCTGACTCTTCCTAGTTCTAAAAGTGGAACAACTGGGAAGAAAAACGCAGATAGTACATGCATACATCTAGAAATGCCCAGGTTAGTTATCTATACCAGGGACATACTTATTCTTCCTGCTACACTGGTAACAGATACTGAACGAGCTGAAGGAAGCTTGGCTGGAAAGGGAAGTAAGCTGAGGAAAAACCTTCTTGCGTGAGTTGGGACGGTTTGTCTCTATTTTTAGCACAGGAGTGAAAACTGCTGCCTGTCATTGTCTCACTTTACCCTGACTGAGCAAATTGTGTCTGATCAGCAGCCCCCTAAACAGCTATGAGTACCCTAGTGGTTTGTACTGAGTAAAGTTTGAAGATGATCAGTTAAAAATGTTCTGTGTTTTGCTCAAATTAACAATAATCATGAAGAGTCAGATTCTATTGCATTGAAGCTTGAAGGAAAAACATATATAATTTAGCCTTCTGGTTCTTGCAGATAGAAAATGCTTAATTTGTAATTTGGAAGAAGATGCTTAATACTTGATTTCTACCTTTAAAAAGAAATTTTCTGAGTATATCAATTTCATGTAGGAGAAAGAGGAGAGAGATCTTTGTGCACTAATTTGTATTTCTCTATGCATGATGTCATGATTTGCTTTTATTGTTCTTTGGTGCTTTTTATTAAACTTTTGATTAACCTGATTCTGTTTAAAGACCACTTGTAGAGAGTCATATGACGAATGATAGAAAGGGAAAAATGGCTTCACAAACTATGATTTGAAAAGGCAGCTCAGTTAGTTTTTATAATGAATTTGGTGCTGGCCATAAACTTCCTGATTTTCTTAAGAAAATTGACTGATGTATTTTGTATTTGGTGGTATGTTTGTCTAAACACATTTCATTGTTTGTGACTTTTAAAGTGAAAATTTAGGTGTTTCATGTTTCATTGTTCCTCAAGATGTTCTGCCTCCATATTTAAGCCTTGTGAGCACATCTTTGTAGATGCAAAGTCACTGAATAAAGAAATAGCCACTAGAGATAACACAGGTGTAAAGACCCTCATGTATCATGGATGCTCTTTTAGTCTTGAAACTGTTTATTTGTGTTTCTCTGGCAGCTCTTGAAGTGTAAGCCTTGATCTCAGCTTTTTCATGTTCTGTGGAGAAGTAGCATTTGTATGTGTGGCAGGAGCCTCAGGACCTCTGTGCTCTGCACTGCTGCACAGAATAGATAGGAAGCTGCTACAAGCAAGAAACCACAGACCTGAGTACCTATGCTCTTTGTGTAACAATTCAGGAGAAGCAGGTGCATTTAACTAGGGATTGCAACAATCAGCAGATGGGACAGGGCTGAACTCATCAGGAGAAAATGCTTTTGGTGCTGTGTGGGTTTTAATCTTGCCTCCTGGCTGCAGGTTGGATGTCCAGCTCCCTCCTAGTGTGAGTTCTTTCTTTCACAAACAGCAGAGGCATCACTTTGTTATAGAAAATGTCAGGAAGTGTATGGGAGGTGGTGTCTAAAAATAACGGTGATAATTGCTTTCTACTGGTGGGAGGATTTATTTTGGAACACAGTGAAAAGAGGAAGGAGTGGAGAGGCTGCAGCCAAGGGAAACTGCAGCAGGCTTTAGCCTCCATTTTGGTGTTTTCTCTCAGTTATTGCAGATATTTTCAATGCTGATTATGTTTGTACTCGATGTAAAAATTGTTAGCACAGATAACCTGATCGGCCTGTGATGAGCTGTTTCTGCCATTGTTTGATTAAATGACCACTCTCCCTCAGCCATAGATCTAGAAGCCATGTAGTACTGGTGGGTGGGGAAGCAGCTGGCTGTTGGGTGCTGCTCAACTTTTAGTGCAAAAACCCCAGGTGAGGTAGTTTCATCAGAAATATCGTGAGGGAGGTTGGAAATTGGTGGGAAGTTGGTAGATTGGGAGATATGTGTCCTTTTCTAGTCAGCAGAATTACAGGAGAAATTATTGAGACTAATCTGCACTAGTCCAGTGCTACAAGTAGACAAGATTGCAGCTATTTACCCAGTCTACTGTATCTTTTATGCTTTAGTGCCTGAAAGAATGAAACTGAAGAAAGCTTGAGAATCTTGGTTCAAGTGGATATGCAGGATAGTGAAATATAGGTATATATTGAGTTGCAATGTCTGTTGATGTCGAAGGATCACTAAAAGCATTTTTTTGTATTGTTAGAGGCAAAGTATCTGTTAGTTCCTTCTTTTTTTAGTCCTTAGTCATAGTACCTTTAAGATGATGCATGTCTGCGTATTTATCAATATCAAATTGTGTTTACCAAAACTAAATGTGTTTAAGTTTGAGATACACTTGTTACAGCATTTACAGTACGTATACATATGCACAAAAATATTAGAAGGCATAGCTCAAGTAATAAGAAGCAAAATTGTAGGCTTTCTCATTTAAAAGAAAAATTATTTTTTGCTATACTAAGCAGATATTCTCAGATACATTTTCCCAAAGTAATAAAATAATTTAGTTTTCCAATTCTGAAATCAAAAGGGAAGGTAAGGGATGATCCTTTCCCCTTTCTGTGCTCTAAGACTGGATGAAAATTATGTCTTCTATGAATTTGTGAAATTATATATACTAAAAGAAATTCTCAGTTGATCTGGTTCAGTGTTCCATTCCCTTACTGTTACAAAGATTTCTTAATGGAGTCCTCTTAGCTGCACTTTAAGCTGATTACTTTTTCTCCACTTCTTAGATGTTTAGTGGCTCTATTCATGCCAGTTTTCCTTGCAGGGACATCTGTCAGCAGCTTTGGAAAACAGTTCTGAAATGTTCTGATCCCTTTTTCTATTTTTCAGTTTACTGTGCTGGGTATATGCAAGACTGGTAGGAAATAGAGCTATAGAAAAGAAAAGAAGAAAAGTAACCAGCAGAAAAGCATAAAGAAGATAGTGAGTTTGAGATTGCAATTTTATTGGCCTTAGTGACTGCTCATTCAACATAAAGAATGGGTAGTTTGGATGGCATCTAGATTTATACTGGTTGGAAATTGTTATATGGTGGTTTGGTAAAACAGCCTAATGATTTTTGTGTGATTTATTGTGGTCAGGTGGTTGTATCTGAGAATTTCCTCCTTTTTGGAACACTGTTGTTCTCCTCCTGATAGTTTTAATAAAGATAACAAAGAATTTAAGATTAAAGTGTGAATTGGCCTCTCTGTAAGTCAGGAGTGAAGTACATAGGCAGTGAAATTTCTGGGGCATATCTTCCATCTATGTCAAACTTGTATTGGGTAGAAATACAATATTGTTTGTGGATCTGTCAGTCATGCACCTTTCAGAGCTAATGAAATGCAAGAGGCTTTCTGAATGAGGTCCTATTCTGATACTCATTCCACTTCTGAATCTTTTTCTGCTGTGACATAAGTGCCATATTTCTTTCCTAAAATGGAATGCAAAATTTTCCTTCCCTGTTCCCATGTTAGACTACCATTAGCTGTAGCTGCTCTTAAGTCTTTTACATAAGATGCAGTACACAGGCAACCACACCAGAAAGCTGTGTCTCCAAGACATTCTTCATTTTGACCCCTCTCAACCTGTAGTTGTTTTATTTTTAACTGATGTTTGAAAAAATTTTCTTAGCAGATTTATGTGGCAGAATGGTGGGAGCTGATGGCAGTCCATGAAAGCTTCATGTCATTTTTTTTCATTAGGTTTCCATGTGTTTTTCTCAATTTCTTAATTAAGAAAGGTCAAATTTCAAGAAAATACATAAGTGAAGTATAGTACACCACTTTAAACACAGTTATTGAGGCAGCATGTACTTACTGATTGTATTGTAGTTTAAAAAAGCATCTAGAAATTTGAAGTTATTATTTAAACATCATTTTAGTTTATAGGTTTGATAGCTTACCTAAGCTGGGGCTACCCAGCTTAGTCTCTGTGGAGTAATTCTTGTTCCCTTCAACTCCTTCAGAGGTTATATGAATTTATTTTTTAAGGATATCAGTCTTTCCTGGCTTTGAAAATGCAGAGTTCTGCTAATGTAATTGTGAAGGCTGTGTAGAGACTTGCCAGGAAAGTGTTCTGTTTGTGAGATGCTGACATGATGGTGATGTACTTTTCCATCCATCCACCTCTTTACTAATACAAAACTGTAGTTGATTCAGATGGGAAGGCAAAATTGATGTCCGATCTACAAAAGCTCAGGGACTTTCTTTTCCTTTCCTGGATTTGGGACAGGCATGGAGAGAAGTTCTGCTCTGCTTCCTCCAGAGTCAGGAAGCACTACACCTGCATCAATAACGGAAAGTTAAGTTTCAGATATCACTTGGATTTTTTGAATGTGGAACCCAGGACACAGACCTGTTGCTGGTGTATGTTAATTCTGGCATCAAATTCCTTCCTCATCTGTGTGCATAGGAGGTTGGACAGAGCACAGTCATTGTGCTGTGTGTGAGGCTACCTGGTGACAAAAATTCCTCGGTATGTCTGCTAAACTGTTGTCTGAACATACTATGACTCAGGAAGTGTTTTTTGACACTGTGGGGCTATGCCAGCTATGCAGCAGCTCATGGCACTCCCATGCTTGAAGGGAGCCTCCTGTGCCCTTCTCTTTCAACTTAAAACAAAGCAAAATCAATAGGTTTTGTTTTACTGTTTCAGTCATTGTAGCACATATGTGTCTTTTATTGTGAACTCTAGCTGTCCTGCTGTGATCCTGTGCATCATGTGACTCTCTAGGTAAGCCCTCCTACCCATCTACCCTGCTTCACGTCTCTTACAGTCTCTGAATTTAGCCAAGAGTCTTATTAATAGCTTTTAATTTTTTTTTTCAGTGAATCTTCCAAAGTCGCCTGCATATAGACAATGTAAATCTGCTCTAAAAAAAGTCAGATAAGATAAAATGTTAATATTTCTCTTGGCTTGAAGTTTGCCACAGTATTCAACTATCTGTGAGGTGTTTTTCAGGAAACAAGAATTTCCAAGGATTAGTTCAAAAATTGTCTTAGCACTTTAATCTGTCTTCCAGGGTAGGGTAATCTCAGCAAAAGACAGAATATCACAGTATCCTAGGAACTATTTCACCTAGTAGGACTTCTGTGTACCAGAGATACTGAATATAAACCACAGAAAAATCTTCCATATAGCATGGCTATGTGCAAAAGCCTTTTCTTACTATTTAATACTGTAGTATCTTTAAGCATTTGTGGAAGCTTGTTGCACCACAGAAGTTGATTATGCTGTAAAGTAGCTGAGGTTATTGTTCTTGTAAATATCTGCAGTTTGCCAGATTGCCAGATGTGGAAATAGAAATTAAAAAAAAAATACCTACTTTTCATAGATAAGGACAACCCATATTCCTGCATGATTTTTCTAGTAGCTCTTGCATTAAATTTGGTCCTTTTTCTTTCTGTATCAAATGTGTTTTTTTATCCTTTTGCTAAATATCCTATTTCAATGTATTATAATTTCTGAGGTAAATTTTTTTTAAAGAGAAGAGTGCTTATGAGGGTGGCGCTTCATTAGTTCAGGACCAGGTGGCAAGCGGTTTATAGGCATTGTTGAATCCAGGGAGTTCATGGAGCTTTGAATTCTTTGGCATTGTTAGAGACACCTGGAAAGTTAGAGATACTGTGGAGACACTTTCTTTTTTGTAGCCTCTTTGTGGTATAATGGGGATTTGGGACAATTTTGGGTGTTCTTGGTTGTGGTTTTCTTTTGGTTTGTATTTTTTCTTTTTTTCTTTTGTTTTTGTTTTTTGTGGGGTTTTTTGTTGTTTTTGGTTGGTTGGGGTTTTTCTTTGTTTTTGTTTTTTGTTTGGTATTTTTGTTTGTTTTGTAAATATCTGTCTTGATGACTAATATATGATTAACAGTGGGTCCAAAGTCCTTTCTTCTGATTTACGTTATTCTTCTTCATCTTGTGTTTGTCCAGCTGGTCATATTCATATGTAGAAGCAGCACGTTGTTGGCTTGCATCTTATCTATTTCAGATCACATCCCAAGCTTATGATTTAAATTCTAATCCTCTTCTACAAAACAACTAAATTGCCAGTGCCTGTGGATCTAAAAAAAGGTTTGTCTCCCTTTCCCTACCTTGTTACTTAAAGTGCAGGATGGCAGCAGACCTAAGCCACACACTTGAATTGTCTGATTTGGTCAGTTTTTCTGGTGTGATAGTGACCCATTTGCAGGTGGTGTTTTGGTACTGTGTTGCAGTGAGTTTTGCTGGTGGTGTAGTGGGATGCCTGTACAAGATGGTTTCAAGTCTGTGAATGCCTGCAGCAAGTTTTCCTTTGTCATCATGTTTTGGGAGTGATGGCAGGGTGCCAGGATCATTGCCTCAGGTTTCTATGGTTTTCAGGGTTATCCCTGTGCTTCAACTTGTGGGATGACAGGGGTGACTGAGAAGTATTTTGTAAGGCACTAAATGTTGCATTATTTCTGTCATGGAGAAGCCTTCATGTCTTATACATCTTAGCTTGTGGTCCAATACCTGAAATTGGAGGCCTGCTTAGAAAAATGGAGAGAAGTGCATTTGCGTAACTCAGGGTCTTATAGCATCAGCATCACTGGGTATTTTTAACTTTGATGCATTGTGCAGGAAAAGTCATGCCTAAATTCTGTAGCACAATGTATTTGGAAGACATGTGACAGTGTCATGCAATCGATGCTATCTAGATTTTGCTTTTTTCCTGAGACATCCTATTCTCCCTTTTCATTGGTTAATGAAAAGTTTATTGTTGTGTTCCTTAATTGGTCAAGTCTCAAGCAGACAAACAGGAGTGAGGGTGGGGCAGTAATAATACTTCCCTGTACCTGTTTCACACTGTGTTTTTGTAACAAACTTAGAGGATGACACATGAGGAAAAGACCACAAGTTATTGTATCTTTGTGTCTTTCTCATCCATTATACTTGGTACTCTGTCACAGAAGCAAATTAGATTTGTTTTGACATGGTCTGTTCCTGACCAGAATAGCCAGTGTTGGCTATTACTCATCAGCCTGCTGCTTTGTCTGTATATACAAGTAGTCAGTTTGAGTGTTTCTTCCAGTAGTTTTTTTAGGAATTGAGGGTTTTCCAGTAGTTCCTTGGATTTACAGGGAATTTATAGGGAGTAGTTCCTTCTGTGTAAATTTTTAAAGGTAGGTATTCTTTTCATCCTCTTCTAGTCATATTGCATCACAGGTTTTCAAAATGGTTATTTAAAGGTAATGCCATTAGTGCATACCTACCTCCTTCAGTGGTCTGTGATTCACTCCTGCTGGGAAGAAGAGTTGACCATTCTTTCATGTTACTTGGCTTCCTATTTATTTGCACTTCTTTGCTTCTACCAATGTCTGCAGTTTACAGAAGCTTACAGCAACTTTACAGAAGTGTAACAAAAGAAAATACAACAAAGTATAGTAGACAACTGTATGTTGCTATATGATTTATTTCTAGTTAAGAAAGAGTGAGATTCATGAGAAGCAGGACATGGAAATCAGACTTTTCTCTGCAGAAATAAATTTTGCATTAGATATAGTTGTCCATCATTTTTGGCAGCAACTACTGCTTACCAAGCCAGCCATTATATTCTGTATTTTGTCACTTCAGTTCATGATGAGAATTTTTTTGAAGGTGAAATTCCTGGTGTTTTGTATCAAGCATGTAAAAAAACCCAATAAGCAAACACCAAAACCTTAACCAGAATAAGAAATGAAAGGCCTGGCATCAAACACCTCAGAGTCCTTACACCTTAGAGAAATCATGGTTGTATATTCATCTGCACAAGGCTGATGTTTCATGGCTAATCAATATTCTTAAGTAAGGATCGAGTTGACTGTTAAAATACTTTGTGTGGAACTGTTGCACCCACAAACTGAGAACACAGCTGTAGAAGTAGACCCTAGACTCTCCAGATGGAAAATATTCTTCTGTGCAGCTAGTGCCCTTCTGCCCAGATTGATATGTAATGGTTCAGAAGTTGTTTTAACACAGAGTGCAAACTGGCACCAGCAAGTTTAGCAGCTTGATGTCAAGAGTAAAAGCTCTTTGATAACTTCTGCTGTAGTGGTTTACACTGGTAAGCTGTGGACTGTTAGGATCAGACCAAAATACCTACAATTAAATGTAAGAGTTCCTAAACTCTAGGCCAGGCAGTTAAGAAGTTTGGCTCTGATTTTTCAGTTTCATGCCTTTGCTCTGTCTCATGTTTGAACTGTTGCAATAAAATGGCTTGATAGTCTTACAAAAATGCTTAAATTGGTTTCCGAGAAACTAGAAGAAACTGTAGTTTTTCTGAGATGGACTTTAAAATTTTCATGGCTTTAATTTCAGTAAAAGGTAAAATTACAATTTTCATTCAGCTCTGAAACTAATCATTATTAGTCACAAAGAAATCCTTGCAGGGTTATAATATAAAACAATAAGCAAGCCTGCTTGTTGCAAAAAAAACCAACAGATGAGAACATGTAGCAAGGCAGACAGTTCAGTTTTGAACATAGATTTCATCCTGTTTTTTATATTCTCCGCAATTCCATTAGAGAGATTCATTTAATACTTAATTTCTATTTAGCTGCAGTGCAGTCAACTTGTCATCATGTCTTAAACAACTAATATTTGGGGGTGGGGGGTTTTCCTCCAAAATCATGGTAGTCCATGTAAATGTCAAATGCAAGTGTTAAAATAATTTCAGATTAATGGTTTTTGAAAGACCAGCTAACTTTGTTGTATTTTCTTTTTGTAGCTGTACTGGTTGCTTTCAAATCTCAGTTATTTTGCTGTAGGTTTCCTTGTATTAAAAAAAAAAACCTTAAAAAAATAGCCATAAGTGAAAGAAGGCATGAGGGGTAATAATTCTTAATATAAGTTTCCTTAAGAAATTATGGAAGACTGAATTAATCTCATGGGTGTTTGAAGCAAATTGTACTGCTTTTGCTAGGCAATAAATACTGCTCTTCTGTTTAGGAAAAAAAAAAAAATCTCACAAGTAGATTTTTCCTCATAAAATTATATGTGTTCCCTGTGACCCTGTAATCACTCAGGTACATACTGTCTTTAAAGCAGTGGCTGTTTCTGTGCATGTGTGGCACACACACTGTTCTGTGGGTAGCTAAACCAGTCTTTTTCAACAAATATTTCTGTTATAACTGTTACAATTCTTATTTGTAAAATGCTATGTCCTGAACTGATTTTGGAATGATGATTAAGTTGCTTGTTGCATACAATTTAAATAGTTGTTTTTTTTTTTTTTTTTACAAGGGGTTTTGTGACTGTATAAAATACCATAAAACATTACTGTTTATTAATAATAGATTTAGATGATTATCCAAGGTACGGTATGGTATTCCTCCTTCTTCCTGTTGATGTGCTGACCCATGTGAGAAGCATGTGTGTTAAGCAAATGACACAATGAGAGAGGAATCACAGTTAAAATGTGTCTGGATCTGGAAAAGCACATCTTTTGTCCTGAGTGCAGCAGAGCTTCCAGGGCAGTGAAGTGTTACACTTTCTTGCATTTTCTGTGACCTTTTTCTCCGCATGGAACTGAAGGTCCTGGCTGGGGCAAGGCAGTGGTTTCTCATGTGTGGGATCTTGGAGCATGAGAGGAAGATAGGAGAGTTTGCAAATTCCCAAGATGTAGGAGGGGTAGCAGGGTACTGGATGGTCTGGCAGCATGAGGCTGCTGTATTGGCTTTATCTGGTTACTGCTTTTGTGATACAGAGGAAAGAAGTTTCAGCTGGAAATGGCAGTTTGAATTACTTGGAGACACACCAATCTTGAATTGATTTCTGATCAAAATACAAGCAATGGGAGAACACAGTACAGCAAGACTTCAGTTCTCTCCCACAGTTTCTATCTGCGGCCTCACCAGTTTCACAGAACATCAAATCTGCATGGCATCACCCCCAAAAAAACTAAACCAAAACCAAAGTCACACAAAAATACATTGACAAGTTGTTTCCTTATGGTTTTAAAAGTGATCATCTTCTAAATTCTCCTGTTTTTGTTCTAGTAAGTGTCTAAAAACCTCTGTGGCTTGCACTAGATTCTGCAAGCAGCATTGCTATACCAACGCAGAGAGCATACCAGGTGCAAAACCTACCCAAGTTTTATATAACCAATTTATTATCCATGGAGATGATTCGCAAAGGCTGAGCTGTGTGTTACTGTGGAGACCTTATTAGCAATTTTAAGCTGGATTTGGTATATCCATGTTAGCTGCCGTTGCAGCAGTAACTGCAAGGAAGAATACCCTGAGGGAGAGATGATGGGATTTTTCATTTTCCTTAATCTTAAGTGCAGTTTTGTCAAGCTTCTTAATGAATGTTTAGCTTCAGTTCTCCCTGATGCTGAGGAGGAGTATATTTTTAAACAGTGTTTATGTCCCCGTGAATTCCGGAATTGCTCATGAACAGGTTGTTCTGCTTTTGGTGACAAACTGCTGTGGCCTCACCTCTGCATCTCTCCATTGTGGCATGCATTCCTGCACGTTCTTGTGCTCCTGCCGCTGTGCTGATGAAGAATAATGCATACTGCACCGTTTTTTAGCTCCTGCCTGGTTTGATATACCTTATTTTGAGACTGGTAGTGGTCGTACTGCTTATCTTAACAGACATTATTTTTAGCTGCAGGAGCATGCCCAAGAACCTCTCTGAATACTGCCTAAGATGTACATAGAGGAGAAGGTGACCTATTTTGCCTCTCCAGAGGATACTTGCTGCCTTTTCACTAGGACTATTCTTTGCTTCTTAAAGAGAAAGTTGCCTTAGGCTGCCTTTAGTAGTATACTGAAGGTAAGCTTACTTGCTTTGTGCATAGGCAAGTATTATCTGTGAACTCTCGACCACCTTTTAGAGACATGCACAGATGGAAATCACTGTTCAAAATGTGCAGTCCCTGCCAGATTTGCATAGGGAGGGAGATGGACCCTGCTTCACCTGTTAATTTTCGATGTTTCCAAACTGCTTTGGATTCGGCTTTGGTGGGATATGTGTTCTCAGATAGTCCCTTGGTGTTAGTGCTTCCATAATCTAGTCTGTTGATGGCACTAAATTGCTGGTTGCTCACGGGAGTGCCTGTTTCCTATGGTTTTGTAAGCTCTGGCTGGGCAGTAGCCCTTCAGCATGAATCCCTTGTTCGCTAGTGATTATTATATGTCTCATGGAGTAATAAAAGGGTAAGTCTTGCTACCTTCTCTGTCAAGGGTTTGCTCTGCCATCTTGTAGATGTATTTTGAATAGGAAATTATCCCAGTCCCAGTATGCCAGATTGTGCTTTTTTTGCATAATCTTTTCCTTTCTGAAGGATCACACTGAGTTGTAGACTTACACTGCAGAATAGTTCCTAGCTGGCAGAGGGCCTCCTCCTTAGCTGTGCAGCTGGCACGTGATTAGTGAAAGCCTTTTACAAAATACAGCCTTAAACTTGGCGTTGATGATAAGCTAGTACTTCGTATTGTGACCACAGCTTCAAAGTTAATTTGCAACAAGGCCCTCTTCCCCACACAATGCAACAGCTTGGGGAGAGTTTTAGCAAGATTATCTAAGGGCAGTCATGTGTCTGCCTCAGCCCTTGCAATCCCGAATCTGAATTCTGATTAAATTTTATGAGCTACCTTGTCAGTGCCAGTTTTATGTAAAGCCTGACAAATTTACATCTTTCAGAAACAGTTTTTCTCCAGTTTAAAGATTTTGGAACCAGATATCAAGAGATTGACTTCACACAAAATCTGCATAAACAGTTGTTTTAGCAGTTAGTTCATTCAAAATCAACAAAACTCAGTCTGCAGTGCAGTGGGAGAAATGAACTTTGAGGTCTGTAGCAGGTCAGTACAATTGACACACATTCTTTTAAACAATATTGTTAAAATTCTTAGACACCATTCCTCCTGTCTACCCTTTCCTTGGTGTTGCATTCAACCTCTGTCACCACGGTGTGAGTGGTCCCTAAGGTGGTCAGCTGTAGTTTTGGATGGGTGGTGTTGGTATCGGCAAGCTGTCAGCATGCACATATGCCAGGACAGTCATTGTGTGTGTTTCTTCCTCCTCTTTGCCAAGGAATTTGTGGTGTTGCCAGGATCTCCTTCTCATTGAAATCTGAGGTGGGCGTGCACCACGCTTGACACCAGGCTCATTTTTATTGGTCTGTTAGAATTTGATAGATGCAGTGGGTTTTCTGTATGTTGGATAGTTGGACTTTGTTCCCTTTGCTGTCCCTAAGAAAAATGCTTTTTCTAGATCCCAGATTTTTAATGACTTCAGCTGATGGCAAGAGAGTTGCTTGTAGCTGCAGGATCTCCACAGTAATCCTCTACCCTGCTCTTGTGGTACAGTGCTCACACTCCTTTGCACTTCATCCTGTTTCCCCACTTTTGAGGCTGCTGTTGCCACACCACGCTGCTTTTTTTTTTTTTTAATGCAGATAACAATATGAGAGTCATAAGTATTTAATTCTGCTCAGTCTAACTGCTTGTCGCTACCAGCTATATAAAAATTATGGTTATGCCATGTGATTATTCAAAGACAATCATAATTAAAAGAAAAACCAAGTAGACAGTTGGCATCTAGGCTTTTACAGCTAAACCAGCAACCCCAAATCTCTGTGCAAGATGTACTCAAAGCCTTACAAGTCCCAAGGCCTTTCAGAGTCATTGGGACATGTATTACTAGCAATGCTGATACTGTAGTCACAAGGCTACAGAGTGACAATACAAAACATATGCAATGCATATTTCATACGATGAGTAATTTGTTGTGTAACAGTCTTAAAGAACTCTTAGCAGTCAGGATCTCTTTTAAATGAGTATGAAAGCCAACTGTGAAGCAATTAAAAGCCTGGTGGAGGTATGGTAATAAGAGATGGGCTCAGAAACTCTGCCATTTTCCAGCTTGTAACACAGCTTCAAAGGCAGAAGAGCTATGCATCATCAAAGTTATGTTTTTATTAAACAGGAGGCATCACCCCCCACATTTCATGTAAAAAGAAGTAGATCTAAAAAGTGTTACGAATATTGGCTCTGAAGGAATGCACCAAAACAGAAGAATAGGAAACGGAACACAGAAAGGCTAGAAATGCTCAAAGGTGGGAGAGCAGAGCATGGGGAGTACATACCTAGCTTTCAAGCTTAATTTAGGGCAAGATTCAGAAAAAAAAGCTTGTAGTAGTTATGCAAACAAAACCATATATATGGTGATGGGTCCACGTCTGCTGGACCTGCGATAGGAGAAGCCTGGGAGTCTAATGCTACAGAAACATAGGTGATGATTGTATTTCCATACTGTTTTGTCATGCTGTTTCCTTTCTTATAGATTAAGTCTAATGTTAGAACTTCATGGGATTTCTTTGGTTTTACTCTTCTAGTTTGTCTGAAACTGCAAATGAATTCAAAGGTGATCGTTCTGGGCCCTGTTCTTTGGAGGAAATGGGTCCAGACCAGAAGTGTTTTATGCCTTGTTGTAAAGCTTGCTATGTGGTCAGTGTTTCTAGGATTTTCAGAAGAGTTATATCCTGGAATATGAGTCTTTTTTATTGTGTTCAGGCAGAACAGAGAAAGCTTTGTAGAGTCAAACAAGCAGACTCTGAAGTGTCCTACTCACATTAGCCCTACATTTTCTAATTCTAAGTAGCCCTATCTTTTTAATACCCTACAGGGACTAAAAGTATTGTTGACAGGTTTATGTGTATATCTTCATTCATGGTGATTTGCAGCATCTTGATCTTTCTCATGGTTTTTATAACTTATTTTCAGCTGCAGTCTTTTCATAAGTTTGTTGAACCAAATAAAGTTATTAGGTCTATAGTGAAAGTAATCTTAAGTGTGTCCTGTATAACTGTAGGCTTACTTTCTCTTTATATACTGAAATATATAGACCCTGCTAGAACTCTGTGAGAAAGAAGAACCAGAGGCCATGGAATGAAGAGATTAGGGGTGATGCAGCAATGAGCTGGACATTTCTGTTAAGTAGCTGAGAAATCCTCTATGCATCTTATGCTGTTTGCTTGGTATAAAATAGGAAAAACACCATTATTTTACGGATCCCTGAACTTCAGAGAACAGACACAAAACCACTACTCCATAGAATACCATTTCCCTTTTTTTATATGCATGCTTACTCTCGAAGTTGCCACTTTCTCAAGCCATAGATTTGCTTTAATGATTCTGATTACAAACTTTAAGGGTGTTGGGCTTTGTTCCTACCTGTCCTTCATTACCAGGGTTTCTACACCTGAGGTGAAACCTAAGTCTTTCACCATCTGCGACATTCAGGAGCTGTGAATTATTTTCCTCCTACTGTATCTTTTTTGTTGCTGTTCGTGTTACCGAAGACCAGAATTTTCTTTCTCAAATGAATACAACCATTTAAAGGTAGTGTCTGAGACCAGATAAGACATATTGTTAAAATTTTCACTTTCTGAAAGCTTTTGAGTGAAACCATGCTTTCAGTAAAATGCGGTATGTCTGGGCTGGGAGAAGCTCTGTAATTATAGCATAACTTTGTGTTCAATACTACATTAAACCTGTATTTACTGTGCAACAGTGGTTTTGCTAACAGATATTGTAGGAAAGAGCTTATCAGCATGGGCTAGGGGATGAAGGAAAAGCAAGCCATGTTTTTCTTCTTTACCTACACATCAAAATCAGCTAACTAGACTGCTCTAGAGGAGTCACATTTTAGCCCAAGTGTAAATGGGGCAGATGTATTTGACAAGACAGTTGGTACCACTTAAAAATAAAAATCACACCTCTCATATCTGCAAAAGCCTCACCCAGAACCCTGAGTTTTGATGTGTCTGTACTCTAGGTCAGCTGATGGCCTGTGAATTGACTCTTGATTGTCTCCCCAGAAAAATTAGACAATTGTACATGTCAGTTATGTAATTGTCCTCTTTTCTCAAAGTATATGTATTCTTTTATGTGGGCACAGGACCTCAGCTATGGATTTGCATATTTCAATATAGAAAACAAATTGCGATAGTGAGATTCAGTAGTCTGGTTCTCTGTAATTGTTCTGCTGGTGGAGGGAAGTCTAAAGTCTCCACTTTACTCCATCCTATACCAATGGGATGAATGGTGAAAGTCTTGCAGGTGATTCATCAGGACCTTCTACAGACTGAACTTCTTTGTCCTGAATTCTTGGTGCTCTTGAGACACCAGTGTTAAGTGTTTTTCTGTTTTGACTCATGGTTTTCTTCAGTAAAAAACAGGAAACAGAATGCAACCTATTTATTTTAGAAGGCTTTATTTTATTTATAAACATTTTCTTAAAATATTAATACGGGAACAATATTGGAGAGTGTTTTCAAAAAAGTCAGAACAATACTGAGGCTAACATTTTTTACATGATTAGATAAATTAGGTTTCTGAGATACTGGCTATAAATATGCAATTTATTTCACAGAAAGTAGACAGTAATAGCATTTAATGGTTCCTTTTCTTGTTCAAGTGATAAAGAAACATCTCACTGTAAGACCAAATGCTGCTTCTGAAGTTAAAGACTGATACCTATTAGCCATCCTCAGCAATTCCTGTGCTCTCTTACCATTTTCTGTCATTGTTAATTTTACAAAGTTTAAGAAAAATGTGACAGAGCTTGGTTTTAAATCTTTGGACACCAGATATTGCATAAAAATGGCCATTTAAATGCTGTGAGATCTGGAAATATGTGCAGTGGTTTCTCCAAAGATCTTTAAACATAATTAAAACTCAAGTACCATTGTGTACTGACTGTTCTGAGTGGTAGGCTTAACTGTGAGAGTTCTCCAAATTAGGGCTTGCTAGATGGAAGTTTAAGAGAATTCAGTGAAAATATTAGATCCCTCAATATTACTGAAATAAATTCCAAGTCTCTCTTGCAGGTTTTAAATGTTTATGCCACAAGTCTTTTTTTCTTGAGTATCTCAGTATTAATAAATTGGGAATGGCAGAAAATGATAAATCAGAAATGACAAATCCCGAAGTTGCCAAGGCAATAATAAACTTCCTGCCTGAAAACATCTACCAAGTGAAGCTATCAAAGGCTAAAATAGGGATAATATTTTAGCTGCCATTAAAAGTCAAAGAGTTTTGGAAGGCTAATAACCTTGAAAATCCTGCTTTTCATGTTTTGGCTGAAAATGAAGTTTGTGCTTTTCAGGGCAGAAGACACTGAAACACATTGGTAGGGGGAAACATGACCTTTTATGAGACTCTGACAAAAGAAGGGATGGAGCATATTTCTAGTGGAAAGTGAAAGGGAAGAAGTAGATCTTGGTTGAAATTTCAGAACTTTGTAACCTACTCCACTGGTAGTTATTTTATACTGTGGCATTTACTTGTTGTATATGCAAAAATTCTTATTTTGAACACAGAAATTTTTGTTGCTGACACACTGCATTCTTTTTCATATTGAAATTACCCAATTGTGTGTATGTACCAGCATCCTGTGAAGCTGTATTAATAGAATCTGTCTTAGAACCATATGCTGTATTTCAAACTGCCTTTTTTTTTCTTTTCCTGGGAATATAAATGGCTAGAGACCTTATCAAATATGTCAGGAAAAAATCTGACTAAATGTCAGGAAGCATTTTGAAGTGTCAAAACTATGTATTATTTGCACCATGAACACTAATAAGGTTTGGAGTTTTTTAATATGTAAATATTAAATGTATAAAAAGGAAAGATGCGGGCAGCAAAATGGAAAGGAGAAAGATGACGTTTATTTTTTTTGAAATACCACAGAATTCACAAATGGAGGACCTGTCTGTGGCTTGCATGCATTCATGTTTGAAATGTAAGGAAAAGACTTTATTACTGACACTTTTTTTAATGTCAGCAATGTCAATTGTTTAAAAATATAGCTGATTAACAATGCTTTCTGAACCTAACAAATTTAGGTTCCTTGAAGTAAAAGATTTATTTCTATCCTCAGATACTTTTCTTAAGGGCAAAAGGAACAGATGGGTATTGCCATGCAGTTAGAAATGCTTTGTCTATGACAGTATAAAACTGTTCTTCGAAATTCCAGTAATAAGCATCAACTTCTCGGACAAAGAAGTTTTACTATAAATTATAGAACATGAACCAGTGTATCAGCAAGATTTTTTTAAAATACTCAATACATTATTGATATTAATCATTAATAGTTAAGTTTTTGAAAATCTCAAGAATGTATTGAGCCCAGAAAGTATTGTAAAAAAAAATGAAAAAACAAACAGCAGAACCAAAGAAAAATTTAGAAAAAATGAAACATTATCAAATAAGATTATTGAAAATTGTAATCAGTGTACTGATGTGTCATTACTATCCAGGAATTTGTCTTTGTAAAATACTTCTGTGACTCTGGTGCTGTTAGGTTACTGCTTTGGGTTGTTTTATCTGTGCAGAGAAAATTAATACTTTGGCCTTGAGATTAGTTATTGTGGATGTGGACTGAATATCTTTCCAATCTGCAGTATTTCTTACAGCATCACCTGAACTGCACCTGTGTGCTCAAATCTGCAGAGTTGTTTGGTTGTGCGGCATTCAAAGCCTGTATACCAAACGCTACCCAGACATGTTACAAACAATATCTAGTAAACCCATGAAATCTGCTGAGCATCTGAAATGCTTTTTGGCTTCATAATATGCCTAAAGGTCTTCTGTTCAGTCCGCAGCAGTCTGAGATCTCTGTGTCCGAAAGCAATTTGAAGCCAAAGAAATTCTTCTCTTGCAATCACATCTCGTACCTGAGGGAGGCTAAAGCTGACTGCCTCTGTAAATCACATTGGTTCTCCTGCACTTGGTGTTTGCTCTTGTTCTTCTTTCTTTCCTTGACAAATGCTACTTTGATAAATTTAGTTTGGCAGGCTTGCTTGAGGAAGAGGCTTTATATTTATCACTCCTTTATATACATGATTTATTTTTCTCAAAATCAACTGCTGGCGTCATTCCCAGTCTCCGCTCTTACTCTGTAAAATTACTTGTGGTAATATGCATCAATTTTAACTGTTTTTTAGAGTTAATGCTGTGTCCCAATCATTACCAGCTATCTGAAAGGGAACTGATTTTTCAAAAGGTGTTGAAACTAGAAGTGGTTAGTTGTGCTGCAGTGTGTGTGTATTGGAGCATGCCTGGTCTGCCTGTGTCTGATTTTGGTGCCCCAATATGAGAAAGACATTGACAAACTGAACAGAGGCCCAGAGGACTTTCCAGGTGTTTGCCTGGAGCATGAGGAGAGGACTGGGAGAACTGTGCTCCTTCATTCTGCAGAGGAGACTAAAGGAGGTCACCGGGTGCTCAGTGAGCATTTTCTGCTACCTAATGGGAGATTTTGAAGAAAGTGGAACTGGGCTCCTCCCAGACATGCATAACAAAAAAAAAGATCAGGTACAACAGGCAAATTGCAAGGAGAGCAGTTCCTATCAAGTGTAAGAAATTTCACAGCAAAGATGATGAGACAGCTTTCTGGGGACCTAGAAAGCAGGGCATACTTAATAGATTGTTAAAAACTCACTCATTAGAGTAAAAAAATCTAAGGATTGCTGTAATCAACCTGAAATGAGTAGTAATTTTACGTTAAAATTTAGTTTCCCTATAATTTATTTTAACTGATAATTTTAATTGTTCTGTGAGGATCTTTAACAAAGGTATGTGGACAGCTTTAGTCACAGTACATATTGTATATTTAGTGACTCAAAGTGCTTATTGGTTCTGTGATTCATAGACCCTTTTAATTATTTTTCATGAACAAGTAGCCTTAGAGGGGCTTTTTAATTACAGTGTAGAATCCATTTTCCTCTCCTTTTGTTTTTAGAAAAATGTTAGCAAGACTTTTTTATTAAAATGGTCCAGTAGCTCTGAAAGAGGTTATTTTCTGTGGCTGTTTATTTTCAGTTAGGGTTATTATGATATTCTTTAAAAACAAAAAGTACCGTGGGAATCCCGTTGAACCCTTTCAAGGAAAAAATTAAATCAAACTCAAAGCAAGAGAGTATATATGAAAATATTTTTATATTATCTACTAACAAGGATATGGGTCATGTGTTAAAAATTTGTGGATATATTCCAGCCATGCAGAAGTTCCCATGCTGAGGAAAAATAGTGGTAAGGAATTAAACTTCAATATTGAGTGAATGCGATTATATTGAGGAATAGTAGTACAAGAACAGAGTTGAAGGAGTTCTTTTACTCATCTTAAAATGTGAGCCTACAGTTTTATTCCCTGACATTTTTTTTGTTTTTAATTCTCAAGACATACATGGTCCACAGGATTAAAGATAATTTATGACCTTCATATTAATGCTTCATTATACTTAGAAGTTCCATTACATTTCTGTGCCAGACCACAGAAGACAAATACATAAAACTAAAAAAAAAGACATCAAATCTGATCTCCAGGTGATGTGTACAGTGTCTTGCCATTCGGCTAAATGAAACAGCACTAATGTCAGAAATGGTTGTTGGTTTTTTTCACTTCATTCTTCAGGTGGAAAGAAGTGTCAGAGTCAGATTTGTGTCCATGACAGAATATAGATCCCTTCTGTCATTTCTGGACCCCACTATGCCTTGATTGTCTTTTGGGTTCTGCACAGCAGTCTCAAATAGAACTAGGTTTTAGAAATAGGATTAGGTCCAGAAAATGTATAGCTCAAGATCAAAAACTTCCTAGGCAATGTAAGCCTGCAAAAACAAAAAGCTGCTTCCAGTCTGTCAGATTAACTTGTCACTTTGGTTGGTTGAACAATGACTAGGTTTTTGACTGCCTTTGGATGCTGAGTTCTTCAGCATTTCAAAGATGCCTTTCATTTTAATTTCAAACACCTTTTGAATCTAGAGGGTGTGATAAGCAGAGGAAAGAGTAAGGCTCTTATTATGGTAATCTGTCAATGAGTGCATCATCATCCAAATTAGTAATCAACCCAAATTTTATCCAAATTTGATACTTTTGACATTGATATGTAACTGCTGTGCTAGTTAAGGCTTTGTCCCAATGGCAGGCGACAGTGAATATCTAGAAGAGTGCCATTTGTGTACAGTTAGGTGAGAGTCATCCATTTCTGTTATGAAATTAAAAATCTGTCAGATATTGTCTATTTGTGTAAAATGTTGTCAGTATTTTTCTCTCAGCTGTTCAGAGAGGAAGCTACTGCCATAATACCATTATTGTCTGATTTGTCTCTGTAGCAAGGACAGCAAGGACTGAGTCATCCATGCCATAACCTCTCCAGCCTCTCTGCTGGTCACTCTGTCTCTTCTCACTATGATATAAGTGAAACTTAGGCTTGTCCCCTGCCAGCTTGACTGACCTCTTCTCTTGTGAGTATCAGAGCTGGTTAGGATCACGTGTGCAGTGGCACTGGATCTAGGTCACTTCTACCCTTCTGCAATGTCCGTGAAGGAAGCATGTACTTGTAATGCCATGGGACATCTTGCTTCTAGGATTACAGTACCTCAGATGGAAACTTACATGGCGACCCCAAATCTTACCAGCCTTGCTTCTCAAACAGTTATTGTTAATAATAATATTAGAACTACATTTAGAACAATAAAACAAATAACAGAATTATCTTTAACAATTCTTTCTTATGGCTGAAACATACAGAATCACAACATTTTGCCAAATAACTATTAAAGAAGGCTGCATCTCCTGCCATGTTGATGTGAATTCTTTGCAAATCACTTGCAGTTAAGCAAACCAAAACAAAAACTCACAGCAAGACCCACTGTCTCCTACTGGGAGCCCAGCACCATGGCTCGGGCTCTAGCTGTGGTTCATCAGTGCTGAGTGGAGAGAGGAATGGTCAGCTCTCAAGAGGCTACTGACTTTGCTGTAAGGGCACGCTGCTTGGTCTTGGTCAGTGTGGTGTCCAGCAATTCCTTCTCTCCAAAGTTTCTCTCCAGTGATATAGCCACCTGGTGCCAGGTATCATGTGCTTCCAGCCCCTTTCTGCATGGGACTCCCAATTAGATAATTTTGGACTATGGCTGCTCTGCCTTTGGTACCTCCAGAGGCTGAGGGCTGTGCAGCCACAAGGACTTGGAGGAGACACAGTCCATCTCTTTCTTCTCACCTCTGACAGTGTCCAGATTGCTGAGTTCTTCTGTGGCATGAGTGGTCCACCAGCACACACATGCTACAAGTTCCCTGCTGTCTCTCCCTCCTAGGAGGCTGGGACTGATGCTGGTATTTCTTGTGAGCTTGAAGAAATGTTAAAAAAAATGTTTAAGACCCTGTACAGGACATTTCAACTGATCTCACATCCTCTTACAGTTGTGTTTTGACTGCATGTTGAACTTGTTTTTTCATAAACAATAATTTTGAATCCATCTTCATGAAATTTGGCAACCCTTTTGATTCCAGGACTTTCTCCGTTTGTCAGTACGTGAAATTTTTTAGATGCAGTGATTCTTAATTTTCTGACTTGAATTGAAATTTCACAGATGTCACCTAATAAATTTTACTCTTTTTCTGTGCAACTAGAAGTGCTGTTAGTCACAATGTTGGCTACTGTGCAGTGCAAGAAGTTTTCTGAATTTGGACTCCTTTCTCAGGAGGGTAAGTAACAGGCAGCTGGATGAGAGGAAATGTCATTTATTCCACCACAGTACAGAAGTCCTGTGGCTATGAGCTGAGGGGAGATCTACTATGGCTTAAAAATAAGCTTCCCCATTCATGTAGAATTAAACATCAGCAAATAGTAAACAAACTGAATATATATTAAAGCCTCTTCTCCTATGGCATCTGACTGAAATTAGGTTTTACTCTATTTAAATCCATTTGCTAGGGTAGCCTGCAGCTATGAGAAAAAATTAAAGTTCTTTATTGTTATTTGATGAGAAATTCATGCCTTTAATTCCAGAAACTGGAATAGCTGACCTCTCTGTGGAGGTCAACAAATACATAAGGCCAAATAATAGATCATATCAAGGATGATAATTGCTATCAGCTCCCATTTATAAAAATACGTGCTCACTAACATTTTTAAATTTGAAATGCCATTCCAGTAAAGAGATTCATGGGGCATTTTATTTCCATGCATGAGAAGTTAATTGGGTAATTTTACAATGGCATATAAAGATGGTTGATTCTAATGTAAGCTAAGGAATCTTGGCTTGTGTAACTCAGTTGTAGTGGTTAATATACCCAAAATTCCAACTACCCATTTTTGCACTCCTCTTAAGTCTGATAGTCCTTTATGTGGATACCAAATTTCTGAATGCACAGCCAGCTTCTGAGAAGATTCTGCACTCCTGAGAGACTCTCTAGCCTGTTTTCCAGTCAGTATTATTTTGCAAACCTGAGTTCAAGCACATTCCTTTAAAAATATCGAAAAAAAAAGTTAAGAAATCTTGCCTTATACAACTACTTAAGGAAAGCAATGCTTCAGGCAAAGTAGGACAATAGGAAAAGACCAGCTCTTTCTTGGGAGGTTTGAGCCATGCAGACATCACATTTGTTATCTTACAATCAACATGATGTGAATAGAAGTCAGATGTTCATTAATGCAGTCAGTCCATCTAAGCAAAGCTTGTACTCTTTGAACTCATCTGTTCCATTTGTTTGAATACTTTAGTACTCTTCATATTATTGAAAATGTCACGTTTTTCCAACAACAGGCCACGATGGCCAGCATATCAGCCTCCAAGTGCATTCACTGCTGGTTTTCTTTCCTTGATGCTATTGTGGTATTTGCTTTCAGGCATTGTTAGGGTATCAGTAATACTATTATATGTTTTCCAAATGTGAAGGAAAGTACATGTTCAAGAAGAATCAAAATGCAATATTTTAATATTTCTGCAAAATGAGAGTCAGAGGGACTTCATAGTTAAAATTTGAACTACTTTTATGTAATTACCTTTAATTTGAATCATCTGTAGGGATAAATCCTGTGCATTAGGGCCAAGGCACCCTGGTCTTTCATGAAGGCATTTCCCAGAACATAGCGTTACTCAATTATGGCATTTAAAATAGAGATGAATAATTTTTTTCTTAAAACCTGGTGTTCAAAGCATTTAAGAATTCAGAGCAAGTTAGGCAAGGAAAGGCATAGTACATAATTTGAAAAAGAATATTGTGACTTACCAGATGAGAATCCAAAGTAAAAGAAAATGGCAATCAAGACACTTTTTTCCTTTTCTCCTCACCAAAGGTACATAAGTAAAGTTTCAGGAGTAACACGATTCTTCCTCTCTGCTGCATAAAGTGAAAACGGAAGAAGTACAGAAGTTGTGTTTATATAACATGTTCTGTGGAAAGGGTAGCTTGAAGCTCACCCGCTGTAAGATGAAGTCTAGGAAATTACTGCCAGCTCAGCAAACATGTAGAAGAGATATGAGACAGAAAATTAAATGTACTTCATGCTTACACTGACTTTATCTCTTCATATCCTCAACTTACGACTCATCAAGTTTGTTTGTTGGTTTTTTTATTATTGTTATATTATTTCTGTTTTCTTCTTTCCATTAAAGAAAAAAAAGAAAAGAAAATTAGCATGTTTTGTGCTAGGAAGTCACATATCCTGAAGGTAGCCAATTGAAAATATGTGAAAAATAAAAGCATATATTAATATCTGTGTGTTAACCTGGAATAGTTATGTTAAGATGTGACTGAATTTACATGAGTGAATGTTACAATAAGTAAAGCAAATATACATAAGTAGTATGTATAGATGTGAATCTGTTCACAGATGTGAATGCCTTTTTCCTTTAAAACATGTTTTTCTGAGTGTGCTGGTATTGCAGATGTACTGAACTGGCACATAGCTTCATCACAATGAGCTGATAGCATCAACTTTAACATCTGAAATGTGTAGTCAAGCATGTTATTCCTTTTATCCTGATGGACTTCTGTCTCTGAGCTGCATGTATTCGTGGGGAGTGGTTGATAGGGGCTGTTGGACACACCAGTTAAATCAGTAAGCATCCAAACATTCTTACCTCTGGACAGTGCAATTATCTGCAGCTGTGTTCACTCTGATCTTCATTAGTCCTTCGTGTTTCATGTTTGTAACATTTATTTACACAGGAGAACAGAAAAACTCTCCCAACTAATTAGAACACGCTTGGATGTATGCATCCTTAATTGCCCCAAATATTCAGTAAGTCATGTTTTTTTCAGTAAGGTTCTGCCTTTTTGGGTGAAGAAGTTAGGGGATGGTGCATGGCTGGAAACCTAATATTTGCCTTAAATCCTAGGATTTTGTGTAGTTCCCCAACCCCACTTCCCTGCAAGAAAAAAAGAAGAACTTACTGGAGGAGAACATAAAATCCATTGAAAATGTTCAAGTTATAGTTCAACTTTCTTAAGGGATTTTCTGAAATCAAGGAAAGTAGGAAATATAAAAGAATGGCTGATTTAGCTAAGACAAGAATTTTAGTGGTTTTGTGTCTTGAAATTACATCTTGATAGTTTCATTTAATTCTTATGTTCTGCATTATGAGAGCAAGTGACTAATCTTTTCCTTGGTAGTGGTGAATAGGAAAAAGATAAGTCACTCATACTGAGGTGTTGGTGAATAGCAGTTTGTGATTTGATTAAATCTTCCTTCAACTGTCACTTTTCCAAGCTGAAGAAACTTAGTCTACATAGGGTATTGTACTTTTTCTTTTCTGTACAAAAGGCCTTTCATTGCCTTTTCAGTTGCCTTTCTATGTACCTTTTCTAGTTCCACTGTGTCATCTTTGCAATGAGAGACCAGAATTGAGGACGCTGGTCCAAATGCAGCATATTTTGGATATATTCTCTGTCCTCCTGCTGGCAGTAACTAAATTCTTGTTGGAGCTGAACTTTGTATCTTGTTAGCTCACTTAGTTTGTAGATTTCATTACCCTGTGCTGGGAGCTTTCCTAACTGAATTTATAAAATCTTTGGTGACAGGAGGAGCAAGAAAGGAAAGGAGAAAAAGGGTAAGCATGCATTTCAGCTGAAATATTCAGGGAGTTTCATACTCTTTGTAACGTGTAAGGTTAGAGTTTGTTTGGAAAACAACATTTGTGATTATGAGCCTATTCATCACAAAACAGAAAGGGGTTGGGGGTGTTCCTCTGATTCTGATTTTTAAATCTCACTGAAAACAGAAGCAGCGTGGTGCTTTTTGTCATGTAACAATTGTTGACGTTTTAATTATCTTTTTCTATATCTATTCCACAAAGATTCCGGGCATTGTTGAATATTTCCAGGGGGTAACATGAAATAGAAAAGGAGTTATGAGGTACAATGCCCCATTCAGCAAGTTTCTGCCAGGAAGACCTGCCACACCACACTAAGCAGTTTTGTGTGAAGGTCTGTCTTGGTGTAAACCTTAGCTATTTTCTAAGAAATTGGTGTTGCAGGCTGTCATTTTAGCTGGAAAGTGGCAATAAGAAACACCAAGAGTATGTAAAAGATTAGTATGATTGTCTTTCTCATGGTAACATTAATCTATCATTGATTTTGAGTAGCAAAGGAATTTTCTTCTGGGTTTGTAGGATGGATGTTAAAAGGAAAATTTATTTACTAATATTCATAGTATTTCTAGTGGTGAATTCATTGGATTTTCTTTTCATAAACTTTTATGAGTAAATAGGTCATTTATAATCACAAGTATTAATGAATTAATAAGTGTGTCTTTCCGAATTCAGCATACAGATCTAAGCATGGAATTGCAGTAATTCATGCTGTTACTATAAAAGTAGTCATATAGTAGTCAACACAGAGCTCTGGCCGCAACTATGGAAATCAGGCTTATTAAGTCCTTTGTGATGATCCTGCATAAAATTTTACTGCATAAGATCTTGGCAATGCTTTGTCAAGCTTATTTTTTAAATGTCCCAAACTGCTGTGCTTTTACAAGCATTTCCCATGACTGACATCACTGCATACACTTTTATTATTTTCTATGTCATAAGAGGCATAGAGAGAAAGGAAAATAAACCTTTTTAATTTTGTTAGTTCTTCTCTGGAGCAGGAGACTGCCATTCCAGTTTTCCTGTTTCCTGGGCTGGAACTGTCCACATTACTCTCATCGGTTCCCAGGACCTGATTCTTTCCACCTTGCTCCCTCCCTTGCTCTAAAAAATTGAAAGGTACAATGGGATTTTTTTTTTTTTAATTTATTTTCTTTTGTCTAATTAAGTTTATGATGGTGCCTCAGTGTATGCATGGGGAAACCTTTTCAGGGCGTACAGTTAGTGCATGAGAAAACCTGGGAGTTCCCCCTGTTCCCCTCACTGCCTGGTTCTCACCAAGTCTTCAGGTTCTGTCCTTGGCCTTGTGGTCCTGGCTTATTGGCTGCCTGGGTCCTGACAAATGAGATCAGGGACTCAGACCTTGGGTACCTTATATATGGAGTTTCTTAGGTCTATGTGGTGCTTTAATAATTTAAAAAATTCTCAGAAGCTTTTACTTTCTAAAAACAATTAAGCTGATCTCAAATGATCCAATATGCTGCCACATTCAGAACATTATATATGTACCGTACTCTGAAAAGATTGTGCATCTTCAAGAAAGGGGATTTATTTTATTTTTCATTAGTGATGAACTAATTTCTGGGAGACCATATGTTCCCCACCACTAGCACCACCTAAATTTTTCCTTATGGTTCATTCTTTGCTAGTTGTCATAGCTGGGCATTTTGTGGTTCTATAGGCTATTGTTTTGCATGTAATTGCATGAAATTAGCTGAATACTTGATGTGTTTGTGTATGAGTCTGTGTCAGTGTTCATAATATACCATATATAATATGTGTAGAAATTGAAAAATAGTCCTGTTTTATGAAAAACTGCATTTGTCATTATACAGGACAAATACAGTACAGATTAATGTTTTTGAGATGAAGCAGTATATTCATTCCCACTTCTGTTGAGTTTAAAAGCAATTAAAATTCCCGACTTTTCACGACATCGCTGGACATACACAGCCAGTCAACACTTCTGAAACATGGGGTCTTCATTTTTAAATGGCTTTGAGCCTTGTGTCAGTGTCCTAATTCTCCTGTGAATTGCCTGGATAATTATTTTCATTTTCAGACACCTCACAAATGCCATTTGACCAATGAAATATGTTAAAAAGTTAACTTGCATTTGGCTGTATCTTCTCAAAGGAAATAGTAATGACTGTTCTGGGTACCTTTTAGTCTTTTTACGTAAATCTTCTTTGGTACATAAAAAGTGTTTGCGGGAAATAAACCCAGGTCATATTTTCTACTATAGTACTAGGCCAGCATTTCTAGGAGTAAGAAGCACAAAATTGTGTTGATGATTTTTCTCTCATGCTCTAAGAATAGCAGCTAGTCAAACACTTACTCTGACAAATGTAATGTTTACATTGGTGTGTGAACTTGCATAATTCTATGGCTTCTGCTTGGGCAGTTACTCATCTCTTGAAGGTGAATAAAAATAGTTCAAGTAATGTGTTACACAAAACCTTTCACATAGCCCAGGCAACTTCCTAGAGTCCTCTTTTTCAGCTACAGAAAATCTCACTAGATTTTATTTACTGGCTTTCTGTCTGTAACATAGTATCACTCCCAGCACTCCGAAGTCTCATTAAACTTGGCATAAAATTAAAAAACAATGTTACACAACAGCAGAAAGAACTGCAAGACGTTTGGGGGGTGTGGGAGGTTAAGGATTTGTTTTTGAAGTTCATTTAATCAGAAAAAAAAAACCTGGTATCTTATCCGTAGTAGTGTTTGATGCAAATACAGACTAAGAGAAATCAGAAACAATGTTGAATTCAAACCAAATAAACCAAGATAATGCAAATACATCTACTCTACTCTTCAGAATAGTAAGTAAAGTTAACTGTATGTTAAACATAATTAGTTGTGATATTTGTCAAATGTATATAGCTATCTTTGGATACAATGTCATTTTTAGGGCATTCAGAAAAAGCAAATTAGAAGAATAGTTATTTTTTGGTACTGACTATATTTTTAGAATTTTCCTTATGCTGATAGTTCTTTCATTCAGTACAAATTCTTTTCTACAGTTTAAGATTCAGAAGTTAGTAAAAACCATATTGACAGAATCCTCCCTCAGGACCAATCCTTGTCACAATCTATGGTATTGCCAGGGACAGAGAAAGTTTTTATTGACTGCTCTGTCCCCAAAAATAAGAGACTAATGATACATGGGAAACTTCAATAGAGTACCAATTGATAAGGGATGCCAGATCCATCTCCCAGGTATCTCAGGAGAGCTTACAGAAAATGCAGGATTGTGTCCAGAGCTGGGCATTCCAGGGCTGGGGGGGAAAGTGTGCAAGCAATGCTGATCCAACATGAACCTTGGAGACTGGAGATTTTGCCTACTTACTTTTCAGTTTATATAAATGACTTTTGATGTCTGAAGTAACTCCAAAGCTGCAGTGAAGTCTTCTGCCTTTTTGATTCTCAAGGAGTTTTGTAAGTCTCTCTTCCCTTTGTCACAGGCCACTGGAGAAGACTTTTCCGTGGGCACGGCTGTTCACAAGTGCTGCATAGACCACAAAGCAACACGAGCTTCCTTTCATTGACATTGTGCTGGTTGATCCATGGCTTTGCTGTCAGAAGAGTTAGACTTGTCCTTAAGGTCTACTGAGGGTGATTAGGCCAGCAAAACTTTACAGCTGTCATGAAACACAATGCCTGATGATACAATGTGGTCTGCAGGCTGAGCAGCACAGGGAGAGCGCTTGGGAACATGCAAAGGTGATTTTGCTGCCTGGCTGCTGTAAATAGTACTGGTAAAGGAGTGGTGAATAAGGTATGGTGGAGTTCTGCCAGGTCTTCTCAATATGTTTCACAGCCACTTTACATTCAGATGGTGAACAGGTTTTTTTCCATTTCTAATGGTAATGGATTCCTGACATCCTCAGGGGAATTTTTAAGTTAAATTAAAAGATTAGCATGTCTTTTAGAAGCTTTGCTCTTCAAAGTCTTCCTTCAATCATCTCGTTAGTATTGTACATGCAAAAGTGAGAAAGAGGAAATATGGATACATGCACTTAACTGGCTGATCTGTGTAATAGTGTTACTTTCATGTGGCTATAATCAGGGTAGGGTAGTTCTGTTCCTTCAATCTCCCTATTTCAGTGTTTCTAGGGATCAGACATCCAAGACAAGCAGGAATGTTTACACTTTCCCATGCTAAGATGCATTCTTGCTTATTCTCTTATTGTCTATTGGAACAGCAAAGGATATTATCTATCATTCAGTGATACACTCACTACTTTGGAGATTAAGAGGTGTGTAGCTTTGAAGCATGGAACATTATTAAGACAGCATGTTTCTGTTTCTTGGAGTTGGGTGCTGTTAATGATTGCTAAGATTTGAGGAATCTGAATGGGTCTTACATTTTACATTGCTACTTGGATGATGCACATGCATGGTACTGGTGTGTATGAAAGCTTTAGTGGCTGGTTTAGTATTGTCAGTGCAGTTACTGCAGTACTTCAGAGTGATGCAATCTGGAATACTGACATGATGGCAACAATCACAATATGCAAATCCCCATGTTCAAATTTTGAGAACATGAACGTAGTAGCTTGTGCTAGTGACCAGAACAGGAGCTCAAAGGAAAAAGCATTAATTTTCTTTTATCAGTGCATATTAATAGCATGATTTTTATTCAGTAAAGCCACAGCTGCTTTAAAAGTTAGTCAGTGTAAATGTCAGTTTTGCTTTGAACTAACATGGTTTTGCTCTCCCTTTGGTTCAAATGTTAAATATTTTTTTACCCGACTCATGATTGCAGGAAAGTTGTTTGGCATCACAGCTAACAGTGAAAGATTTGAAAAGCCAGTAGGTGTATGAAATGTCAGATACTGAAATTGTGAAATTGTCAAAACTTGTTTTGATCAAAACAAGGTGGAGGATAAAAATAATGTGATAGAAGTGGACAGTGTAATGAATAGCTGCAATATTTGCATCTAATAGATTTCAAAATATTTGAGAAGGCACTGTGAGTCAACAGAAAATAGAATTTAATTTGATTTTCATTGAATGTTGCTTCTTTGATCCGAACTTTTCATAACTCATGGATTAAAGACTGCTATGTCTTCATTTTCTGTGATGAAAGGAAATGATTTCTCCCCTGACGTCGGAGATCACAAGAATTAATTTTCGCCTCTTTTTTTTCTTTTGGTAGAATGCACAAAATGAGAAATTGGAATGCCTGGTTTTAGTAAGGAATTTGGATGAGCCAGTCTGATTTTTTTTCTCTTTCAAAGTTTTCATTTTATTGAGAGAAGGAAGTAGATAATAAAGGAGTTGAACTGGTCAGAATGTTGGAAAGAAATAAAATCGAAAATCCTTTTCCTTTTTCTCTTTTTTCTTACTTAGTAAAGATCTTATATGTTTGAAAGCCAGAGTACTTTGTTCCAGCCATCAGCCAGGCTTACAAAGATATTACTGCTTACTTCTTCTTCTAAGCAAACATGTTACCCAAAAAGTGAGATGCACTTCAGTGTCTGGACTAGCTTAGAGGGTTTTTTCAATTAAATTCTAACGTATTGTTTTCAGTAAAATCTCCTGCTTAATTATGGATACAACAAATAATTACAGACTCTTAAATATGCATTCTTTGTAAGATTAATTTCCACAGCCTGGAATTATTTATTTGTATGTTCATGAATTCTCTCATTTAAACTCTGCCCTTACAGAGAAGGATTAAAGGTAACTCTGTGGCTATTAATAGCAATGTAAAGAACTCTATTAGTGAATTTGTTCCTAATTAGGATTCACTCTTTACTACAGTCCAGTGAAGAAAAATACAGATTCTTATGCTCTGCAGTTCTCTCTTTCAGTTCATCAGTAAAAACTGTCAGCATCAATGAACATGTTTCTGTGTCTCTACAGCATCTTGGCTCATGGATTCCCCTTTTTATTGCTTCTTTTATATCATCATGATGCATTCTTTATTCTCTTTCTCTTTTTTGAGATAACAGTGCCATCCTTTCAAGTTATACTTACTGGTAGTAAGGAACCTAGTTTCATCTGCAGAATCAGAATCTGATGTCAGTGAATAGAAATAGGTTGATATAATTAAGGAGAGAACTAAAACTTTATTTCATTATCTGTAATGTGGGCGTACCTTCTTAAACAAATCATAGTACAGTTTTAATGCCTTAAAGATTTAATCTTTTAGATGTCAGGACTCTGTTCTGCCTATTAACTCCGTTTATTCTGATTGGAAGCCTATAATCTGCAACTAGATATTCTGAACATAAGGATGTTTTGTCCTTGCTAAGCTTCTGAAAGTCCTGAATATTTTCTACCTCAGTAGAAGTAAAATCTTTACTACATACCACAATCACTTTTATGATTTCATAATTATTACACAAAAAACAACCAACCAAAAAAAACCACCCCAAAACCAAAAAATAGCAAAACACACACCCCACACTCCCCCCTCTGCCAAGTCTAAATTCTCTGTCTTATACTCTCTGCTTATTTAATGCTGCCATGACTACCTATGTGTGGTACATTACACTATTCCAGTTCTGGGATTTATATTTTTGTGTGTCAGAGGTGCTGGAAATTTTGAATTCTTTATGTACCTGTGCATAAGGCAGCCCACACAATGCAATCTCATGAATAAACTGAGCTATTTTAATGCTTAATTTGCTTCATTACCTTTCTGCTGTGACTGTTTGTATATATGGATTCAACATACTGAATTTTTTATAATATTTGATGTAATTTCTGCTTTGAAATAAATGCATGTTTGTGTAGCATATAGTTGTTCCTTCTAGTCACTGAGGCACCATAGTGGTGTTCATTTTTGTTCATTGGAAAAAATGCTCAATATAAGTTCTGATATTCCTCTGTGGGAAAAAGTAGTATTTTCTGTAATGCATTAAACCCAACTAATTAAATTAGAACTGCATCATCTGTGTGCTTTGTAACCAGTGAACATATGGGTCTCACCACATCTTGAAATGCAGAACCAGAAGGTGAATGATGATGTCTGAGAGGAACTGTGCATGCTTAAATTGATGAGCTTATGTTGGTTAACATGTAAGGAAAAACTTACTTGGTGGGGAGTTTGTAGACAGTTTTATATCAATAAATGTTTTGTATTTTCTTTGTTCTTAGTTTCTTAACAGTTATGGATACTAGAATATCTGTGTCATATCACAGGTTTCTGAGATCTAGAAACAAGCAGGGCTAGAGAATTCCTAATGTGTAATTTAGGTGATTCTGAAAATGGATAGTGAGTGAGTGTAGAGAAATAATAGCTTCAGAAAGTCTGAATTTGATACAAGTTGTGTATCCCCTTATTAACTTGCTGTATTACTGACTTGTACAGCATGGAAACTGGAAGAACCAAATCAGACACTAACAAAACAGAAGAAGCTGGGGAAATCAATAGAAAATATAAAAAGTGTGGAGATGGAGACTTCTGCAGTCTGATACTTTGCTGTCTTCTTCCATCAAAGTATGGTGATTTTGACATGGGTAATCCTGTGAAAGCTGGAGCCAAAAATGTTTCTGAAAATGGTTCAGAAAACTTCGTCGTTCAACACCAAAGATAACATGGCTCAGCTGCTAAGACAGCTCTGCTGCTTTGTTGTCTCTTCATGTAACTTCTTCTCATCCTTATCCATATCCATATTCTGTAACAGGTTTTATAAACTCTGTTCCTGTGTGTACTACAACTCTTATACAGGGGAATATTTAATCTTCCAGTTAATGTGTATATTTATTTTGGATTTCTTAGAAAAAAGGGATCCTGCTTTCTTCTTGAAGTTTGGGTTCTTGGACAAGTGGTTCATATCAGTTCTTAGGCAAATCTGAGTGATGTTTGAATGTGAGCAAGATCTGAGACCCAAGCAGTGCTGGGTGTGCTGATCAGTGTCTCTGAGAGCATCACTTAGTTGTCATGAATGCTTTGATTGATATGTTCAGAATTGCCATGGAGACTTTTAGCCTTATATAACCTAATGCATCATATACTTACACCTGGCTCTGGAAAACATGTGATTTCTGAAATAGCTTACAATAGGTGTTATCTGAAAAATAGCTGCCCAATATGTCATTAGATGTAGGAAATTTTGAATGTTTTGTTTTGTTGTTGGCTCTTGTGGGTTTTTTTCTAAATAAATGTTCTAATGCATATGTTGCAAGGAAATGTCAATGAAAAGGGCATTTGAACTTTAGAACATCTACACTTGGTATTTGACTGTAAGTGTTTTATTTACCCTACTGTCGAGAGAACCTGTTAGCCAACAAGATTAGCCAAAAACATTCCACTCTGCAGTACTGTAGCAGAATAATAGTAAAAGGTACCCAACATTTTGCAGGAAGGATTGCAGGAAGGGTTGAGAAATGTAACCCTTGTTCCAGAGCATATCATGTAAATGCATGAGAAATAAATAGTAAAAAGAGAAATGGTGCCACATAAAGATGGACTTCCTTTCTTGAGTTAACACAGCAGTTACATGAATAGCAGAGAGGGAAATTAGAAACCACTGGGCAGACTCCTATTTGCTGTGATCTCCTTTAGGATAACCTGTTGAGTACATGAACGCAGCAACTACATTCAAAGCAACTGTGATTTTATTTGTCTGTTAAAAAAAAAGTATTATTTCTACTGCTGCAGTACCTCTGAATGGGTAGGAGCATGTTCAAAGACTTAATGGCTTTGGTTTTGCAGTATCATCATGTGGTTTTTACACTTCCTTATCTGGAAAAGGGGGAAATATTTGATCTTAAAAATACTTTAGGAGGTATCAAGAGCAACAAATCTACCTGCTCTAAGCATGGGGAGAGGAATCATCCATGGTCCCATTTTATTTGGTAATGATTTTATCAGTGCTAGAATGCCGCTATTGTAACTGTTAGGCTAAAAATGTAACTCAGCCCTTGGATTTCACTAGCCTGTAGGAAGAGAAAACAAAATACAGTGGTCACCAGGTTACCTGGATATATTACAAGTATTTGATATCAGGTGTAAAATAGAATATAATAGTGCATATATGCATATAACAACACTTGCATAAAAATGCATATAAAAGAGACAGATGAAGGAAATGTAAACACTTAACAATATTTGTGGTGTTTTGTAAAGCTGCTTTTGTTTTAACTGAACAGAGTTAGGAATAGAACGAACAATTATGTTCCTTGCTTAAACATTAAGGCTGAGGTTTTTTATCTCCTGACATTTTCCTTAGTACTTTTGGTTAAGAAGGTAGTTAGTGTGTGTCACAATCACAGTCCGCAGATATTAAATAGCAATATTTAGTAAGTAGTACAGATGTTGTACCAATAAAGTATTAGCTGGTATTAATTTAAATGTACAAAATTATTTGTCTAGAATATGGATCTTATTTATAGAATCAGAGAATGATTTTGGTTGGAAGAGCCCTTAAAGATCATCTAGTTCCCTCCCCCCTGCCATGGCAGGGTCACCTCCCATTCATGAGGCTGCTCAAAGCCACATCCAGCCTGTCCTTGAACATGACCATTCATGAACATGAGATGGGGTGTCCATTTCTCAGGAGGCCAACCTGTTCCAGGTTTNCATGACCCAGGTGCAAAACCTTGCACTTCTACTTTGTTGAACTTGATGTTCACACGGTTCCCCTTTTCAAGCCTGTCCAAGGTCCCTCTGGCTGGCATCCCTTCCTTCCAGCGTGTGCCTGCCCGACACAGCCTGATGTCATCAGGGAGCTTGCTGAGGGTGCTCTCAATGCCACTGTCCCTGTCACTGACAGAGGTGTTGAACAGTATCAGCCCCAATACCGACCCCAAGGGACACCATTGGCCACAGGTCTCCATGTGGACCAGGAACTGTTTCCCACAACTCTTTCCATGCAGCCATTCAGGCAGTTGTTCATCCACCAAGTGGTCCATCCATCAAACCCATGTCTCTCCAATTTAGAGTCAAGGATATCATGTGAAACAGTGTCCAAGGCTTTGCATGAGCACAGGTAGACAATCAATGGCTCTGCCCTTATCCACCAGTGCTGGAACTCCATCACAGAAGGTCACCAGCCATGATATCCCCTCTGTAAAGCCATGCTGGCTCTTTTTAGTCACCTCTTTGTTTTCCATGTGCCTTAGCATGGTTTCCAGGAGAATCTGCTTCATAAGCTTGCCTAGCACAGTAAGGCTGACTGCTTTGTATATCCCCAGGTCTCCCACTTTCCCCATTTTAAAAATGGGGATTATAGTTTCCTTTTTCTAGTCATCAGGAACTTCACCTGCCTGCCATGATTTTTCAAGTATGATGGATAGGGGCTTAGCAATTTCATCTACCACTTCCCTCAGAACTCACTGGATTTAATTTAATGTTAAATTTTCCTTATCCCTGATTTATCATCTTCTATTGTTACACCTAGCCCAAAAGAAATGTCTTAATTCGTACCAGAAAGATGCAACCTACATAGCTGTGTATAAAGGGTTCTCTCTTTTAAAGGTGCCTGATGTCTCAGAACTTACAGCACTTAAGTAAATGTAGTTCTTTTGACTGAACCTAGTCCAAACATTTCTTATGCCTTTTAAAAAATAAGTGCAAGTTCACAGTATTTTTTAATAATGTTCATTTGAAACTTTAAAATAATTTGCAATACTTTTCTTTCTTTAGACATTTCAGGATCACTTTATTTTTCAAACACAGGTTATATTTTTCACACATTTTGCAGCACTTCCTTGTGTTAGAAAGATATGCTTTTTACCTTGGTATTCAGGTCCATTTTTTGGGGTCTGAGCCTCAAGTATCTGTATATGCAACTTACATTTGCTTTGCCAAAAATGAAAATATTGGCCCTACAATAATAGGTCTCAGTATTAAAATATGAGTTTTGGCTATAAAGCTTACCTGTATAGCTTTCTTTTCACTAATGGCCCAGAAAATGAAGCAACTATTTGTTCAGTACTATCTGATAGCATTTTAAAAAGCAATATATCTGATGAGATTCATAGTATCTTTCAATGCATACACCAGAGGTCTCTTGTGCTTAACATCTCTTCTCACCAACCATGTTCTTTTGAATGGCGGAACTGCATTTTTCTTTGAATCAAAGCCAGCCAAGATGACCTCCATAGGATAGCAGCAGAAGGGGGCACTTGATCTGTCGTTCTAGTGCTTCTCTGTGCATCCTGCCAGCTGCACTGGAAAAATTCCCCTTTTTACATCTTTACATCTAAGGACCACTTCAAAATACTAGGTACAAAACATTTCATTCCTACTGCCACAAATACTACAGTTATAAGAAAGGGATTGAGGATTATAAGGATGAGATGTGAGGGCTCTTCAAAGTGAATTAGTGATGTGGATGACAATCAAAGAAATGCTTTAGTACTTGAGGCATTGTGTAATTGACCTGAGCAGAACTTCTGATACGTTGGGGTGGTGGGGGAAGGAGGAAAGAGAGAGGGAGAAAAGTAAGAAGGGAGGGAGAGAGAGGGGGAGAGGGAAAGGGAGAAGAAGTAAAAAGTATTCATGTCTTGTAAACCCCAGAAGACATTGTGAAAGGAAGGTCCAGCAAATATAGAAAAACTACTTTGTTCCTCTTGTCTTGATGTTTGGATCAGATTTTCATTATATTGTCAAAATCACTATAGAAATAATTATTGAAATATATAAATTTAAAATAAGTATTCCATACATTTTTTGATAAGATGCTAACTCAACTTAAAATGCTCTGAAGGAAAGCCAAAAGGCAAAATGAAGCTTCAAAGGCTAAGCATCAACAAGTCTTTTGAAGGAGTGAATAATTTTGCCTTTATCTTTGGTTGGAAATTTGTGGTAGCTGTACTGAATCTTGCCTGCAGTTTGTTACTTGAATGACTGAGACAGACAATTTCTCCCCCACTTTGCTCACCATTGTGTTTTGCAAATCTGTTTGGAGATGGTTTGCTGCTCTCAGCACTTCTACAGTAGCACATACTCTGCTACTGTAGTTTACTGCTGTAAGGTAGTTACTGACTTACTGAGGAAAACAGTCCTCTTCAGAATTTCACCTTTAGCCTTTCATTAATACTTCTGTAAGTCATGCCTCTCTTACGCATTAAAAATAGCAAAGCTAACTATGTCCAAGGGAAACCTATACCACAGATGCAGAATCATCTGAACTGAATACACAGGAGAGGGACTGGCCCACAAGCAGTAAAACACAGTGTTGTGGTACTGAGTACCTTGTGGGATGTACCTTGTGGGATGGCCAAATTCTCTTTTAATAGTTGGTATTGCTGGGAGTAAATACATTACAGGCATGACAGGCCTAGCTGCTCTGCAGGTTATGCAACAGCAAAGAAAACTTTCTGTTTCCTTGTGTTATTAGCTAGCAGATCTGCAACAAGAAACAGAACTGGAGCAGCAGCCGTTTGTGCCAAAAACAAGAGCTAATGGTCTTATAAGGACAAAAATTTAATAGTCTTTGCTTGAAAAAACATCTGCAGTATTGTATTTTGGCACACTGAAATAATTATCTCCTTCAAAAGTGCTGGAAATACCTGAGCTAGAGATTTCATGGTGTTTGTTTTTTTTTTTTTTTTTTTATTTGCACTTGTTTAATTTAAGGAGGGGGGAGGGCGTATCTCATTGCAAACATTAGCTGTAACCTCTGCTCCTTCACCTTTGCTCCTCATGCATTCTCAATTTATGGTATTTATTAATTTCTTTTTGGACTGGAAGGCAGATAGATGGCTTTCTTTGAATTCTAAAATAAGTGACTTTGATTAAATTAATCTTTAATGGTAAAATAACTGATGGTCTTTGTAAACATGTAACATTACATTGTTACATTGTTTACTTTGAATTTAGTTAAACACCTCTCTTGAAAATGATCCTATTATGCTAATGTGAATGTGTAATTATTGTTAAATCATTTAATTATTTATTAGAAAAGTGCTTAGCTACAGTTTGCTTTTATTCACTGTCTGGAATACATTAGTCCACTAACCGCATGAATGGCTCAGTTTTAGATGTCTAATAAATGGACAAAAGTTTAATATAGAGAACCAAAAATGAGGTAAAACTCTCTTTTTGTATTTCCCACGTGCCCATGCAACATTTTAATGAAACGAATCTGAAAAAATTGTATTCTTAAATATTAAGATAAAGTATTCTTTTAATTAAATTACTTAAATATGTTGTGATGCAGTGCAAGCAGAGGTCATTTAACTTAGAGCAATGAATAATTAAAAGGCAACCATGTATTCATTTTAAACCTGTAGGTTCATAGCAATTACTTTCTCTGTTAACAGGGTTTGCTGATTCATAACTTCTGTTTGTTAGTGGCGTAAACTCACCATGGGCTATCTCATGTGATGTATTCTGCCCAGTACATCCAGATGGAAAAGGTCAAATTGAGTTCCAAGAAGCCTTCAACAGGGTCAACAGCAAAATATTCTGTGCTCTCTCATTCTTGGTACAATGTCTATCGTACTCTTACTTCCATGTGTGGGGTGCACCTCCCAGCTGAAAGTTTGTAACAATAATCCTAATTACCTATAGGATTGTTATCCAGGCAGATAGTTCAACCTATTGCATAAACAGAACCTCTTTCAGGACTTAGTAGCAGAAAGAGTATTGTAGGTATGACTGAAAAAAAGTCTCTTGTGTTAGCAGGCTTTCCATTTTTTGAGTGTAAAAAGCAGAGAATGCTATCACTTCATCTAAAATTTGCTTTAAATATTGTATTTGTTCAATATTTAAATTAAAATATAACTTAATGGATTGTGCAATTTAAGGTCATGTTTTGAAGCCAAAAGGACTGGTTAGAAGAGTCTACTAAGTTAAATTCTCTAGTTCTATTCAGCTCTGTTGAAACTGTATTTTAATAAATGTCCAACAGGAGTTAGTACTTCCAGATGTAAATTTGTTGCACATTTCATTTGGGCTTAAATGTGACTTTGGAGCTATAACCTAAATGGTGCTGAAATACTAAAATATGGAGGCCATCTAGACTTAAAGTGGTATTTTACTAATAAAATCCTTTTAATCAAAAAATCTATCATCCTAACATGTGGTCTCAAAAAATATCTATTGATTGTTTGTGGAGAACATCTTTTTTGGTTTTTGTATGAAAGGATGTCAAACATTTATTTCTGGATCTCTTTTAGAGAGCCAGAGGAAAAGGAAGGATGCTCATTAATACTCTGCATAGTGAGATGGTTTATTTAAAATCAGAGAAATTTATCCAATGCTTAGGACTAGAGTTAACAAAAAAGTTATAATAGAATTGTTTATCAGCTTCTCAGCAAATTCTTTTTGCATATTCTCAATATTTCAAATTATTTTTCAGAGTTATAGTGTTACAAGGATGTGGGGATTTTTTTTTTTTTTTTTTACAACAGCTGTTATTAACGTGTTTGAAAAGTGTACCTAGGAAAGTATTTATGAAAACAGGTGATTTTTCTAATCCTACAAAGGAACTTTTAGTCTCCATGGTAAGCATAAATTAACAAAAGTATGTTAATATGAAGGAACTTCTACATTCTGTTCACCTGAGTAGTTAAGAGCTTGGACAAATATTTAGCATTCATTTAAATTAATATGATTTTTAATTAGGCAAATCACTGTATTTGTAGTCATCATGAATGACTGTTTATATCACAGATTTTTATGTAAGAACTAAAATCTCTAACATTTTGTACTATTGCATTTACAGCCATTTTGCAACGTGTTTATTCAGAAAACACTAGCAATAATGAAAATGCACAGATTAACCATTCCTTAGTTTTTGTTAACATGCAGCCATTTTCAATTTTGTTACATGTTTTAAGAAAGAAAAGCAGTAGTAGCTGCAAGGCGTATTACTGAAACATGTAAACAAGGATTCAATATTAATTCTCCTGAGTTTTCTACAGGAAGGACTTTTTACTTTTATTTACGTGTGTATTTAAGCTGATTAGCATTTTGTCTTTTAAATTTCCTTCGTGCCAATGAATTTAAAAGAATTGTATGCAGAATTATGTATCAAATATGTATCTGACATGCCCAACTTTATCCTTTTTTTCATGTCTAATAACATAAAGATAAAATTTGGATATTCTTAAATACTCGTTCAGGGTACCTCTACTGTGTCAAACCTAAATTTGATGAGTGAGAAAAAGAAAGGAGTATAATTGATATCAGTCTAACAGTAAAGGAAAAATTACTAATTTACCTTTAAGTTCCAGTTTTCTTTGTGAATTGTAAAATTAGTTTTTCCTTATATTTTATGATGCAGTCCTCATGCATTTCTTTAGCACTTAAGAGCTCTTTTTTTTCTTAGTTGTGAGTCTTTTTTCAGTGTTTGGGACAAGCTGTACCAGATTTACTTGCTGCTCTCAGAATCTGTTTTTGAATAGACTCCAGGGTAGCACTGGGTTAACTCAGCTAGCTGGTTAACACTGCTGCCCATAGAGACAGGCATTGCACTTGCATTTTCAGCTCCATGGGCTGGTTTGCTATGCTTACACAGCCCTGAGCCTGAGTTGCAGTTTGTCTTTCAGTCTGGGTAAGAAGTTACACGTGAAATCCTTGCATCACTGCCAGAGTTAAGGCAAGAGTCATCATTCTGAGTCTCTAGATGTGACAAAGCAGATTTAATGTTCTTTATTTTTAATGAAAATATTTATTTTCCTTTATTGCCAAATACAAGATGATCTGAGTATTTCACATTACTCATTTCCAGTATTTCACAGGAAGTGTAAAATTCTGTTGTCATTAAACAGGAATGCTGACTTGTTTCAAATAATATTTTAGAACAGTTATTTTTATGTTACAAATATTATTTGAACTTACTTTTCTCGGAAGGACTTTCTTGTTTGTTTTTTTACTTTATTTTCTCAGGGTTTCTGTTTGTTTATCATAAGTTTATCAGGATTCTTTTGTGTGTGACAAGAATTGTAATTGTACTGTTCATCATGCAGTGAATACATGCTGCATATTTGCCTCCATGTCACTCTCTGATCTTCCAGACAGTATCCCCATGAGACTTCATCCAGAAGGGTTCAGAGGGGAATTACCATAGCTATGGTAAATTCTTAAAGGGGAACATGGGAAGCAGCTTGCTGTAATTTCTTCTTTTATTATTATTATTATTTCTGCATGGAAAAAGAGAAAGAGAAAGCTGAACTTTCTGTAAGAGAAAGCTGAACTAATCTGCTTGGAAGTTTGTATTTATTCAAATACTGAATTAATCCCCAGTGCTTTTTTACAGTATCTTAACACAAGCAGACATTACATATTAATACAGCCTCCTATATAATTGTAAAAACAAACAAAAAACCAACCCACAACCCAATTGCAAGACTTGAGAGGGCTTCCGCTACGGTTTCACAAAACAGCTACCACTTGAGTGTTATGCAACATCATTAAGCACTTTGTCTACAAAAGCATCTGGATTTTTTCTCAAGCAGGAAGAAATGTAGGTGGCATATCCATGTAATGAAGGTGGGAAACTGCAGGATATTGCTGATGCCAAAAGCTGATGCAGGTTCAAGCAGATGTAGACATGTTCACTGTAGATAAGTATGTCAAGATCTGCTTAATAAAAATCTGCTAAGAAGTTATTGAGTTGGAAACTGTTTGAGAATGGGATAAAGTTCTGCACAAATATTTCTGTGTGACTTTTCCAGTGTTCTTGACTGAGCACCTGCTTTTTGTAATTTTTCACAATATTGTACTAAATAGACCACTTGTCTCTCCTGCTACAGCTTTTCTTTTGATTTCTTTTGGCAATTTTTTAACTTACTCAACTTTATAAACTTGTTTCTAGTCTAATTTTGGTTCTGCTTTTTCTTGACCTGGAAGCTGTATTCTCTGGGGATTGGGGAAGGGAAGGGGGCAGGTGGCACTGTAGAGAAGTTTGCTGTGGGAAAATAAAAATATATGACCGTGGGTTGACTGAAGCTGAAATGTAAGCACCTGAAAAAAGGTTCTTATTCTGCTGTTATGCAGCTTAAACTGTAAAGGGACATATTGGTTCTCTCACTGTTAACAGGGACCTCTGTTTCATTTGTTTTTAGATCCGGGGTAATTTGGGATTTACAGGCACTTAGTATGGAAAAGGCTTTATGTTCTTAGATATCACAGAACTAATCACAGAATATTCTGAGTTAGAAGGGACCCACAAGGATCATCAAAGCCAGCTCTTAAGTGGATAGCCCATGCAGAGTTCAAGCCCACAACCCTAGCATTATTAGCAGCATGATCTGACCAGCTGAGCTAATCTCATGTTCCCCTTATATATGGGAACACTCATTTTTGTCAACAAAGGTCTAATAACTGTACAGGAAATAATAAGCTAAAGTAGTGTGAATGTAAATAGTTTGACAGCTTGTCTAGAAGATTCTGGTACTAATTACAGCAAGTGAACAATTTCTTGTAAGATTAGAGATGCAATCATGAGATGTTAGAGCTACTGATATAGCATATTTCCCAGTCCTTTGCTTAAGGCAAAAGCAACCTCTTCATGGTAGAGCTGATTGCTCTTTTATTCTTAATTACATATTTATTCTTATGGCTTGTCAGCTAGTTAAATTTTTGCACATAAAGTATAATGTTTGTTTATGTCAAATTTTACAACTTTTTGGCATTGCTTTAGAAATAAAAAATTAAAGATCTTTTATTCTATTTATTTTGTCCACCTAATTTTGTTCATTCATTTCTTTAGCTCCAAGAACTAGTCTCATGGCATGATTTGATTTTGGTTGATTTAAAATCAAATTCAGGATCTGTCCATTACTATTCATTTTCTAGTAAACTTCCAGCAAACTTTTAAATCTCATAGCTGCACACTGCTATGGTGTAGTACTAAAGAGTAATACATGAATTATACCTATTCCATCTCTGAAGTAATATCACCTAAGTTCCATTCTTCTTATGCAGCTTTTATAAGAACTACTAGCCTATACAGAAGCAGGTAGTTACAAAAAAAATCTGGTTTATAATGTAATATAAATCTGGTTTATAATGTAATGGCTGGACATCTTGAGAAATACTACAGCCTTTTTACTTCTATGAACTTAAAAAATCATGAATCTTTCAGTGTATATTAATTTTTTTCCTGGAAAGCAGTTTGCTTTTATATTTAAGGGTTGCAAAGAAAGCTCAACAATTGTCTGTGGTGGATTGAGGGCAACCAGTGGATTACATACTCATTGATCATTGGTACCTTGTTGCCTCTTGTCTTGGTTTAAAAGAC